>VWZP01007201.1:132515-188749 GCA_013396995.1 Dicaeum eximium
AAAAAGAAAAAGAAAAAGAGAAGCAGCAATTTAATACAAGGCCAAATGGCTGAAGTGTTTTAAATTGAGTGTGGAGGGGACCCAGCCCAGCACTGGTGCCAGGAGCATTGCTCAAAGCCTACAGGAGCCCATTTCCATCAGCCAGAAGGCTGATCCCAGATGGATGTTTGGGATATCACCACAGGATTTTTAGCTGAAACAGACAATACATTTGAAGAATAGAAAGCAGTGGGGGATTACCAAGCTGATGGTGATAACACTATCATAGGCTAAAGATGATTCTCCAGCAATCATGCCAGATGCTCTGAGGTTCTCTACTCCAAGCCCGTCCTCCTTCCCGATAATATCCGTTATCTTGTACCTGAGGGAGATACAGACAGCCTTTGAGTCACAAGGTCCAGTGATTTGCTGAATCAGTTTGCTACAAAGAAAATGAAAAGTGACTAAATATCATTAAGGTTCCGAGGAGAAATGTGCATAAAGGCCGGGCAGGAGCTGGGCAAGGCCCATCCTGCAGCACCATGGGACACTCCCACAGGAGCAGCACTGCAAGGGGAAATGCCAAGGGAGAGGAAGGCCTGGGGAAGTGTCCTGTCATTCCCCCTGGATGTGAGGAGCAGGGTGATGAAAAGGAAAAAGGGCAAGAAAGGAAGGGAATGCAGACAAAGGGGAAAAGGAAAAGAACAAGGATTAAAAGGAGGCTCTCACCTTTTCTTCACTTCCTTCTTCCATGCCTCCATCCCCTGCCCCTAAGGAATGCCCCAGCTGAGGACAAGGACACACCATGCATCACCCAAGGATGAACAGAAAGCTTTTCATTCCTACCTGGACTCTCCATTTTCCTCCACGTGTTCACAGTGAACAGAGTTCAGGGCACTGACTTTCTTGTAGTCTTGAGGAGTCAGGTACAAGTATTTGTATCCCTGCAGGGAAGAACAGTTAATTATTCCCAACCCCACCTGCAGTCCCTTCCTCACCCCCTGTAACCCCTTCCAAAAACAAACTTCCACAGGGGCAGAATTAAATTCCACACAGTGGTAAGAACATTCTCTCAACATTGGAGATGCAGCTGAGGCCAGTGAAAGCTGGGAATGGTGCAGAATTTAGCACTGACTCCTCCTAGATGCCAACCTGCTGCCTGGGAGATGGTAAAATCCTGTCATGGAATGGTTTCGGTTAGAAAGGACCAGGTTGCTCCCAGCTCAGCACTGAACATTTCCAGTGCTCCACATCCAGCACCGAGGAGAACTCTGGACGTGAAACTCTGAGAAACGTTCACCCTCACCTCTGTTAGAAGAGGGGGTGCCAAAACAAGACTCCTGTGTGCTGCTGCAGAGTTTCCCCTCTGGTTGTGAGCCCCCTCACCTTGTAGGGGTTGTCGGGGTCCTCCCAGGCCACGTGGAACATGTGCCGGATCTCCTCGGCCAGGCCGATCCTGGCCCCGCTGTTGGCAGCCACGTAGATGCGGGGAATGCCCTGGGCCCGGGCCAGCTCGGAGGCCCTCAGGAACAGCACGTCCTCCTGGGGCCCGAAGGAGCCGATTTTGTAGGTGATGTCGTTGCCAATGACGATGATATCCCGGCCCTCGGGATACTCCGGCGTCTTCAGGGTCATCCTCCAGGCCACCATGCCAATCTGCAGCCCAAGAGCAGAGAACAGCACCAAGTAAGGGTTGTGTCTTCAAGGTGTCAAAGAAGGGAGTCAGACAGGGGTAATTTCTCTTCTTTGAAGAAATTTTCTCTCAGATTCCCTTGGACTTGGCACATTTTTGTGGGGAACTCGGATAACAGCAGCTCCGATGGGCTCCGCACAGCTGGAAGCACTTGATCCTTCCCACACTCCTTGGAGCACGTTCTCCACTGCTCTCATCCCACCAGGACCTCACACTGGCTTTCCCTCTCCCTCTTCAGGGATTTATCACAGGTCCAAGACGTTCTTCCCACGTCCCTCTCACAGGGAGCTGGGAATTCCCTGTGCTCCCAGGGTGAGGTGGGATGTGCTGCTGCACGGGATTCCTGACCTCCTGCTCAGCCTTCCCACACCCTCCTCACACTCACCCAACCCTCATTTTAACCCTCTTTTTATTTCATTGCTATCTCAAATTTTCCCCCCTTCTTCTTTCATTTCTTCCTCTCTTCCCTTTCCCCAATATTTCAGCAGCCCCACCCCAAACCTGCCTGGGTGAGCGACGCTTTTTGCCACATATTTTCCTTTCCCAAAAACCCCGGGATGGTGTCTCCTGGAGGCCCATCTCCTGGAGGATCAGCAGCATCCCTCCCCTGCCTGCCCCATCCCTCAGGCAGCGCTCTGGGAGCCACTAACAGATGGGAACAGCAGTGTCCCTTGAAAGCCACATGCATCACCCAGTCCCCGCTTGCCCAAGGATCATAAGCTCTGAGTACACATTCCTCAAGCCGATTGCACATCCTCTGCAATCAGCAGGGCTGAGACTCTCATTGTGGAGCCTCGGAATTCTGAGCATGATGAACTAAAGCGGGAGGGGGAGAGGCAGCAGATAGATCTGTGCCATTTAATCCACATCCAAATGGCACAATACACAGCCCAGATCCAATCAGCATCTGCAATAAGATATGCCATAATAGGCTCATTAAAAAAAATAAAGAGGCAGAGGAATTAATCAAAGGGTCATTGGAAGTAAAGCAGGCAGCAATCCAAAAATATTACAGCCAGCTACTGGCAGATCCTTCCTTACAGCTCCCCTTCCAAGAGCTGAGATTGCAAGTTAACAGAGTGTTTCAGTTCACCTTCTCCTTGGATTCCTCCACTCCTACTCTGACAAGCCAAAAGGGAATAATCTGTTTGCCTCTGAATATTTGCAGAATTACACTTCCACCTCGGCATTCAACTGCAGGGTTTGGAACAGAGAGATGCTGCAGCAGCTTCAAAGAAGGGAGCAAAAATCCCTGAAAGTTGTTTCCTTACAGCCACATTGATCCCATCAGCCAGGGCCGAGGGACCAGTGATGGACCAGAGTCCCCAGGGCTGGTCCTACTGTCCATCCCACCCACCAGGATGTAAGAGATTTTCCTCACTTTCAGCAGCTTGATGATTTTTGACAGCACAGGAAACAGGCCAATTTAAGAAAATTTAGAAAATTCAGATTGTAACAGAAGTGTTGAAACAGTTTCCTAACCCAAGATCGTGGGTCCTCTACACCAGTGAAGTCCCTTTTGCCAGTGCTCACCAGTAGAACAGAAAACAGTCTAGCCAGGGCACAAACAGTTTAAAATAGTTTACAGTTTACAGAGAAATATGGAGCAACCCCATACAGTTTAGGAAAATTAAAATTAGAAGTGCACCACTATTAACTTGGGTGTCTTTTGCCTTCCCAGTTCATGGCATGTTTTGTGCCATTTATCCAGTAATAAAAGCCAACAGGGATCTGCACAACTAAGGAATTTTTTTTTTTGCTATGAATTTGCTAGATTCAGTTGAGATTTATGGGCAATGGAGAATGACTTTTTTTCCAGAAAAAAAAATAAAAAAAGGAATAATGAGATTTTTAAGTTAACGGCAGCACTCCAAAAACTGGAGAGTTCCCAGGTTAATTAGCCAGGCTGAGCTAATCACCTAAGAGCAGTGGCAGGCAATAGTAGGTGATGGTGAGCAGCCCTGGCTTTGGAACAGGCTCTTTTGAAGAGGCAGCACAGTTTGGAAGAGCTGCTCCTGCCACGGCTCCATTCCCAGCACACCCAGGAGTGAAGAAGAGGCAGAGGAAAAAATAAAAGCAGGAACCGTCTTATTTAACTGTTTTTATGTTGGCAAAATGATTTGTGCCCTGGTATTTCCATAAGAAGTGGGACCATTATTCTCCTGTAGGAACACATTTGGTTTGAAAAGTATCAGTGGGCAGCACGTGAAAATCAAAGGGGATGAATTATTCACAAGCCCCGATCAGAAGTGATCATTATTTCTGATGCTCCAAACTGTGATTAGGATTCAGTGCTCAGCTGTCATTTGCTCCCTGAACGGCCCCAGCCCCGCAGAACCGCACGACACACGGAGATGACACCCAAGTTTCAGACGTATAATTTCACACACACCTTGTCCCACTCCATCCTGGCCTTAATGGAAGCATTAAGAGGCGGCGGAACGGGCGCGCTAACGAACGGCGCTTCCCCGGCGCTCGTAAACGCCGCTCGTTTGACACCCAGTGTCAACACTAATCATGGCCTAAAATTAACACCAAAATTGACTTCAACATTAATTGCACTATCGATGGGAACAGTAATACACACACTGATGCAGTTCCAAATTGACTGCCAGTGGCAGCCAGAGCTGTTGACAAGAGGCACCGAGGGGAACGGGGAAGGAGACGATCCCAGGCTCCCTCCGGGAAGCACGGCAGGCTCCGAGAGAGGGGAGCCAGTGCCAGTGGCAGCTGCTGCTGAGGAGAGAGAGCCTTTCAGGCTCTTTCTGGCAGGTTCTGTAATTCCTGGAGAAGCACAGCCAACAGAATCACAGAATATCCTGAGCTGGGATCATCCAGTTCAACTCGCAGCCTTGCACACAATCCCACCCTGACAATCCCACTCCGTGCATCCCTGAGAGCATTGTCTGCACACTCCTGGGGCTCTGGCAGCTTGACCATTCCCTGGGGAGCTTGTTCAGGGGCTCCATCAGCCTCTGGGGGAAGAACCTTCCCCTGGCACAGCTCCACTGTTCCCTCAGGTCCTGTCACTGGGCACCAGAGAGAAGAGATCAGTGTTGGTTTACTTCCCTCCCTACAGGACTGTGCTGAGCCTGGGGACTGGAGGCCAGGCTTCACTTTATCCATTTACATCCCAATTTGGAAAGCTGAATGTGGGTATTTACTTGGTGCAGATGCAGCAATTTTGACACTCCATCATTTGAATCTGTTGCCTGGAACTTCAGATCTAAAAGAGTGACTCTCTGCACTTACACTGTGCAGAGCTTTTAAATTTCCATCTGGAGCATGAACCAGCTCCCAGGAAAAGGGCAGAGTGCACATGGTTTGCCAGAGGCATTCCAGCTCCGTGCCTTGACAAGGGTGGAGTGCCAAAAGGCAGGATTCCTTCTTGGCTCTGGAAAAGGTGTCCCTCAGCCATCCAAGCGTGGTGGTGGCTGCCCAGCCAAGCACGCTGGCACGATCTGAGTGATGGGAGGGAACAGCTCCAGCACGAGACCAAGTGCTCAGGGAAAGGTGTCAGAGAATCCCAGAACCTTCCAGGTTGGAAAAGACCTCCAAGATCATTGAGTCCAACCTGTGACCCATCCCCACCTTGTCACCCAGACCAGAGTGCCACATCCAGTCATTCCTTGGACACCTCCAGGGATGGGGACTCCAGCCCCTTCCAGTGCCTGGCCATGCTTTCCATAGAGAAATTCCTCCTGAAGTTAAAGATGGGTAAAGATACATTACAGAGAGCAAGAGACAACCTTCATCAGGAGCTTTCCTGTGGGCAAGAACATTCCTGTCCACAGTATCCATGTGACCCACATACACCTGTTCAAACATCTATATGAGAATAGAGAATAAAACTGTGCCACCTCTTCCATCTCTGTTCCTGGAAGGCTGGGATTTGGGGATTTTAAAACCCTCCAAGAAATCTGCAGCTCTCGCTGCTGTTTTAATTCCCTGTGCCTGCCATAAAATGCAGGAACAGGGGGTGACAAAGCAGAACATGCAGCTCAACGATTAAGCTGTGCTTGTATAAAATGCATTAGCTACACCTTTCTGCCTCTGGCAATCCGGAAAGCCACCAGAGCAGCATTCCAGGAGCCCTCTGCCATCCTGAATTTCCCCTGGCCAAACCTTCCCAGCTACCCAGGAAAGGTGCTGCAGCCAAAGCTCCAGCGAGCAGCTGTGATTGTGGGTTATTTCTGATCCTCCTTCTGCTGAGGAGGAAAAACTGTGACATCTAGTGCCAGTGGGAAAAATGACACATTTTCCATGGGCACCAGGAGAGGGATGAAGGGGGATGTGGGGTGTTGCTGCAGGCCCTCCTTACATCACTTTCTCCTTGTCCTTGAAGATTAGTTGGGTCTTATCAGCAGCTGGTGCTTTCCTGGTGCCAGAGGATCAGGGGAAATTGTAGTCAAAATACATAAAGTGCTATAGAAAAGCATCCGAATGCCCGGCTCAGGACTGACAAGGAATATATTGAGTTCTGCAAGGGGCTGAGGGAATTACCTTTTCACACTGAGATTTGTGCTAATATGCTAATCTGGAGAACAAAGCCCTGGGCTTTGAAGGGGGTGTCACTGTGCTCCAGGTCTTGTCTCCAGCACGGTGATTTACACAGTGGTGGATACACTCCTGAACTGCTCTGTGCTCACCCAATTCCTGACTCTGTCAGAGATTTCCCCATTTTAGCACAGCCCACGGCAGGGGTGGAACAGGATGAGGTTTAAGGTCCTTCCAACCCAAAGCAGTCTGGGATTCTGTGGCCAAGTGGAAAAGGAGGTGTCCTCTGGATGGTCAGAGGCTGGGAAAAGGCCCCGTTAGTGATGGTGCTGTGCCCCAAGAGCAGGGCAGGGCCAGCAGCACAAGGACTGGGACCCTCTGCTCTGGAGCAGTCTAGGAATAAAGACCAACTTGTATTTTCACAGTCCATTAATTCCTTGGCTTCTTTGTTGAGATCACAGCAAAGAGCTAATTACTGCAACGGCGTGGTGGGCGAGGGGAGTGGTCCTGAGCTACGCCGAGAAAAACCTCTTGGATTGGAAAAAGTCTTGAGACCTCCAGATTTTCCTGAAAACACAGGCAGACTTTTGCCCAAAATGCTGCTTGCAAACTCAATGAGGACAAGGAGAACCCCAGAGAACTCCTGCCCTGCCCCATGTTGGAGCAGGGATTGCAGCTGTGGCTGAACGCGCTGCCCACAAATCTCCTGGATTTTATGCTGGTTTCTCAATTCCTCCCATCAGCTCAAACACTCAGGGCACTCAGCTCAGCTGAATGCTGTAACAGCAAGAGTGTCTTGACCCCTTTTCACAGGGAGGAAATGTAACTGTCAGGAAGGCCAAGCCTGGCTCCCAGCAGCCGATCCCCCGTGCCAGGGCTCCCACTGGAAGTGTGGGAATGGCTCTGAGCCTCTGATCCAAAACAAGGAGAACAGGAACCTAAATGTGCCCAACAACAACAGCATTTACCACAGACAGCAATTCCCAACAGATATCTCCTCTTTACTAAAAAAACACAATGGGCAATCTCTCCAACTTTGAATTCAAAGAACCAGCACCGTTTGCTGAAAAGAAAAATAATAATAAAAATCTCACATTTACCTGAGAAGTCCCTATTCCACCTGTCAGTCAGCTCAGTGGGACCAGCTCTGGATCTCTGGGGCACAGCCTCCACTGAGGAGTTGGAGGGACCTCAAAGGCCATCCAGTGCCACCCCTGCCATGCAGGGACACCCTCCACTGTCCCAGGGTGCTCCAAGCCCATCCAACGTGGCCTGGGACACTTCCAGGAATGGGGAGCCCACAGCCTCTACAACCCCTCTGGGCAAGAAGACATTTGATAGATCACATCAGATCAGATTAATTTAAATACCAACACTCCACACACCACAACAGCCACATAATTTCTTTACAGACTGAACACAACAGAAGTCTACCAAGGGTTAAAAAAAAATCTCCTAATTTTTTTTTTTTTGGTGGTCTTTGGGTACAGAATCTCTTATAATAAGACTATTTGTATTCATACTGGCAGAGTAAACACTACATGTTCATGCCCAGGCAGCTCTGTGCTTGTAATTTCAGCAAGAACAGAGCGACGTCCCTGAGGGACTTTGCTATTTCCCCAGCCACCATCCACTCAAACGCTGAATGAGAGCAGGGAAAGAGAGAAAGATGATGGCACAAGGCTCCCCAGCAGCCTCAGCGTGCACTGGGAACGCAGGGAACAGCTCACTCCAGCTTTAATTAGACCAGTTCAAACATTTCTCCTCAAGTCCAGCAGAAGACAAGGCCGCAGAGACCCCACAGAAACCATCGGGGCAATTTGCAAAAATCCTATTCCAAACCTTCCCCTGACAAGATGCATGCAGGAAATGGTGAGGAAAACCCCTGTTTCCCTGCATCACTACCCTGATGGGTTTGAACAGAGCCTTTGCACACCTTAAGCTGTGTATTTATGAAAAATATGGTTCAACGACACCAAGAAAAAATAAATTATACCATCACTTAGAAGTGTTCAAATTCAAATTACTTTAGAACAATCACTTACTAATTCCCACAAAAAAACCCACCATATCTGCAGTCATTCCAAAGCTGCAATTTTTGCCTTGCTAATGGGAAGACACCCCAGCAAAATCCCACCATGACAGCAAAGCCTCCTCCTGCTCGAGCTCAAGGAATGACTCTGCCATCCCCAGCATCAGCTCGTTGTAACTCCTGAGTAAATCCTGATCTAGAGGGGGAGGTTCCACACACCTTAACACAAACTGTGTGGGGAGGATGGAAATGGAAGCATAAAACAGATGTTTTTCTGTGGTTTGGGTTTTTTTAGCAAATGAAAATATTTCTATTAATTCCTGCAAAACACATTTTGCTCAAATACAAACCCCAGTTACCTGGAACAGCTGAACGAGCATTTTTTAATTATGAAGGAAGCCCAGCATAGGCACAGGTTTGAAATGGAATCATCATTTACTATGGAAGTTAAAACACCCATTGTAGGGAAGGCATTAATTTTTAATGAAACAAAAAAACCTCATTTCCAAGAGTGAGATTTCATCTGCGGAAGGGCTGAACGAACAGATTTTGCGCCCGGCCGGTAAATTTTCATCAAAATTTTCATCACAATGGCCAAAGCCAGCCCAAAGCACAAGCTCCTGTGGGGTGTGGGGGCAGAAGAAGCAGGAAGGGAAGGGGCACTTGCCTCGTTTCCTCCTGGCAGCCTGTTCATGTGCACCAGCTGGCCCTGGTCGTCCAGCACCAGCTCCGTGTAGGTCAGGATGTCCGAGGGCAGCGGCGCCGGCGGCAGGACGGCGTGGTCGTTCATGGAGTTCCACAGCTTGATCAAAGACTGGGGTGGGCAGAGGAATTCTCGTTAAGAACGCCACCTGAAGATACCTATATTCATTCCACTCTGCTGTGGTATTCCCAGTAGAATCTGGGATTATTCCCAACTTGGTATTCCCAGCAGGACACCCTGAAATATCCCTTCTGCCAGTGTGACTACAGCATTCCAGGGGTACCACCCGCTTTGGGATTTGAATAATGGAACTGTTTCCCCCAAACTGAAACCCCCACACCCTGAAACATCAGTACACCCTGAAATATCCCTTCTGCCAGTGTGGTATCACCCGCTTTGGGATTTGAATCACGAAACTGTTTCCCCCAAACTGAAATTTCCCCCAAACTGAAACCCCCACACCCTGAAATATCCCTCCTGCCAGTGTGACTGACAGCATTCCAGGGGTACCACCCGCTTTAGGATTTGAATAATGGAACTGTTTCCCCCAGAGTGAAATTTGAGGTGGTTCAGGATAGAGCCCAGCAAATCAGAAACACCATCTAGAAAGGGCAGATGAGAAGAAGGGAAAACAAAGAAACAGCAGCAAGAAAGAAGAGACGGTTTATGTTTCAGCTTCTACTGTTTGACCCATTAAAGGAACTCCAGCAGTAGTTTATCCTTATCCTAATTTCATTCAAAGTAGATTCAATCCGTAGCTGATAATCCCTGGGGACCACTGGCAGCCACTCCAGGCCCCTGGCTCCCCTGGCAAGCAGGATGGCCAAGAGAAGAGCAACAAGAAGAGCCCAAAGAACACTCACCTGCCTGAACATCTCAGGAATGTCATAGACATATGATGTCCCTAAAGTCTGTGCCTGGAACCTCTTGGACTGCAGCAGGTCTTTGGTCACGTAGGGAGTGTTGATCATCATCCCATGGAGTGGTCCCTGCTTGTCTCCATAGGCCTGGAACATGATCTGCAGGACAAACCACGGGTTCTGTACACTGAGCTCTCACCAAACATGCCCAGGCTACTCCAGCCTGGTTGTCCCTGCCCTCTGCAAGGCTGGCCCAGCCAGGCACCCCCTGCCCCATCACTCACTGCTGCCCTTTGCAGACACTGGGGATCATCACTGCCCCACCCTGGCAGAGCACAGAGCACACAGAGCCACATCCCCAGCACAGAGCTGGGCCCTTGAGGAGCTCCCAGTGGGCAGCAGCTCCCCTGCCACCGTGTCTGTGCCGATGGATGTGACAGCAGGGAGCAGCCAGGAGAGCTCCGTTATTTATGGAGCAGGATCCGCCAGCCGGGCCAAGGCTTGCGTATGTCATTGGGCTTGAAGTTTTGATATTGTAAGTTTAAAAGATTTTCCCAGAGTAGCAACGTGAATTATCAACTGCCGTGCTTCACAGCACTAAATATTCTGAGCAGGCAGGATTTGGAAGGGAAGCTTTTCAATGGGGAAACAGGAGGAGATAAAAACGGGATAAAAACGCCTCAAACGGCCCAAACGCTGCTCAACAGGGACACACCTGGCAGGAGGGACATGATTAGGATGTGTTTAACAGAATTTAGCTACTTGGAGAGGAATTAATTGAAGAATTACACAAAATTCAGTAAAGCCTATTTTTATTTTTAGATAAAAGCAGCAGTTTATGCTCTCTTCAGTCTGCACAAACATTAATTTGGGAGGCAGCTTCTTTAACGGGAGAAGCATTTGTTCAGGGTAATGAGTGTTTGTGACAATGCCTGTCTTGGGATCTGCCATGATCTGCACTTGGAAATTCTCCTTAAATCACTGGAAAGCTCCACAGCAGCTCTGAAGGGAACTGGAGAAGTCTGTGCTGAGCATCACCACTTATCACTACTGAGAAACAAGAGATCAGGGTCATTCTCTCACCATGAAGCCATCTTCCCACTCTTCAGAAGTCATGAAAGTACCCAGCACATCAGTAATATCTGATTTTTTTTAAAGATTCCTCTAAGTTTAAAAGAGCCCTCTGAAAACACAGGGAAAAGAATCCACAGATCTGAACTCGTCCTATAAACCTCCATCATGAGGGGGGAGTTCCCTAAAAATATCAGTATATTTTTTTTACTAGAACACAGTTTAATATTCTGGAAAACAAATCAGATTTAATACTGGAAAAGTTGCTAAAGCCACACACCCCCACACCAGCCCATTCCCCAAGCTTTAAATAATGCAGCTCATCAGTTCAGAGTTCACTTGTGACCTTCACAAGTGACTGACCCAACTCAAGGGTTAAGCTGAGCTGCTGGAGATTATTAAAATGTTCTTTTCTTTCCTCATCTCCCCTCAAAGGCAGGAATGAGGTAAAACACACTGACACTATCTGTTCTGGGATCTCAGAGCTGGATGGACTCCACGGCCAGCAGCTCGCTGGAAAAATTAAATGGGAAAAGGGGGAGAAAGGTGACTCAGCACTTTGTGTCCTCATTCACAGTGCCCAAGTGATTTATTCTGCTGCTTCTCCTGCCTGGCAGAGAGATGATTACAGAGGGAGATGTAAACATTTCTCTATTTAAATATTTTCCATGCATCCCATGCTCCATGGATTTTAGCATTTGTAGGTATTTCAGTTAACCACACTGTTCCCACACCATGGAAAACAGAAATACCACAACAGCCACAACCATTACAAAAGAGTCCATTATGCTTCATAAAAATGATATAAAAGCACCTTCCATAATTTTACATCATCCTACCCAGGTCATTCCTTATATCTTTAGAATTTAAAGGACATGTTCACAGCCTTTCTTCTATTTACTCAGGAAAATGTATAATTAATAATATTTTTTATTACAACCCACAGGACGGGCATCAGCAGTGATTCCTTTTCTAGTATTTTTTTGAGCACTCTGAGGAAATCTCTTTGGGAAAACAGCTGCCCAAATGATTGAGGGCACGTACGAAACAACCAGAAAACTTGCCTGACTTAACTGAGCACATTTTCACATCTGCAAGTTTATCTTCACATTCTCCTCCCTTTGGCTAAGCACAATGGCAATTTTGTGTGACATTAAAAGGTATCACAGGGCTTGAAGCAACCTGGTCTGTCACAGTAGAGCAGGAATCACAGAGACACAGCAAACTCCAGCCCAGGAAAAGGCAAAGAAGAACAAGCTTTATTTTGATTTTTGTATTATATAGAGTTTTGGGAATGGCCGTGGATTGGAGAAAGAGGTCACCACCTCTCCAACCACACTGGTCAATGAAAAGGTCCATCAAACCTTTCTCCTCCCAGGAGAAAGGAATGAAAAACAAAAGGACAGTTAGAAAAACATCTGCGTGTTTACAGAAAAACCTCGTGAGAAACTTCATCACCAAAATGAAAACATCAGAAGGCTGAAACTCAGGGTGACACCAGTCTAGTGGAAGGTGTCCATGCCCAGGGCAGGGGGCTGGAACAGGATGAGCCCTAAGGTGCCTCCCAGCCCAAACCACGCTGTGATTACCTGGGAGCACCAGGGAAGAGCTGGGAACCCACGGAGGAGCTCCCCCAGGTGTAACACACCCCCCGCCCAGCGCCCCCGTCCGTACCTGCGCCGTCCTGGAGTCTGTCACCTCCTTGTAGAGGCTGATGTCCAGGTAGTAGCCCGACTCGTTGGTGAGGAAGAGGCGGATGGGGATGGCCTTGCCCGTGGGCGTCAGGCGGATGTTGATCTTCAGCTCGGCCTGCAGCACGCGCAGCTTCCAGAGGCGGCTCCCGTAGCGCATCACCATGGAGCGCACCGACTCCTCGATCTGCGGGGAGAGGCTTCCTCAGAGCCTGCCTGGGCTGGGGGCTGCCCTGGCAGCCAGCACTGTGGGAACCCAACCCCTGGGCCCTTTGGAAGGGGTTCCCGCTGCTGGGCTCTTTTCCAAGGGGGGAGAACGAGCAGGGCTCTCTTGGTCTTCAAGGTTTTGGTTTATTCTTATCTTAAGTTCAGCACTGTCTGCGCACCAGACTCAGTGTGAGAAGCGAGGCAAAAAATGGACAAAATGTCCCCTGCGCACCCAAAACCAAGGCATTTTAAAGTTGTTCTACCCAATTACATTCTAACACGTACTTTGTTTCTGCTTTTCTACCAATAACTCATACTAATCTAGGCACCTAACTTCCACATTACTACTCACACTAACCAATAATTTTCTGCCACCAGTACTACAGAAAATGGAGCTGAAGAGGGACAAGACGGAAGAAGGGACAACACCCAAAATCCTCCATCTTGTGTCCTATTCACTCTCATATTAAAATCCTAAAACCCTAAATTCTTCACTCTGTGATACACTACTACTACTACTATCTGTGTGCTCTAACTCATCCCAATGTGTTGGCAATTTTTTCCAGGGACGAAGGTTAAAAGCAGTGTTCTGCTGAGGGTCAGAGTTTTGTAAAACAGGCACAGCAACATTCTCTGTGCCCTGGATTCCAACACTGGCCCTGCCCCTGCCAGGGCTGCACTGAGATGGGCTCTAAGGTCCCTTCCTGACAATTCTGTGCTTCTGAGATTTCCCAGCTGCAGGGCCTGCTAGGGTTTTTCTTCCCAAGGGAAAACTTCTCACTTTCCCAAGAGAGATTCTTCTAAAAGCAATCTCTGTAAACTGTATTCTTTCCCAAAACAACTGGTGGTGTTTTTCTACCCTGTTCTCATAACACAGAAGATAGAATTTCTCTCACTCAACCAGTGGCAATAGAGAGGTGTCATTGTTAGTAACCAAACACTTTTAGCATTAGTGAAACACACTATAAAAGGGTGTATTCCATTTGTATCAATAAAGCCTTCTGATAATAAATGCCTCCTGATTTAAAACCTTCTGTACTGGAGTCCATGGTGTTTCTGTTTGTGGGCAACAACAACACATTCCAACCCAAACCATTCAGGGATTCTTCCTGGATCCATCACTGCTCCATGTCCCCCCCATCCCACTGCTCCAAGGTGTCAGCACGTGCCCAGTGCAGTTACAGGGCCTTGGTGACCCATCCCTCCTCATCCTAAGCCTTGAGACAGGCAGGAACTCCACCTGGGGACTGCTGATGTAGTGGGACAGTGCTGGATTCACACCCCTGTTCCTCATGGCACACAGAACCAGGAACCCTTAAGTTGGAAAAGACCTCAATGATTAAGTCCAACCACCACACCCCACCCAGCACAGGGACCCCCTGACTCCCCTCCACAGGCACCACTCACACCTGGGAGCTACAGAATCCAGGGAAGCCAAACCCTTGGCAAGCAGCTCTGTAGCCCTTGTATGCACAATAATCACATTTCACTGCCTGCACGGAGCTTTAAATCAACAAAGCAATTACCACTTGGAGCTGGGCCTTCTGCTCTTCTATTAAACTTTATAAAATACCACTGTGAGCAAAGCTCATATTAAAAGAAGGCAATTTATAGGCTGGGTTAAACATTTTTCCCAAAAAAAGTCTCTTTTGCACAGCAGCTCAAGGAAAAGTCATGGTTTGTATCTGAGGGCAGCCCAACTTCCAGGGATGAATATTCCAGCTTCTTCTGAACTTCCTGGGAACCAACAGCGCTGGATGCACCAGGAAAGGTTCATTCAAAAGGGATTTAAGTCACTAATTTCTAATCATGATTTAAAAGTCAGCAAGCAAGAGAGAGTTATTTTGATACCCAATTCATCTTTTTAAACTTTCGTCTGTTCTCTTCGAGAAAGGTCAGCTCTCATCTTTGGGTACCCATGAACTGAATGCTGATTTCCAGCTAAATTCAGCCTGGACTTGGGATTTGCTTTGTGGTGATTCTGCTAACCACAAGCATCCTTTATGCCTGAACACTTTCATTTGTGCATCTAATCTTAAGGCACATTTATTTATAATGTTCATCTCTGTGGTTCTGTATCAGAGACTGAAAACAAGGCACTTTTGTGGCTGAATTTACAGATTCTTTTTAAGCTCCTGATTTATCCCATGTTTTATTTGGATGGAATCTGAACTTTTGCAACAGAAGAGCGTTTACATCTGCTTCCTTATTAAAACTGTTTACCTCAAACACACAATGAAAAAATAGGTTTAGTTTCAAACACAAAACGTATTTCTAATAATTGTCCCTCAGTTTACACAGAGGAGCTGAGCTGCACAACAAAACGGCTTTAAACTGCCAGAGGGCAGGGTTGGGTGGGATATTGGGAAGAAATTCCTCCCTGTGAGGGTGGGGAGCCCCTGGCAAAGGCTGCCCCATCCCTGGAAGTGTCCAAGGCCAGGCTGGATGGGGCTTGGAGCACCCTGGAACAGTGGAAGGTGTCGTGGTTGGAATAGGATGAGCTTTAAGGTCCCTTCCACCCCAAACCATTCCACAATTCTGTGATTCTATGAACAAGAGGCCTTTTAACTGTGACAAGTGAAGCCCTGGAAAGACACCCAGGCCCGAGCTGGGCAGGAGCTCCCACCTTGGAGGGGTCCATGATGACGGTGGGCACGAAGTTGAGGAAGATGTGGTTGCAGTCCGTGCGCACGTTGGTGTTGTTGAAGGCCACCTCCAGCTCGTCCATGGCCTCCAGCAGCAAACGCTCACCCTCGTTCTGCAGGTACTCAAAGGAGGCTTCCTGCCAGAGATTGCCAACAAGCCATTGAGTTCTGACTCACAAACCACTGCCCGAGAGCGCGAGGTTTGGACAATGGCAGAAGGATACGATGGAGAGGACAGAACCCCTGTGCAGCCCCGAGCAGATCCATCCCCACACAGAACCAGTGCTCCCAGTGCCTGCATCCCACACCTGGCTGCCTTGTGCCCTCCTTTAGCTCAAAGTAAATCTGAAACCAGACAGGGCAAGCCACTGTTGCCTCAAAATCTAAGGATTTATGACTCTCCTCTTGGGCCCCTGAAAAACCTCCCTGGAGCACTGGAATACCAGGACTTCAAAGGGATGGTTCTGCAGAGCAGCAGCAGCAAGGAGAGGGCACAACCCCCAGCCCAGGGAGTTGTGGGGGGACATTCCAGACAGGGAACGGTCAGGTTTGGATCCTGCAGGTCCCCAGGATGACCCAGGCTTTCACTCACCGCCTCAGAAAGGGACAGACTCACCTTGGTCACCAGGTCCGAGTGCCTGATGATGGCCCTGACGAAGAACCTGTAGTCTGTCACCTCTGTGCCCACCTCCACCTTGGCTGCCCCCAGGTAGAGGTGCATTTTGTGGTTGGCACAGGGGATGGCCGTGAGGTCGAAGTTCCTCATGCGGTTCAGCTCCAGCTGGAAGGCCAGGGCTGGCTCCAGGTGCCGGTAAATCCTGTCCTCCTCGAACTGCAGGGACACAGGGAAGAGTGGGAAAGGGTGCATTGAAAAGGTGAAACACTCAGGGTGAGAACTCCACAACACCCCTTATGAAATCTCCTACTTAATTCAAACTCCAAAAGCCCAAACAAATCCAACCCAGACTTTTCTACCTCGCACTGGGAGCTGTGGAATTGTTGAAGCGCTCAGAGCATAACACAAATTGCAGGGCAGCAAGTTCTCAAGCTCACCCCCTTCAAAAAACACTCTTTTCCACAGAAACTAAAAGGTTTTGTCCTGATTCTGAGTAGTGAATCACTGCATGAAAGAAGGATAAAGCCAACACTTAAATATCCAACTCACCTTATCCCGGGCACGGAATGTGAAGAACTTTGGGAATTCCCTCTGTTTGAAAATAAAAACAACAGTGTTAGTGCTCCCAAAGCAAGCACTGATGTCCCCAGAGTGCTCTCAGGCCACTCCTGGGGCAGCACCACAGCACAGGAGGTGACACAAGCTGTTCCCAGATACTTTCTCAACATCACAAAGGTGGTGGAAAATCAAGAGAGCAGAGGTAGCTTAAACCTGCCCTCACTAATGCAGAAGAGGCTACTTGATTTGATTTAGATTATTATTGTCAGTTATTAACAGATAACAACACAGAAGTGTCCGGACAGAAGTGGGAAACTTTTTCTAGATCTGTTATGATTAAGATTGCTGTGGAAATGTCTGGAGTGACATGAACACACAGTTAGGGATGCAGATGTACACAGAACAATGATTCTACAGCTTTCTTCATACCATTACTGCCAGAAATACTCTTTTTCCAAGGAAATCTGGGAGTTGTAATCAAATAACTTTATTCTCCTGTATGGAGCAGCAAAAACATTACAAAAATCCCCCACAAACCACTCAGTTTCTCTGGTTTTCTGTTGCATAGATAAAACCCTGGCAGAGCCTTGAGAGTTTTTTGAAATATTGTACAAATCTTAGATGAAGAGAGAAAGCCTGGACAGCATCCTGTCCCTCCAGTTCCATCCAGGCAAATCCATCCCCTCCTCTGGAATTGCACTTTTACTTTGGTCAGTGCTTTGCACCACATGAGAACACTGCTGCCTGTGCTGAAGGTGACCTGTAAGGGACACACACAACTTGCCAGAGCTGTCTTACTAAGCAAAAAACAGGGAATCTGACCTGGAGTCACTGGATTTCTGGATCACATTCCATTATCCATGGAAGATGAACAACCCCAGCTGGAGGGAGTGCGACAACCAGTGACACTGTGCAAGCCACCACTGAGCAACACAGATTTTAAGGCTAAAAGCACTATTCTGGTCAGTCACCTTCCTTCCCTCCTAGGCAAAACAGCCCCCAAACCTCACCTGATGACTCTCAGTTGAGCAGAACAACTTGTGTTTGCCTGGAAACTCTTCCAAAATAAGCAGTGGTACATGAAATGCTGCCTAAAAATTCAGGCTCACCCAATATATATCCATTGTCTGTGAGCCTCATCTAAGAAACAACCTCTTCCATGTTTGCTCACTTCTCCCAGTCCCTCCTACCTGTCCTCCTCTGCAGGCTGCCAGCTTCCCCCACCATCTCCATGCTCATCCCACCACTAATGGAATTGCTTCCAGGGCACCTCACTGGTGTGGTGGGCAAATATCACAATTAGATGTGCACACACACAAAAATCCTCAGTGCCCTGGTACCAAAATCCAAAAGAGTGCTCCATTTCCTAGGCAGAAGAATTATACCCCTGCTGTGTTCTAATCAACCAACCATCATCAAGACAATCAAAATAATTTGCCTAAATTAGCCAATCAAGACACCCTGCAAACCGCAGAATGCGAAAAGCTACACCAGAAATCATCAGAGTTGATTATTATACTAATAATCACGTTAAAAACCTAATGAGATGAGGAAATTGGAAGCTTGCTGGAGCAACTCTCTATTACCTCAACATGCTGGGAACTAATTATATAGACTGTAATTAAAACAAAAACAAACCCAAGCCCAGGCCCTGGCTAAGTTAATAGTTGGTCCAGTAATGAAGGGGCTGGGACAGCAGACAGTAATAAAGACTGACAGAGCAGCTCCCAGAGGTGCTCCACAAACTTTGCAGCCAGCTGACACCACACTGAGGGTCCAGGGAGAGCTTGGGATGGTTCCTTCTGTTCTGTGCCTCCTTTCTGACCTCGGACACGTCCCACGGCGCTTACTCGGCAACTCTGATTTTTCATTCCCCCAACACCCATTCTGTTCTCTGAAACTTCCTTTTTCAAACATAAAGCCTAGATTTTCTTGCTAAATGTCCCAAAAGGCTCTCCACAAAATCCAGTTTCCTAAAGCCATTGACTGCCACCTCTGTACAGGTACTGTGAGCAACAATTCTCATGTGGTGGCTCCCACACAGGTTCAAGCACTATTTCTGCTGATTTGTAAACTAGTTTTCCCTTCATAAACCTTCCTAGACCAGCTGTGTTGAGCACAGGGTGAATTTCTTGCACTTCCAAGGCTCTTGATAACTTCCGGAATTGAAAAGCAGACAGCCAAGAGATAAAAATCTGCTTTATGCCTTCCACTGCCACCTAAACCAGGCCTCACTGATGCCCAGGCCCTGGGGAAAGAAGTAATTCTCAGCAGTAAGAGCATCAAGCATTTCCCACATCACAAAACCACTCTGCAAAATCCAAAGAGTCCCTCCAGTGACTGCTCTAAGCTATTTTAAAATCAGCAAGAAGCCAAAAGGAATCACCACACTACATAAGAAATACAAAGGTTTCACTGGTCATTGCACTTTAGAACAGAAAGGAAACAAGGAAACACTGAAAGCCAAGGAAATCTTTATCAGTGTGGCTTCCTGAGCTCAGCCAGGTCACAAGGGACACTCAGAGCCTCGGTGGCCCCTCTGAATGCCACGGGCCCAGCCTGGGTTTGCACTCAGATGTTCAAATAAATACTTCAAGGCTTCACTTTGACACCAGTGTGGGCATTAAATGCCTGCCTGAGATCCAAATGAGAAGCCCAGAGGTCCCTGTGTGTCTCCTGGCCTCACATCAGGAATGCCACCATGTTCCAGGCCCTTTTTACTTACATGGAATCTCTGATCCACCTCATAGTTGACCTGTTTCCTGAAGTCCTTACAAACGAAACATACACACATAGGAAGAAAAAAAAAAAGCAGAAGAGAGCTAGCAATTAGGATTAAAAATTGAAATTAATTAATTCAAGAATACAAGAGGTGTCAAGATTGTTTACAATTGTAAATTAATTTTCTTAAGCGAATTCACGGAAACCGTCTCGAGTTTTAGAGGACAAAAACAGTGAAGAGAGAACTAAATACAGTAAATACAGCATTTAATTTGGGGTAAAAACACATCAGATGCCAGTGCTATAATGAGCTAGAGACCAAGGAGCTGTGAGCATCAGGAGAGATGTTGGAATACCTTTTGTGCTACAAGGAAAGTCAGCCTCCGAATGCCATGTTCAATCAGGACTGATTTCTGCAAAAACAAGGATGGAAACAGGTGAGTGCACTGGCACAAAAAGAACAGGCTAAAAACATGCTGAAATCCTCTGTAAAGTGAAAAAGCTCTGCAGATCCTTCTGCCTCTGAGCTCCTGCTCCCCTTCAGCCTCCTCGGAGCGAGGATTTCCCACCTGATGCTCCTTTAGCAGCACAAATACCCAAATCCCTTCCACCTGAGCAGGTAAATAACTGAATCACAGCAACACTGAATCCCAGCTGAGCCTGGCTAAGCAGGGCTGCACAAGAGTCACACCCAAATCTTGCAGGAAATATCCTGGTTCATTTGCCAGGATTGCTTTTCCAAGGGAGCACGGCGTAGATGTGGTAAGGTCAGGGGAAATGATGGAAAACGAGTTTTAAGGGAGCTAACCCAAGGAACCATGTGGCTCATACTTGCCTTTGGCACAGGAAGCTCATGGATAACCCAGTCCAAAGCACATATCCAAGCTCTCAGCATGGAGAAGGCTTTGGGGAGGGCTCATTGTGACCTTCAGTCCTTTAAGGGCATTAAAGAGAAGGGAGAGGGACTTTTTGATATTTTTTGCATGGGCAGAGAGGAACACGACAAGAATGAGATGCACAAGGGTTAGATGGGATGTCAGGCAGGGCCTTAAAGTCCCTTCCAACCCAAATCATCCTGAGATTCCAAGATTCCACGTTGCAAAGGTGATATGAGTCAGATGTCAGTGATTTTTAACATCCATTCTGGTTGCTTTTTCCTCATATTCCCCTAAGCCCCCTCTCAGAGGAGTGCTGTCATCAGTATTTGCCACAGCACTGATCCTTTGAAGTGTTAAGATCTCGTAATTCTCCTCCTTTTCAAACTTTTCTCCTTCCTCCTCCCTCTTCCAATTTAAAAGCAGAGAACACAAAAAGGAACAACAGCTCAGCTCAAGCAGGAACAAACCAGCCCCTCTCTGCACAGACTGTGATGTTTTACTAAGGTTAAGCCCTTTGAAAATGAGCAGCAGTGACTATATTCATGGCAAGAGGAAGAAAATAACTTTAATAATGCCATGATTTAAAAAGCAAAAATTGTTATTGCTTTTAAAATTCCACAAGTGGCAGACAATAACAGCAGAGCAACAGGATTCTGATTACATGGTAATAATGTGGGTCTCCCAGCAAGGCCACAGCTATTACAGAGCGATTAGCCATCAGCACCTGGAGAAACTCCATTTCCACTGACTGCCTCAATCTCCTCCACAAGTCATTTACAAGTATATGATCCTAATTTCTATTAAAAAAACCACACACAACACGCTGGGACTGGAAGATTATTTGGACAATTTGGATCAACCTATTTGATAGTTTAATGTGGTTTTGGATTTTTTTTTTTATATGTTTTATTTCTTTCCTTTTATCCCCTCCCATAAAACGCCTGGAGCATGATCAAGCTGATGGAAAGCAGAACTAGTTTTAATTCTGAGATTTGATTGTTTTCCTTGTTTAAAGAGACAGGAAGCTGCTGGAGCCACATGGATGCCAGTCCCATTTCGGAATCCCTGATTTCTGCAGGACATGTTCTCACCTCCCACACTGAGAACCTGGAGGTGCTTTCAGTGCTCCCAAAACCAGTGCAGGACCAGGAATCTCAGCTCCTGGTGGGAGGCTGTTCCCAACACAGGCTGTCTCACAACTGACCCAGCACTCACATTTGGGACTCTAAAGTGCATCCCACACTAAGGAAGGGGCAACAGAAAATGCCAAATAATTCCTTCTCATGCTAGGAATATCGTATAAGGTGGATGCTCCAGCACACTAACAAGGGCAATAAACTTTAATTGCATTAAGACTATGGTGATATACAAATACAGGACATTTTAATGTCATTTTACATGGTTCTGTTACTCATACAACACCTTTATCACCAAGGAAAGGGACAGAACACATTTTTCAGAGCACGTGGAGATAGCTACTGAAGATTGGCCTGATGTGTTTAAAACCTTCCAAGTCTTTCATCCCATCAAAAATTGAAGGGAAGAAGTCCTGACCTGACACATTAGAAGGAGAAACAATGAGCTGGTGCCTTCAGGAAGGTGCAGGTACATCCAGCCAAAGAAATGGGAAGGCTTTAGATGGGATAAATGAAGGATGTAACTGCAGCATGTCTGGGAATCAAACAAAACCACCCCAAACCTGGGGAACACAGAGACCTTTCCCAGCCTGTCCTGCAGATGCCCAGAGAGGCAGAGGGGGATGCAGGGGGCTCACCTTGCTCTGGGTGAACTCCCTGAACATGGCAGCCAGGCTGTCATCGTCGACGTCGCTGTCGGTTTTGATGGCCACGTTGAGGATGTGGATGGGCTCTTCCCGGGGACTCTGCAAGCACAAGGGAATATTCCCTGTGGTTAAATAATTAACAACTTCTCACCTGCCAGGCCTCAGAACAGGCTCCCTAAATCCAGCTTTAGAGCAGAGATGTTCTGGGGGAAATGACCAGGGGAAACTCTGAGGGAAATCCTTGACCAAACAGCCTCATAAATCTGCAATTTCACAGAAGTCAATGTGCACAAACATCAAACAGGAGCCTCCTTTGGAGAATCCAAGTCTGAGGATGAGACAGGGCACAGGGTCAGGGCCTCTCTTTACCAGATGCAGCACAAGGACAGTAGAGGACTTTGGCATCAAGGAAAGTAATTAAATTAATCAAAGTGTAGGGGCAAAACAATGTGAGTTTTCATATCTACAACAAAATGAAATAATGTGGAAACATCAATTCCATTAGAGCTCCAAGCAGCTACAAATTCAGCCTCCAGGAGCCTGTGATTAACTGGGAAAAACTGAGTCTGGACAGGAAATTACCTCAGTGAGGTGAGTGGGATGTAAAGAGAGGGATCTGAGGGCATTAAGGTTGCAGTAATATTCTGGAAAAGACTACAGTGCTTACACAGATCAGGATCACTGGAAAACAAAGCCCTGCTCTGGACACAGGCTATATTCCAGCAGAGCTTCCCACTCTTGTGGAGCAGCTACCTGTGTCTCCAAGGGAAACTGGACTTCTGTCTCTATGGATTAGGGACCCCCCGCTTCCTCTGCACCTGTTCTCCACATCTCTGCAAAAACTGAGCAGCTCCACTCAGCTCTTCCTCCCAAAAACAGTTCCAAGAGGTAGAACAGAGGGAAGAATCAGGATTTAAGGTGACTGTGAAGGGTGTAAGACAGGAAACATGGCAAGTCAGACGTAGGACAAAGACGGCTGAAGATGCAGTTCAACATCCTGGTGCCAGAGAGAGGGTCTGGAGACTTAATGGTGGGTTTAAACTCTGTTATGCTGCTGTGGATCCAGGAATTCTGCTGATACTAAAAGCCATAAACTAAATTTACATGGAGAGCAAGAGGCTGAGCCATGGTTTTAGACCCGAGCTGGAAAGCGGCCGCCTTCGCCGAGTCACCTGCTGTGGAACAGGCAAGCAAATCACAGCCATAAATACACACAGCTCCTAACTCCTGCTTCCAGCACTCCAGCTGGGGAGGAGCATCCAGCCTCAGCCCTGCTGAGAGTACCTTCCAGAAATAAAAACCACCCTACCTTGTCTTCATCATACAGGGAAGAGTGGCCGGGCTCGGGGAAGGTCGGGCTCTGCGGGGGAGAGTCGCAGAAGCATCCCATGATTTCATCAAAGATCCTGGAACACACCAGGGAAGGACCAGTCAGCACCACAGCACTGCCAGCACACAGAGCACCCAGCACTGAACCCCCAGTCCTGGGAGGAAAGGGCTCCTTCCCTTGCTGGGCTCAGAGGTGAGGAGGCAATTCCTCAAACCGGGGTCTGGATTGTCCAGCATTTGTCAGAGACCTCCTGGTGCAGGCTGAGGGCTCTGCTGGGGGTTTGCCTATCCCAAAAGGTTGGAAGGACAAAGAACCCCCACACACACATCCAGAGAGCATTAGAAGACATCAGCACGTTCCCAAATGATCTCTAACCAGCAGGAACCCGGGATGCTGATCCCTCTGTCCGCAACCTGCTCCTCCAGCAGCCTGAGACCGCAAGGGGACACACACAGGGATCCAAGCAGGGAAACACGCTCAGGACCAGACTAAACCTGACTCCAGACCTGGCAAAGCCTACCCCCAGCTCTGCCAGGGCCCAGGTGGGGAGGTGGCCACAGAAGCAAGCCCCGGGCTGCCCACAGACCTGACAAAGTCCTCGAAGGTGCGGAAGGAAACCATCCCGCCCATGCGCTGGCACGGCGGCGTGAAGGAGTTGTCCAGCAGCACGTCGGTGACACTGGCCACGTGTGCCATCCCATAGTGATTGAGGTTGGAAGAGAAGGACATTCTAAACAGTAAGGCAACAAGAGCACAGTCAGCAGGGACAGCACTGGGAGCAGGTTTGGGCACGTGCTCTGACCGCCCGGAGCGTGGCCATGCAACCTGAGAAATCTGGATTTCCCAGCCTCCCCAGAGCCCCTGCATGCCTCTGGTGAGAAATCTGGATTTCCCAGCCTCCCCAGAGCCCCTGCATGCCTCTGGTGAGAAATCTGGATTTCCCAGCCCCCCCAGAGCCTCTGCCATGCCTCTGGTGCCACCCTCACCTGGATGTTTGTCTCAATGAAAG
Source organism: Dicaeum eximium (assembly GCA_013396995.1). Taxonomy (NCBI): domain Eukaryota; kingdom Metazoa; phylum Chordata; class Aves; order Passeriformes; family Dicaeidae; genus Dicaeum; species Dicaeum eximium. Next base: position 156,789 of record VWZP01007201.1, read on the forward strand.
GAACACTCAGTTAGCAAATAATGTTATAACCCCTTAAAATGGGTATTTCTTGAGATGACAGGAAAATTCTGACTATGCAAAGCTGAACTTATTTTTCCTCCTGCCTTTATGTTTTGCTTTACAGGTTGAACATGACTCAAACAGCAACAATTCTAAGATTTGACACTTGAAGGATTCAGTACATTTTTACAAATTAGACTGAAGCACACCATGCTGTATCATCTTATTGATTCCATGATTTTTCTGATCATACTATCATTTGCACTCCTCAAATACAGCGTGGTACAGTGACTTCTCCAAAATTCTTTACTGAGTCTTACACTCTCATTCCTACCCTTTCTGTTCAAGAAACAACTGGACCTGGCACTCATTGCTCTGGGCTGGCTGACAAGGTGGGATCAGTCACAGGTTGGACTCAATGGTCTTGAAGGTCTTTTCCAACCTCACTGATTCTGTGATTTTTATGTTTTTTAAAGACTCAATGCCACAGTCAAGACTAGCAGGGGAAGCTTCTCACACAGTGAGGAAAAAGCACACAATTAGATTGGACTTTTTGCTGGTGACCACAGCTGGGGTTTCCTTCTCTGCAACAATTATCACCAATTTCTGAGCTGTACTACAGACTCATCTTAATTCAGACTCCCTTCAAGAGCTGCCTGCAAGGTGGTGACACTTCTGAAGAGACCCAACTGGCCCAGGGACCTCACTCGCTCTCCTTGGGCTTGGGGACACTTTCATTTTGCCCCTCCCAACCGGTGCCACAAGTGGAGGGGATGGGGAAAGAAAAGGTCAGGGAATTGATTCCCCAGCACACCTGGTGCCTCAGAGCTGTGTGGGAAAAGCAGGGCCAGAAACTCAGAGCCAGGACCTGGCTGAGCACTCGTGCCACAGCCACCTCCCAGCTCTGCTGAGATTCCCTCCTTTCCTCACACCAAACCCTCTGTGAGCCTGCCCTGAGTACAGTGTTAACAAGTCTAAAGTATCATCAGTGTGATTAATAGCTCTCCATGCTTAAAGTCACTCTCTGTTTCTGCAATTTATTTCTGATTAAGAGCCGTGAGACTTCCAGGCCCATTTTTACTATTTTTCCCTAAATAGGCTTGTAAGCAGTAATAAATAATAGGTATTCACGTTTTGAAAGAGAGGAATTTTTCAGGACATGCCTTGGTGTACATTCTTACAACTAATACAAAAACTATCACAGAACAGGAACCGAACAAAAAGACAGCAGACATTTTTCATGTATTATTTAAAACAAGAAATACTTTTCAGCTGAGACACAGGAGGAAAAATTAGTGTCCAAACCACAACAAAACATGCTGTCAGCTGTTTTGAGATGTAGATTCATCTATGGTGTGAGGAAGGTGAAACAGCCTTGACAAATTCTAAGCTATGCACAAGAAACCAGGGTAGCACCAGGTTGGGCTGGGAGGAAATGTCTGGGGTCACTGTGACACCCTGCCAGAGGGTCAACACCTGGGAATCCAGTGCCAAAAAAGACCCTGGGACAGCACTTTGCTGTGTAACACACTGCAGATGAGCTGAGTCACCCAGCAAATTTGATTTCAAAGATTGCTGCACGCTAAGTTTTTTTGGTTGGTTTTTTTTTTTTTTTAAGAAAGCTGAAAACATGTTTTAGACAAAGGGAGAGGAAAAGGGAAGGTAAAAGAAAAGTTATGGTTGAGTTTCCCAAGTAAAGAGAAGGGCACTGAAACAAAACAGGTTAGAACATTCAGGATTAGGCTACTTCTCTCTAATGTTTCAAAATTTCAAATTTTGAAATTTGAAAAGATGACGAGTACCATACCTGTTTAGCGTGGGGATGTTGCCTCTGTAATCAAACAAGCACAGTTAATCACAGACTGGTTAGTGAAAGCCATCATAAAGAACCACCATAAAATTAATGCACACAAACATCATTACAATTAACTGTCCCAAAATTATCAGCTGCCAGGGAGAGCTCCCTGCCAGGGGCCCTGGGGAAGCACCCACCACCTGCATTCAGCTGCCAGGGGCAGAGCCAGGCCATGCAGAGAACATGCAAATATTGGAATATCCACATTCCTGTTCCCCATTCATTATCCCCACTTCAAGCCCTTTGCACACACCAAGTGCAAAGCAAGACTGGAGGGGAACTTGCACTCCCTGACAGAGCAGCAAACAGCAGAGAAGCAAAAAAAAATTTAAAAAAAAAATTAAAAATTACCATCTCACACAGGAAAATTGCAACAGGTTGAGGAAAAGAAGCCAAATCCTCAGTGCCAAACCTCCAGGCTTAGCAGCAGCCCACGCACAGGCTCCCACAATGCAGGAACAAAGCAAACACACACTGCACCGTGGAACACGTTGTATTTTCAGCAATTCACTACTAAAAAGAACAACCTTAAGGCTAAAAGAACAACCTTAAGGCTGATTTGAGGCTAACTTTAGTAATTCTTTTATAGCATCATCCCAGCTCTCCCCATATTTGCATGCAGCCCAGGGCTCAGTGATGCACACAAGGCAGACAGGAGTGAGGGGCACGTTTTCACACCAGCAGCACAGCCCAGCCCACACCAGGAACAGCAAGATGGAAAAATTGTTGGGATCTGACATCCAAAATGGCACTGATTAAATTTAAAAAAAAAAAAGTCTTTGCACACAGGAGGCTTGTGCAAAGGGATTAGGAGGAATTAGAAGATGGAAAGGAGAGCTTTGAGGAACACCTGAGTGGACATTCACCCCCTTCCCTTCAGGAGATCAAGCCACAAACTTTTTTGACAACCTAGACCATAGGCAAGAGCCCAAGTTACTGAGCACAAAGTCCCAGTGCTTGATGACCAGTGTATTCCATGGTCACACTGCTCAGCCTGCCTGCCCTGCTCCTGTCCCACACTGGTTTGGTCACAGCAGAGTCACCTTCACTACCAGGTGATGTGTTGGATTTTGTGCTGCTGGAGGCACAAAAAAAAATCCCATAATCTCCTTAAACCATATGGGGAAAAAAAAAAACTAAAAATATATCTGTTATGGTGTAAGTAACACAAGTATTTACTTTTTGGGGGGATGGTTGGGCCAGACCCTGTGCAGCAGAGCCTGTGGTCAGGACAGAACGGGCCTCCAGCCCTCAGGGGGTTGGGACTATTTTTTGAGCTTGGCAAAGAGTGGGAAAGCTGCATGTGATCTACTTCAGTTGGAAAAAATAGTCTGGAGAGGACTGGCAGTTCCTACCCCCAGCAGGAACCCTCCTGTAGCCGTCCCTGGCAGGGTTTCAGAAGAGAGAGGGATAAAAAAACAGCCTAACAAATGTTCAGCTCAGCCTCAAGAAGGGCACCCTGGTGCCCTGCTCTGGGAGCTTCTCCTGCCACTCCACACGGAGCTGAAGAGGCTCAGGCAGGAGGGGAAAACGAGACTAGGAGCAGTGGATTGAAGCTGCAAGAGAGCAGGGTTCAAAGGGGATGTCAGGGAGAAATTCCTCGCTGCCAGGGAGGGCAGGGCTGGCACAGGGTGCCCAGGGAAGCTGTGGCTGCCCCTGGATCCCTGGCAGTGCCCAGGCTGGACAGGGCTGGGAGCAGCCTGGGACTGTGGGAGGTGTCCCTGCCCACCCCAGGGGTGGAATAAAAGATCTTTAAGGTCCTTCCCAGCTCAACCCATCCCCTGGTTCTGTGCCAGGGCCACGTCTGAGCGCCCAGCAGCACCAGGCCAGGGGTGACATGGGCACAGCCACGCTGGCACCCACAGCCTGTCCCCCAGGACAGCCCCAGCCCTTCTCTGATCCCTCCTCAGCTCCCAGAACGGCCCTTCCTGGCCAGAACTGACCCCAGCAGGGATCTGCTCCAGCCCCACTGCTCCTGCACCCCCTGGGCACTCTGAATTCAGCTCCCCTGCCCCCTCCTCCTTTTCTGTCCCTTTTTCTGTGAGGAGCAGGAGCTCTCCCCCCACACCACGGCCTCCCAAGCAAAGCTCCAGCTGTGGGCGAGCGCCAGCGCCGGGCAAAGCTCTGGAAATGAGGCAGCAAAGCAGAATCAGCAGAGGTTGGCTCAATAACCCACTTGTAGTTATTAACAGCAGTACCACAGGAGAAAGAGCAATTCCACTGGCTCTGACCAGTGCCATTCCTCTTATGTTTCTTCATTTCTGTAGAAGAATCTAACCAGAAGGCTGTGAAACATGCCTCAAACCATACATTTTGATTGGGTTTTTCCTCTCCCTCTTTCTTCCCTTATTCTTCTGCTCCCTCTGTGATTCAGCCAAGCTGAATCTGCTACAGAAGTCCAATTTGCATAAAATTATCATCGTTCCATTCAGTTTGCTGCCCCTTCCACAGCCCCTTCTTTGCTCTGCTGGAAGATTTTGCCCTTTCCGAGGCAGGCAAGCCAAGGGAACGGCAGCACATTACTGCTGCCTGCTGCCTAATTAACATCAAACCTCAGCACGGGGCTGCAGGGATTTACAGGTGTCCTGGAATCGTTTTCCCCTCCTCCCTCCCCGTGCAAACTGCTCTCACAACAAGGAGGGGACCTCAAGCTGCTCCTGAGTTATCCCTCTGGGGCTCCAGGTAGGGTCAGAGCCCACAGCAGCATGGCTGGGTCACTCCTGCCATCCAAAGACTGATGCCAGAGGCTGTTCCAGCAACTAGTCCACAGAAAATGCTGTCACTTTGGCAGAAATTCACTTTTTATGAGTAGATCATTGTAAAATGATAGCAGGAAAAGACCTCTGCACTCTGCTCTAAATGTGAGCGTGGGGTTCCTAAAAAAGCCCTGTTTGGTAGCAGGGAGATTTAACTTGGCTTTCAGCCTTCCAAATGGTTTCTGCCTGTAAGCTACAGAAGAGGCTGACAAAAAGGAACAACCAAAATTCCCCATAGATGATAAAACATCAGAGACAGCAAAGGAGGGATCGTGCACCACTCTTAGGCCTTGAAATCAGCAACACCAAAGTCCACGGGGGCATGAACAAACATCCACAAACACAGAGGGGGGAGATTCCAGGCAAAACCAGGCACAAGATAGTTGAGACATTTCTACTGATGGAAATACCCTTGGATGGGGCTCTGAGCAACCTGGACTAGTGGGAAGTTCCCTGTCCACTGCAGGAGGTGGAACTAGATGAGCTTTAAGGTCCTTCCACCCCAGGCCACTCTGTGGTTTGATGATGTTGATGAAATGCAGAGCAACTCACACCTAGGCTTGAATTCCACCCTTGGAAGCACCATGGAAAAGGGGATGCAGCCTCAGGAACAAATTCAACCCAGAGAAGGCATTTGCCTCTGCACCCCTGTTTGCTGTGTGCATTCCTGGCTCCAGAGGCAAGCAGGGTGTGCTGCTGTCAGACATCTCCAGAGTCACACTTGCCTTAAAGCTAAGCAGGCTCAGCTTCATCTGCAGTGCTAAACCTTCCTTACTTCCTCCTTCCAGTGCCACATCCTGATCCAAGATCCCTCAGGACATCCCAAGGCCAAGTGTGGCAGCTGGGGGTGTTCCATGGGCCAGAGGGAAGGTGTGGGCTCAGTGCCCAGAGGGGTTGGGAAGGCATGGCTGAGGCAGCAGGGACCACAAACAGCCTGGGTTGTGTTTCAGTTTCCTCTGGGGCTCAACAAAGCAGAAGGCAGAGCCCTGGGCTATCCCTGCCACACCCCAAAATCAGGATATATCCGGCACCTCTAAGTCTCCTTGTCAGCACCTGCCTCAGCATCTGACACAGGGGACACATCCAGCTCTGAGAAAAACAGGGATCTGTTTAGTGGGAGCACATTTATCTCCAAGTTCTTCCCTCCTGATCCTCCAGCACATCTGTTCCTGGGGAAGGGGGGATCAAGGAAGCAGCAGAACAGCCTGGCTGGGGGAGCTGGAGAGAAGGGATGCTCTGGGAGGAGCAGGGCAGCAGCAGGCTCCAAGGGCTGGCTACAGCAGACAATGTCCCAGTTTAATTTAAACCTTACAGCTTCAGACATAAAAAAGGCTGCTGGAAAGCAGGAGAGGAGAGGGGATTAGAAAGAAACACTCTTGTTGAAAAAGCACTATAATTCCCTCTCCTCGACACACAATGTTTCTTTGAGCAGAAGATTTTAAGCTAAGATTAGGCAAGGCCTGTTTCATGAACACCTCAGGAAGGCCTTTCAGTGTCTGTCAGCTGGGCTGCCATGCTCACAAAGGCAGCTGAACTCTGAGCACCAGTCAATATTGCACTCAGCAGAGCACAGCCCCCAGCAGGGCTCCTTCCTGCTCCCATCCCCTCTCCCCGGCCCTGGCTGCCTGCAGAGCCCAGCTCATCCCAGGAAGGCTCTGCAGAGCCCAGCTCATCCCAGGAAGGCTCTGCACTCCTCTGCAGTCCCCTCTGCAGCCCGTGGCCATCGGCCTCGCAGGGATCCCGTGGGATCCACGCCTGCAGATTGGATTTCTGCTGGGACAGGGCTCCCAAACTCCATTTGCTGCCAGATGGTGACACTGCCCTGCTCATCTGCCCTGCACTGGGCACAGGGAGTGCTGATGGATCCATAAAACCCTCTGGGATTCCCATTAGAAGCTATTCTTCTCCCTGTGACTTTCCCTTGCCGTTCAGTGGGGATTCTTACATTAGGATGTTTGCTGTTAATTTAAACAAATAACTCCCCACACAGTTGCTGCCCACAGAACCCACCAGGAGCAGGTTGCACTTCTGTGACTTTGTCAGCAGATTGAACAGCTTTTCTGTCCTCTCTGCTTCCCTGTGGGCAGCTGATGGCAATCCTTCCACGGCCAAAATCACAAAATCTGAGCCCGAGCTGTGATCAGGCAGCTCAGAAGGAGTGCCTGGGATTGTTTCTGCCACAATTAAGTAAAGGCATAGCGGGGTTAAATACCAATAATGAAGAATTTAAATATAAATTTGAAAACCTAATTAGAATTTAAACCATTATCAGCTTGTTTTCTCTGCATGAGTATTTGCTTCAGTAAAACTTAGGCTCTCAAAGGTTCACAGACATCTGACACAAAGGGACCAGGGTTTAAAAATATGAGGCAGTGGTGAAAAATGTGTGGCATCATTTAACAGCAGCTCCCAAAGGGAATGCTCTCCTAAGGGCTCTCTGGCATCTGCTCCTGGGTCACCAGCCCTGCAGAGCCTCCAGGGACATTTTGGGATATTTGGGCTTTGGGGTTTGCCCTTGGAATGCACTTTTAGCTTTTCAGCCTAAGAATTTGTGCTACAAAAGATACAGAAAAGCACATGATGAACATAGACCATGGTGAAGAACAACAAAAAAGACTTAAGCAGGACAATGTCAGAGTTTTGATATTTCCATGTCCTGCGTTTAACACCAGGTGTGGCTTCAGAGCTCCTTAAACCCTGTGCCACCATCAGCCCCTGGGCACCCTCCAACCACCCCAGAGGGAGAGCAAGGAGCTGCCCAGGAGCCAAATTCATCACTGGCAGCTGGAGGCACCTCCAAGGAGCTGAACCTGCCCCTGAGCCTGCTTCCCTCCACCACCAGCAGCCTGAGGAGCAGAGCTGAGCTCAGAACACTGTCCCAGCCCATTTGGTCTAAGAGGAGAGGAGATTTCAGGCCAAAGAGCTGTTCCTGGAGCAGGGAACATCTCTCCTCTTCCAGCTGACCTTGTCTGATTAAGCCTGTGCACAGAGCAGAGCACTGGCAGGCCAAAAATCCCTAAGCAACAAAGGCAACTGAGGCCAGCAGAGAAGAAATGGAGGAAGAATGAAGGGGAGAAGAGAGCATTATAAAGGGATACTAAAAATAGTATGCAATTATTTACAAATATTCTAGAAATGCAGGGAACAGATGAGCCCAGACACATGTCCCATTTGTAGCAGGAGTGGTTTGGGGGCTGGCTGGGGACAGCCATTCATTTCCAGCAAACCAGATCCTGAAAACCATTTCATAAAAGGTACTGATGGATTCTCAATGAAGCGAGACCGGACCCCACCAAAAACGAAATCGGGGAAGAGATTGTTTGGAAACAAAGGAGGGAGGAAGGGCCGCGGTGGCACGGACCAACAGTGGCACCCGGTGGCTGCGGGGACTCACTGCGACCTCAGAGCCAGCAGGGATCAGCACAAGGGACAGCCCAAAACCCTCCTGGGGAAAGCACGGGACAGGCTGGCCCCACACACACCCAGAAATAACCTGCTCCAGTGAACGGGCTTGCAGCAAGGAGATGAGCTGTAAGGTCCTTCCAACCCAAACCCCTCTGATTCAGTGTTTCTGTAAATTCTGATAATCAGGTTTTTTTTTTTTTTTTTTTTTTTTTTTAAATGAACGTGAGATGCCACCCTCCTCTCCAGGAGGAGGCAGCAAGATGCTTGTGGTTGTAGTCACAAGAAATGCAAAACTGAAAATACAACTGTGTCAACCCCAGCATTTTGTATAAAACCCTCATCTTGGTCTACTCCATCGAAAAATCTTGTGCTACAAAAGATGTCACCTTATTCAGCAAAGCCAGGAAGGAGCAGAGCCACAAAACGAGTCAGAAAGGGCTGGCAGGAAGCTGACAGAGACTATTTGACTGTTCTGTATTAAAATTCAAATTAATTGATTATTCTGTCTGGAATTGTGTCTTTTGGAAGGTTCAGGACTGACATTCTAGAGACAATTTCTTACCCAAGCTGAAGCTAAAAACCAGAAAACACATGAGAACTGTATCACACCTAAACAAACCCCCTTTCTGCAGCAGTCCTAGCTCAGGTTCTCTGCCAGGGCAGGCTGAGCCCCTCCCAGAACTCCAATTGCAGTCTGACCTGTTGGGATGGGAGGTGGGCAGCATGAACTGGAACTCCACCACGCAGGTGTTGTCCTTCAGCTGGCGGTGCTGGACACTGTTCAGCTCGTAGGCAATGTAGGCCCTGCGAACGTACACCTGGGGACAGAGAACTCCATCAGCTGCCCTGGCCTGAGGGCAAGCAACACCCCAGAGACCTCAGAAGTATTAAAAAACAAACAGACTCCTCCCAGTGAATGCTGGATAAACTCCAATTCAACCAGAATTTAAAGTTGTTCTCTGAGGAGGGCCAGAGCTGCCAGGATTATGATGCTGTCCTCTGACAGCAGCTTCACTTTCTGCCTTCAGCACCTCAGTCTTCACACAAACATCACTTGGATTTGAAATTGCACTCAATTATCAATGTTAATGCTGTTAAATACCAGATTATAAGCATGCCCAATCCCACACAACCTACAGCTCTCTTGGATCTTCCAGGGTGACAGCGCTCAAAACAAACCAAATCCATAGGAAAATTAAAAATAGTAACGTTTTTCAATGGGAATAAACTCACCTCCAAAGCTGCCATTCTTACCACCTGGTTACTGTGGTAGAAAAAGTTGGGAAGCACATCAAAGATGGATGTCTCAGACAAAATGAGTTTCTAGGAGAAATCACATTAAGCAGAGGTTTAAAAGAGTGTCTTGCAATGAGGATCAGGCAAAAAAGGAAGAACCCCAAATCAAGCCTGGCTAGTTCTGATTTCTAAGTTTTTCCTGTTGTTCATCAAGGATTATGACTTTTTTATATTAAACTACAGAAAACCTGAAGTTGGAAGGGATCACTGAGTCCAGCTCCCTGCTCCTCACAGGACTAAAACTGAAACCATATAGAGGAGCTCATGCAGGTGCTCCTGGAGCTCTGGCAGCCTCTGGGCTGTGCCCATTCCCTGGGGAGCCTGTTCAGTGCTCCACCATCCTCTGGGGGAAGAACCTTTTCCTAATGTCCAATCTGAGCTTCCCCTGGCTCCATTGCATTCCCAGAGGGAGGAACCAGCAGCTCTCCTTCGCTGTCCCCTGGGAGAAGGTGCAGAACTGGCACGAGGCCATTCCCACATTGGCACAGGGCCAAAAACCAAAAACAGGGCAAAGCTGGACACCAGACCAACACAGCTTAAAGCCACAAGGACCTTGGGACATGAAGGTCAGTGAGAAGGAAGCAGGGGGCCCAGGAGGGGAGGCTGGTGGGTACCTGGAGGTTCTCAATGCAGAACTGGTGCCCGTACATGTCGATGGCTGACAGGAAGATGGACTCCACCTGGTTGTGACGCAGCTCGTAGGAGGGCAGGTGGGAAGCAATGAGAACCTGGGGAAACACAGGGAATGTCAGAGAAAGGAGCCACGCTGGGCCATCAGCAGGGGGCTGTCACCTCCAGGCAGAAGCAGCCTGCTCCATCCCTGAAGAGGCAGCCAGATTCTCCTGTGCTCTGCCGCACACCCTCTCCCCTCCCCGGCCTCATTTGTGTGTCTGTTCCATTTGTATTATTGGCAATTCCCCACGGAGAAAGGGAACAGCTTCAATCAAGTTCCATCAGTGCATGTGATTTAGCAGTGCAGAGCTGCTAGTCCTGGGGATTGCCTGCCCAGCTGTTAATTGGGAAGCAGAGCTGGCAGGGAGCAGCTGTGGGGAGGCCCACGCCGGAGCCACACTCTGCTCCTGGGCAGGGGAGGGAACACACACCAGTGCCAGGTATTAAATGCCCAACGTGAAGGATGCAGGGGTAGGAAATGGAAGCAGCTTGCAGGGAAAATGAAGTGGAAGAGCAACACAAGGACTGCAGCACCATCCCCAGTTGCTGTGGGGAGGTTCAATAGCGGAACGGTTCAAGGACACAAACACAATCCTGAAGGAAACAGAAGGTCACTGAGCAGCTTCAAACACCGTGTTCATTTTCAATAGTCAAGCTTTGAAATAAAAGGAGAGACCCCCGAAGTGTGAGCTTTCCTGCTTTAGGCTGGAGATAGGGACTGTGCAGTAAGAGGAGTGATCAGACTCTGGGGTCAGCGTTATCAGGAAACCACTGCACCCTCTCACCCCTTCCTGGCAACAGAGGGAGGGTTAAACTGAACTGCTGAAGAAGAAGCTCACAACAGCATCTGGGTGCCTATGTGACATTCAAATCAGTTCTGTAGCAGACTCTTGGAATTTACAGTATCCAGAGTTTTTCTGATTATTTCCAGGTTAGAACAAAATTGACAAAGCGCAACTCAAAGATGGAAAAAAACCCTGCAAAAGGCCAGCATAATTCTTTGTGGTAATTCCTTAGCAGCTGCAAAGAACATCTGGTTCTTGTGCAAATGGCTCTCCCTGTCCTCTGCACACATGGATTTTAAGGCAGCTGAGGAACATGGAGAGCCTGTCCATGTTGTTCCTGCACAATCCAAGCAGCCTGTCCTGGCCAGGTTTGCAGATGACAAAACCACCAAAAATCACAGTGACCACACATTTCCACTTCCTCCATCACACAAACCATGGGCTACTCCCAGGTAACTCCTGTGTGAGCCAGACAAAACTTTTTGGAGGAGCAGAGACAAAGGAATCCATGTTAAATTTAAACAGTACAGTGATCGGGAACGCACCACAGTCTTCGTCTGCCACCACAGTTAATCACTGTTAATTAGCTTCACTGTCAAAGTGCTGCTCACAGGAACCCACTCTCCCCACTTGCACAGTGCTCCAAACAAACAGCAGGAGATCTGGGCTTCCCAAGGGGGTGAGCTGCAGGCAGGAGCAGCCTGCAGGGATCCCTCACCTGCCGCGCTCGCAGGGCCACCTTGGCGTTGGTCGTCTTGCTGAGCTGGGTCAGCTCTGTCAGAATATTGATCAGCTCGTCTGTCAAGGTGGGGTCACGGCCACAGAGCTGGTCCTGGCGACAGAGAGAACAAGAAATGCTTAAAGCAGAGGGAAAACATCATCTGTGCTCCCCCAAAAGGAGTTAGAACCTGGAATATGAACACACACTCAGGGCTGGGCCACACCATCCCCAGGAGTCCTGAGCTGAATTATCCTGGAATTCTGTGCTGACAAGGACATAAATATTCAGCATTCAACAATTTGACACACAAACAAAAAGTGAAAGCAGAGACAGTCACCATCTCCCATTCTCCTATTTGTAGCACATGTTTTGGCACTCAAACACATGAGAAATGCTGACTTGTCAGAGAGACTCAGAAAACCTTTTCCCATTACCCAGTTTCAGGTTTGTACTAGAAGTTTCTTCTAGTACCAATGCGAAATTCAAAGAGCTTAAATTGTAGCCAGACACCTTGTGGAACACATAAAGGTCAGCAATCCTTCCCTATGAAGGGTGACCAGAGTTACACTGCCAGGGAACCTCCTGATGCCCATTAAAAAAACACCTCAAACCTCCAAAGTCCCCACAACTCCACAGCCACAAACCACCCAAGCTTTGTGCAGCTTCAGCCAACACCAGAGAAAAGATCTGTCATTCCTCTGACAAGGCTAAGCAAAGCTAACTAAACCCATGAATAATGTACTGTATTTCCTGCCACACAACTGGACTGACTCCATAATATTTCTTCTAACCAGACAATCCTGGATCTGAGGAAATCAAGTTTACCTTACTGCCTAAATTGGCTGGATAAAACAACAAAACTGAAGAGCATAAACTTCCAGTGTTAATGCTGTTCCAAAACTCTTCTGAATTCATCCATTCAAAAAAATGCCAACAGTAAAGACTTTCTTCCAAAAATAGTTTCAATTCCCATGAATAATCCCACAGTCCTAAACACTTCTTGTGAGCCTCTTCCCTCCCACCCCTAAGCTGGAAACCCTCTAGGAGCCTCTAACGTGATTCTTCCACACAGCACTTAACAGCTTGTCTTGATAAATTAATCATAGGAGGGAAATGTGAGATCAAACAGGGATTTGCCACAAGAAAGAGCTGGTGCCTAAAAGTTTAAGGAGATCTTAAACACCTACAGACCAGAATAGGCCATTTGAAGATCCAAGAAATAGAAAAGGATAAGGGGAAACCTCTGTGCAGCAGGTGGGATTGACAAACCTGCCAGGGAAAATAAAGTAAAAACCAAAGCTAAATAATACAGAAGTCCCATAGAGGGAATAATTACACAACAGCTCATACTCCACCAGATTCCAAGGCTCAACAGCTTTTTCCTCACACTGCTCTTAATCCCTCTCTCTCCAGCCCCACTCAGGCATGATGGCACCTCTAGGAATGATGACACAGATCTCCCAGGGAGACAGACCACACTCAAACCACTGAGAAAACATCTGAGCTCCTAACTCTGATCAGACTGCTGTCCCCTCCTGACTGGTCCTGGGCCACCAAACACCAGTGTGACTGCTCCCAAAGAAAGTTCTGTGCATTTATCCACTCCAGGACACTGTGGGGATTCACAGTGAGTAATTCAAGAATTGCAGGATTTGAAACACAAACTCCTGGGTGTTGTTATGTTGCTGCTCCAGGGAACAGAAATCTGATAGGACAGGGGACCCTGCCATGCCACCAGCCACTCCATCCTGCTCAGGCCAGGACGTGCATAAGTGAAGCACAGAAAATGAGCACACAACAACAAATCACACCATACTCCAACAGATGTATGAAGGATGAAGCAGTTCCCACCCTGCCTTCAGTGCCTGCTGGCTAAAAACGGTGAGTGATGGCAGCATAACAGCATTACTAAAGCCATCCTCAGAGCCCCTGGTTAATAATGGATTCCTGGGATACATCAATAACAGCCACACAGGCAGCGAGGCTGCCCTCACCCCACCCCACACAAACAGCTTGGCCACCATAAAACACCACAGCTGTCACCTTGGTGACACCAAACGCGCCACGGGCACGTGAAAAGCTGTGAGCTGGAAGGGAGAGGAGTGATGGTCTTTTGGTTCATGGAGTGCCTGAAAGCTCAGGGACACCCAGCTGTGCCAAGGGTGACCATGGTGTCCCTCCTGAGCTCACTGTTCCCACTCCAGAGGAGGAATCCCTGTGCCCCCCGTGAGGCGGCACCGTGGCCTCGGATAAGCAGGAGTGGCTCTTCCACCATGGCCTCCCTGGTGTTTCAGGTTCTGGCAGCCTGGGATGTTGGCCTTTGCTTGAGCAGAACTAACTGGCAGTGGTGGTGGCAAGAATGACCCACGAGGAAGGGCCAAGGGAGGCTCTCTGAGGCTCTTTGAGGCCTCCCATCACGGCCCACACCAAGAGCCAGCGAGGCACGGCCCGCACGAGGTGACAAACCAGGCCCAAAGTTCCAGTCCTGTTTTAGCAAGGAATAATCAGGATGACAGCAACAACCCAAAGCCAGGCATGGCTCTGCCTGCACTGATTGGCAAAGGCAGCAGCAAAGCCTCAGCCCAGCTCCCTGACAAGGGCTAACGCCTCGCCGGCACCCCCGTGTAATTACACACTTGAGTGACTGGACTCTGAAGAAAATTGAAGGCCTGAGCTGTGAACAGCTGCCATTTTCTCTCTCCATCACGGCAGCATGATTACTTGAGAAATGAACAGCCCCAGCTCAAAGCTACTCCAGAATTCTCAGAGGAAATATGGCTCCGTGTTCAAATAATGAGATTCTTAAGGCAAGCGTTACTTACAATCACACCACACACCAAAAAGGGAAAGGGGGAAAAATAGGGGGAAAAGGAGAGCCAGGAAGAAAGAACACCAGGATCCTTACATCTTACAAATGAGAATTTAAGAAACCCAGCTTTGGTCTAGGAAAATTATGATACTTATTTTGCTTTGGAGAGTTATTTCGTGGGGGGCTACTTTGGATGTATTTTTGGCTGTAACAGACCACATTATGCTTGTAAAATAAAAGACAAAAAAAAGGGAGGAAGAGGGAGGAAGAGGGAGAGCAGCAGGCACTTACAATGAGCATTGTGACCAGCAGGTTCTTCTTGGTGACCTGGGCGTGGGAGAAGATGTAGTTCAGCACGGCGTTCATGTCACTCTTGTTCTCCTCACGAAGGGTGAAGACACACTTGTCATAGTGACCTGCAGGCAGAAATGCACATTTCTTTTTCAGACTTCACACCTCTGTGGCAAGGATTGGAAGTTACTAGATGTGTCTTTGTTTTTCTATGTGTGTTTTTTGAGAATCTCCTCGGCTTGAAGGGCACCGACAAGGAAGATGGAGAGACTATTTACAAGGGATGGAGTGATAGGGACAGGGAGCAAGGTTAGGTTGGGTATTAGAAAAAAATTCCTCCCTGAGAGGGTGGGGAGGCCCTGGCACAGGGTGCCCAGGGAAGCTGTGGCTGCCCCTGGATCCCTGGAAGTGTCCAAGGCCAGGCTGGACAGAGCTGGGAGCAGCCTGGGACAGTGGAAGGTGTCCCTGCCCAGGGGTGGAATGAGATGTGCTTTAAATCCCCTTCCAGCCCAGACCATTCTGTTTTTCTCTATGGTCCACATAATCAATTTGGGAAGGAATCATTCCCACCATCACCTACTGCAAACTTTAATTCTAACATCCCACTCTTAATAAACAGCTCCAACACCAAATGCCTCCTTTGTGAGCAATACTGAGAGAGGAATAGGGAGCTCAGACTTTCATTCAAATGACAACCAAAATGAAATAACAGCAAAAAGCCTTGCACCATCCTCTGCTGCCAGCAAATTGAAGTGGAAATGAATCTGCAGCACCATTAGGCCGGGGCAGGTAATGGAGCAGGACAAAAGGAGAGTGAAATCTGAACTACCTGTAAGAGCCAGAGCCTCAGAAATAGCCAGGGCTTCATTGCCATCTTGTGCCTGGATACAGCAGTGCAAGGCACTGATTTCACCTCTCAGCTTCAGCTGAGCTTTGGGGACAGGCTCTCCTCTCCAAAACCCAGGATCTGACTGCAGACCCTTAAAAACAAGCCTGTGACCTCACCCTCAGCACAAAGTGAGAGCAAACCTTCCCCAAAGGGCCCACATGGACTTCCCAGGACCAAACACCACTCTTTAGGAAATCAAATCCCTGATATGCCCAGGAGCTCACCGTGCTGGAACTGAGTCTCCACCTTCAGGTACTGCCGGAGCAGATCCATCACCACGGCCTTCATGTGGCCCCGAATGCCACTGCGGTACCTGCAGAGACACCAAAGCCAGCCCTGAGTGAGGCTAAAGGCACACACAGCCCTGCCATGCCTGCTGGGGGTGGCTCCTGCTCTGCAGGACAGCCCTGGGCAAGGCTGACCTCTGCACGAGCTGCACGATGCTCTGAGTGTTCATGAAGAAAACCTCGCGCTCCGACTTGCGGTTCAGGGTGGCCGCGTGGCTGTCCAGGATGTTGGCAATCTGAAAGGGAAAAGCACACAGGGAAAAGCCCCTGATGGGCTGGACAAGCAGCAGAGACACACCAGAGCCCCAGCAGACTCTGGCAAAGGAAGTTCAAGACCTGCCAGTGATACAAAAATCGATGTACTGTATCATACAGTGGAGAAATCAGCTTCCACCATCTCCTCACCCTACCAGGCTTTCAATCATTCTTTTTTGAGGTTACACTGGCACTACAAATCACACTGCAGCACATCATGTACCATGCAATAAGCAAATAAATGCCCACAGTGTTTCCAAAGGGTCTGGTTAAAGCTATACTGAGCAGGGAACATGCACCCTTCAGCACAGGTAGAGAGACAAGCCTTGAAGTGACACAGGTAAATATCTTTTACCATGAGGACCCCATGTTCAAACACACCTTTCAGGTTCAATTCACCTCCACACCATTTAAAGGAACTTTCTCTCTTTCTCTGCCCCAACACAAAGCAATTTTTATCCCTCCATGAAGCGTGGTTGGTCACCTGTTGGCTGGGAAACTGGCAGAGGACCGAGGTGATGTTGCTGGCATACTGGGCCATCTCCTTCTTGATGGACTTCTCTACATTGGGTGGGATCCGTCCAGAAACACTGGTCATGATGTCCTGGAGCTCCAGCAGGGGCAAAGATGGATCCCTCAGAGTCTTCATTAATCGCTCAACCCAGCCCTTCACCTGGAGAGAGACAAGGCAGTGTGAAGGCAAGAATAAAGAAGAGAATAAACAACAAGAAGAGGAACAAGGAGAGGGGCGACATCCAACATCCCATTTCATGGGTGCTGCCCTGTGGCAGAAAAACTGCCCAACCCTTCCTTGAGCTGCAAGAACGTTGTGTTTTGGCTCTGGAAGAAGAGGCCCCCAGTACCTTGCTGCTGAAGAAGGGCTCTGGCAGGCAGTAGCCATTCATCACATTGACCAGGTTGTCCAGGACGTAGTGGAAGATGCGGTGGAGTTTCTCGCCCCGCAGCGCTGTGCTCTGGATCTGGGGCAGGGTACCCGTGTGCAGCTCAGCCTGCAACAAGGAACAGCCTCCCTGAGCCTCCTGTGGGCCACCAGCCATGGGCAACAGCCAGTCACCCTCCACTGCAGCCAAGGTTTAACTTGCAAGGATTCCCAGAGTGGGAAATGAGTTTGGTTGAGAGACACATTCCCACAATAGTACTGAGGTAAGCAGAGAGCAGGAATGGCAGATAAGTTTAGCCTGAATCAGAGAGAAGGGGAAAAACCTCAGTCTCATCCTCATCTGAGACAAATAAATGGTGAAGTGACAATTGCAGTACAACGCACAAATGGGAAACTGGTTCACTGGACCATCTTGTAGCAGTCCCAACATTACTCCTGCATTAAAACCCCACAAAATCTGTGCCTTCTGCAACTCCTCACCTGCTGAACCCTGCTGGGATCATCCAGCTGGAGCTTGGCAATCACACAGCCTGGATCCAGGACTGCCCCTGGGCGTTTGACATAGTGGATGCAGCCTGATTCTCCTGCTGTTATCGTCATCACCATTTTCATCACCTGCAGAAAACAGGTTACACACTCAGCTCCATGTGCCCCAAAATGGTTCTAGTTTTGGGAGCCAGCAGGCAGTGTCCCACCACTGACAGGCCTGCATGAGCACCTCTGGCACTCAGGTGTTCCCAAAACTTACAAGCACAGATTGGGAACAAAACCCAGACACCAAAGTGAATGGGAGAACAAAATGATTTGCCACAAAATAGTGCAGCAGGAACTTCAGGAATGTCACTTATCACAATGCCTGAACCAACAGGGGACTCAGGAAAGGCCCACACTCAGCACAATGAACGAAGCAGACAATTTTCTGCTGCATTCCAAAGGCTCCTCTCAAAGGCTACAGCCACATCTTCACTTCAAGCAGAGGGAACCAGGATCACTTTCTAGAGCTCTCAGACAGCACTTCCCAGACAGAAATGCTTCCGCAGATCAAGAGCTGCTGCCTTTGGAGCAGAAGGGCTGGGTATGGGGGAGCCAGTTTGGTTTTACCCTTGCTCTGCTCTATACCACTGGGAGCCACAGGGATTGTGTGGGTGGTGCCTCCTTAGCCATGACCTGTTGCAGTGTAAAAGCACTTACATAAAATAGCTGGATCTCTGTCTTGATGTTTTTCTCCTACACATTGTCCCCAACTGGTTTAATTGCCCCTCTGTCATCACACACCTTCCCCTCCCTCAAATCTGTTTTGAGCCACACACTCCCACACACCCCCTTGTGCTTTCCTCATCATGATGCAGAAACTGCTCATCCTCCTCCTCGGTAAGAGTTAAGTAACTTCCCAGGGAGAAGGGAGGAGTGACACTTACTAACTTATGGAATCGACCTGATAAATGATCAGCTAACCAGGATGAATTTGCTACTTCATCCTTCCTATAACTCTGTCAGTACTCCAAGGAGAAGGCCTTCTTCACCACAGCTGAGTAACATTGATCCCACCTTTCCTTGGAATCTCAGGAAGGTGATAAGCATGGTCTCATCGATGAGAAATTTTGCTTATCACTTGGTGTACAGTCATCAACACTCAAATTTCAGCTGTTAAGTAATTTCCTCCCCACCCCATCACTCTCATTGATGATTCCTGCTGTAGTTCAGGTTAAAATTTGCAAATGAAATACTGTGAATGATCACTCACGCTCAACTCCCAGTCCCAAAGCACCCAACATCCCTCCCCCTGAGCTTTTTCCTGGGCAGCCAAACCAGTCCTCTGAGACTTTTACCTCGATTTCTGCAAAGCACTGGCCTGCAAACACGTGTCCCCCATCCTCCACCACATACTGGATCAGCTTCCCAGCGGAGGGCGAGCGCAGGATGGAGGGATCATTCTCCTTCTCAAACACACAGGTCTTGTTCCCAATGGTGATGCGATACCTAGGGAAGAACAGGACACATCAGTGCAACAGAATTCCTTGGGGAAGGCACAGGAAAGGGAAAATCCAGCCTGCCTTTCTCTATTCTACTTCGAAACGAAACTATGGGAAATCAACTCGACCAACGGAGAGGTGGAGATTCAAACCCAGAAAGTTACCCAAATTCTTGGTCCTCCTGAGCAGACCCATGACTCTTCCCAGAAGATAACACAGCAGAGGAGGCAGAGTTCACATTCCAGACCTGGGGGATGCCCTTCACTGCCCTTACTGCTATGATCCTTGCAGGGAATTTTGATCCTTCAGGGATGCACTGACACAGTACAGCTTGTCTTTATTTCTAAAGCAGCCATGGAATTTCAAGAACTTTAAAGATTTTCAGGTTCTGGTTTTTTGTTCTTTATAATCTCAAAAGTCACTTTTAAGGACCAAGCAGAGGAATATGGACTCCATGTAGTGCACAGCCAGATCCTTCTTCTAACAGTAGCCAAGATCTGTTCTGTCTTAAAACTCACCCACAGTACACCAAGTAACCTCCTTCAAGGAGAGAATTCCATTCCCAGCTGACCTTTTGGGAAGCATGAAGATACAAATACACCTCGTTTAGGCTGTGCAAATGCTAAGCATGAAGATGTACAGGTTGCTACCTGTCCACTTCTTCTTTCATGTAGGTGGTGTAGCTGCTGCCATCGTAGGAGAGGAGCAGCCCCCCATCACTCAGGCGATGCACGTCCACCTCCACACAGGAGTTGTTCATGATGACCACGTAGGAATTGGGAGACTGCCTGGTCACCTGCAAACCCACAAGAGTGGGAGTTACCCAGTGAATTGAACACAGCATTGAGTGTCGTGGCTGCCACAACACAGAGTTTTCCAAGTGCTGCAGTAGTGGGAATTGATGAAGAGGAACAGAGGTGTTTGATGTCGTGTAAAAAAATGGGGGTCGCAAAGGCAAGCAAGCAGCTGAGCAGAGGGATGGAGCACCTCTCCTGTGAGGAAAGGCTGAGAGAACTGGGATTGTTCAGCCTGGAGAAGAGAAATTCTGGGGTGATTTAACTGTGGCCTTCCAGTGCCTGAAGGGAGCCCACAAGAAAGAAAGATGGAGTGAGACTTTTTAGAAGGGCCAACCCACACCAGTCTGGGATTCTGTGACACAGCAGTCAAGAGATGCCAGAACTAGTGCTGTCCATGAATGTTGGTTTAATCCTCTCACACTTTTGCACTGATAATTGAGGTTTGATTGTGCAATCACAGACCATTTTCTCACTCTCATGTACTTAAGAGTCACAGTTGTGTACTAAAACTGCATAATGGAGGAGATAATTTGGGGGAAAAAATGAGAGATTGTCCCACAGGGAAAGCAGCAAGTGCTCTCCCTGGAGGAAGAGATCCTAGCCCAGCCTCTGCCCCAGAGCTCCTATTTGAAGCTGGGTAAATCCTTTGCTGAACACTTCAGCTGCTGCTCAGTGCCTCTATTCCTGATCAAAGATAAACCCAGGGAGGTGCAGAGGTGCAGAATTCTCACCGCTGCAAAAAACCAGCCTATGGTCTTGTCATTAAAAACTTCACCAACACAATCTGGCCAAGGAAGCTAATGAAGATTGCACAGGCAACCTTAAGTCTAGTATTTCCTAACTTTCCTATGTTTGATTTTGCAACACAGAGTTTTGCATGCAGCAAAAAGCAACACCACGAAAAATTGCTACAAATTCTGTCACATTGGTGTGTCAAAACCCTGGCAGAGTAGATCTACATCTTCAGAAAAATCAGCTGGAAGTTTTGGTCAACCTGTAGTAGTCTTTGCCTGTAACAAAGCAGTTTTCACCCTACTCAGAGCAAGGGGCTGAAATGTTTGCAGAGACATTGCAATGGAGCGATGTGAGGGGTGCTATCGTCAAGGAGGCCGTGCTGATTTCTTCCCCCACTACAGCAGAGGAAAATCAACCCTGCTCAGACAATTCCCTGTGCAGATCTGTGCAAAGATGAGGCCAGAGCAGCCCACGTGGCCATGTCCAGCCCAGAGGAGGAGGGGGGGTCCCACACTGTACCTTCAGCACGTACTTCCGTCCCTCGTAGATGAGCTCCACGTCCACCGTGTTGAGCAGAGTGTGAGCAGGGAGGACCTGGCCCCTGGAAAGGGAAGTACAAAACAAAATCGTCTTCCACAAGTCACCAAATGACTACCAGGGGTCCAAAGAGCTTCAGAGATGCATGCAAGGCTTTAGAAACACTAGCAGGGAGATGGGGGTAGGTTTCTAAAGTTTATTCTTAGGAGAGGCACAAATCAGTTTGACCAAGTCAAACATCCCTCTCCAGCCACACAGGCCAGCATTGCTTTCCTTTCCATTCACTCCTGGGTGATTCAAGACTCCCTAATGCTGCCCTGACAGCACACAGAGAAAGAACTCTGTGTTTCTGAGCCATTTCCTGGAGCTCCTGCTAGAAACCAAAGCAATCTGTGCAGACAGCAGGTGATATTTGGAGGAGATGCAGATACCTGCCAGTTTTCTCAGTAGATAAAGAGCTCCCTGAGGCCAGGGAACAGTCAGCAGATAACAGGCCCTGAGCATTCCTGGACTGGATTTGAACAGAACTTGTACATCAGGAGTAATTACTAGAGAGCAGCTTGCACTTTTACCTTTCCAGGGAGTGCAGGAAGTTGGAGACGCTGTTTCGGAAGCTCACGTCAGCCACGTGCAGAGCCCCACACACCACCCCCAGCATGGTGTCAGGCCTCTCAGCCTAAAAAATGGACACACACAGTCACACCTCCTCCAGCTTCAGCCCAATCTCAACACCCAGCTAGAAGAATCAGCAGTCTCAGCTCTAATTTTGGTTCACGGCCAACTCTCTTTAAAATCAAGTCAATGTAGCAGCTATGTGAACTCTACACGAAGCCATTATTTCTGTAACTCCTTAAAACTACATTTTCTTCTGCCTGGATCAAATCTCGAGGTTCCAACAACACTTCCACTGTCGTCTGTCCCAGATTCCAAACATAACACTGGTCTCAGTGCTTTTCTGGACAACTTTAAGACCAACTTTTCCCAACAGGGATGGCCTAGGACTTCGATATACGTAAGAAGTAATGGCACTGAAAATGTTTATTCATTAAGTGGACATTGACCACTCCTAAACCCTTTAGCAGCAGCAGGCACCACCCCTGCCCATGCCCAGGTGTGCTCCTGCCAGGGGAAGCAGCTGCACCTGCACTTTCTCAGCGATGAGCCGGTCCAGCCAGCCCGTGTCGATGCGGTTCTGCTGGAAGCTCTCTGTCTCCAGCAGCTTGATCAAGTATTCCACAGTGGTCCTGAAGTCCCCTCGGATGGACAACTCCTTCAGAGCCACCACCATGTTTCTGAAAGGGGAAAGAAGCCCTGTTATCTATCCCATCCTCATGGCAGCATGCAAGCTGGCAGTTCCAGGCAGAAAAGCACCTGAAGGTCAGAGCAGAGGAGCACAGGCACCGGAGCAGGATCCTGTAGGAATGTCTGGGAATGGGGGAATTGATTTCCCTGCTGCTGGTGTGAAGAGCAGCTCAGTGGGATCAGGAGTTCCCCCTGTTATCATCACCCAGGGCCCTACCACATGTCAGGGGTATACAACAGACAGACAGACAGATGTGGTGTCCACCCCACCCAGAGTGGAACTGGGAAAGGCTCTGGATGAAAAACGTGGATGACAGGTCAGACAGGTCTGCCTTAGGACCAGGTGCTTTCAAATCCCACACCACAGAGGACACTCCATGGTTCACAAACCATCCTGAAGCATTGGTAAGTCAGGTCAGCAATGTTTTTTCCTGTTAGAAGCCTTCCCCTGGATGCTTTAAAGAGGGGCTTTCACACTGTGGCAGCTGGGTCATAGCTCAGCAGCAGGTATACAAGGCAGGGATGAAACAGAAAGGAAGAAAAAGAAAGAAAATCAAGCAAAAAGTGTAGAAATGTAGGTGCAACATAGTGGAACTGCAAAGCAAGGCGAGAAGCCTGACCATGAAATGGAAAACAAGATAAAGACAGCGAAATTCCTCTTGAAACTCCTAGAAGTAAGGAGCCTTGTTTTCCCGTGGCACTTTGGATCAAACAGGACAAAGCCAAGCAATTCCCAAGGCTCTCCCCCATTTCTGACTTACGAGATGGCTTCCTCACGGTTCTCCCCCCAGGAGAAGCAGTGGCCAAACTGGGAATCAGCAAACTCGTGGAGCCCTCCTGCAGCAGCCACACTGAAATAGCCCCAGACGTTCTTATTGCTGCGGAAATTCAGCTCCTGAACCGTGCCAGAGCTGGGCTTAAATCCCTGCAAAGACACACAGACATTGCTCTACACCCTAAAGAAAAGGTGAATAATCCAGAATTAGGGGTCTGAAGGCTCTGAGAACACCTCTTTGTGCTGCAACATGGGATAGCAAGTTCAGGCTGCGTCTAACCGGAGTCTCAGTGAGGTAAGGGAAGAATCTTTTAAATTTGCTGCCAAGATTTTCAGCAGCAGCAGCAGCAGGGAGTGGCCCTGTAAAGCCCAGAGTGAGCACCAAGCACAGAAGCTGAAGCCTCACCTCGTCAGGATTCTCACTGGTGATGCGGGCAGCGATGACGTGGCCACGGGGACTGGGGACATGGGCTGAGTTCTCAAAATCAATGGTTGTGTCCCCCCAGGGAGAAACTCCATACATCACCCTGATATCCTTGATCCTGTGCAGGGGGATCCCCATGGCAATCTAAGGAGAAAAAAAATAATAATAAAAATCTAAAAAAACCACCACTAAGTTTCTGTGCTCACAGAACCAAACATTCACACTTCCCAGGACAGCTCAGCTCAGTGTAATATCCACCTTAAGCCCTTCAGCCAGTATTTTCCATTGACTGATTAAAAGGCTCCAGGGAAAGCTGACAGTGCCAGGTCAGCTGAGGATGGGCACGCATTAGGCCTGTTAAAAATATACTGAGGTCCCAGTGAGACAGAAGAGCCCTAATTAGGTATAGGAAACTGTGGAATTTTGCAATTATAAACTGTGGGGGAAAGTAACCTGCAGAACCAGCTGCTGGCTGCATCCTTATGGAGCAAAATCCCACTTGTCCTGTTCATTAGTTGGGGTTTTTTTACAGATACAGTTCAAAAAACAAGTAGAAAATCATACAGAGCCTTATTGAGGTGTGAGAGGACTGTGGCATCCACCCACTGCTGGCAAGTTGGGGGCCAGGAGTTTGAGGAGGGACACACAAGGGACTGACAAGCCACAGCATATCAACAACTGCTCCCTACAGGATCTCTGAGGGATCCCCCTGCTTTGGGGAACTTCAAACCCCTGCTGAACCTGGTGAAAGATGAGAAGTGCCGTTCCCTGTGCTCACCTGGAGCTGTGCTGCTGGCAGGTTGACATCTGCCACCATCTCGGTGCAGGGATGCTCCACCTGCAGCCGTGGGTTCAGCTCCAGGAAGTAGAAGCTGCCATCCTGGCTGTACAGGTATTCCACAGTGCCTGCACTCACGTATCCCACCATTTTGGCGAGCTTCACCGCACACTGGGACACAGAAAAAAAAGAATATTGCATTGCCAGTTACCTGTGCTTTCTCTGTTCATCCACCACACCCACTTCAGATTTTTGCTGGCATTCTGAAACACCCCAAAACTTGTAACAGGCCCAAGACCTGCCCAGAGAAAAGCCTGTGGCACAGGGGTTTTAATTTCCAACTTATTTTATCTACAATTTAGAGAAGGCAGAGTTTGAAGTAAATATTTACAACACTTAACATTAGGCAATTCCTGCAACTCCTGAATCTCGCTTTTAATATGGTAACACACATTCAAAACATACTTCCCTCCCCTTTTTAGGAGGCATGTATCTTTGAAAGGAGCTTTTGGTGAGATTTAGTGTAGAAATGTGAGTGTCTGCCCACACTAAGCAGCTGGAGACACACAGCCCTCTATTGCTCCTTTAAAACACTCAACAATGCAAACCTCCGGGTGATGGAAAACAAAAATACAAAGCCCTGGCTGTTTCTGGAGCCTGGCCAAGGCAGGGGAAGCTGCAGAGCCTCTCTCACCTGTTCCATGTGCTCAAACACCGTTGAGGTGGCAATGGAGGCTGGAGCCTCCTCGATGATCTTCTGGTGGCGGCGCTGCACGGAGCAGTCGCGGCCGAAGAGGGAGATGGCATTGCCGTACTGGTCTGCCAGGATCTGCACCTCCAGGTGCCTGGACTGCTTGGCCAGCCTCATCACAAAGATGGGAGAGCCTGGGACTTCAGTTTGAACCTACAGCAGGGGCAGAAGGAGCGGGCTGAGCGTCTTGTGTAAGAGGGACCTTCAATGCTGAGGTCTCACACTGAACATTCAGCAGCACAGGTCAGTGGGGGCAGTCACCTGTCTGAACAGATTGGGGAAGTCATCTGCATTGTTCACTTTCCTGATCCCTTTTCCTCCTCCTCCTTCAGAAGCCTTGATCATGACAGGATAGCCAACCTCCTCAGCAGCCTGGCAAGATGGGCAGAAAAACGGGGTAAGTACAAAAAGGCAGCAGAATCCAGGGAAAAGATCATTATTTCCCTCTTGATTCACATCCAAGCTTCCATATCTGGCTATTTAGCAACCAGTGGGATAGAAAGCAAATATCCCAATGGACAGAGGGCCTGTAGCTGAAAAAATCAGCTGGGATTTTGTGATTGCAGAGAACTCTGACCTCTCCAAGTGACCACTAAATCTTTTGTCAGTGCTCCAATGCCATTTAATCCACGAATTCACAGAAAAGTTTTTGTATAATACAGAAAATCATTACAAAAGCTGTGTGATGTGGAAAAATCACACGCTTCACCCTGCTCTTCACAAAGGAAAACTCCAAATCCTGTATTGTGCCAGGAATATTTCTTGTTCTAAAACTCTTCCTCAAGGAGAAACTCCAAAGACCAAGTCAGGAGTGTGCTTGTGGGTTTTTACTGAACACAAAAACCAGATGACAGCTTTCAGTGCAACACAACCTTGGTCCCAGATTTTACCTCTCCCTGCTAATCCTCCCCCAGTTGTGCAGGCTGGAGCCAAAGGTTGGGAATGACCACTTCCCAGTTTCTGTGGGGCTGCAGCCTGGTTCCAGTTAGTGCTCCCATGAGGAGAAGCCCAAGGCCAGCTGTGTGAGCCCTGCAGACCCCCAGACCCACCCGGAGGCCGTCGTCCGCGTCCCTCACGTAGCCCTTCTCGTAGAGCTCCTGAGGAACGCTCAGGATGCGCTTCTGCAGGTCGTTGTCCTGCCAGTCCACCCTGAGACCTGCAACACAAACAGCACCCTCTGAGCTCCTTGTGCTGCCACGCTGTGACAGGCCACCAGCAGGACATGGGGGACACAAGCCACAGCCACAGTCACACTGGGAGCCCTTAGGAAAGGGAGTGTGCAGAAGGCAATTCCTGATTTCTGGGAGCAAATGTTTTTATCCAATCCATTATATCCTCCTCCATTTATCTGTGAGCAGCAGGCTGTTATTTACAGTGTTCTGAAACTGCACAGGAGCTTCCATGGAAGCAGTGTATGGGTTCTACAGCTACACAGAATCATGGGATGGTTTGGGTTGGAAGGGACTTTAAAGATCATCTTGTTCCAGCCCCCTGCCATGGGCAGGGACACCTTCCATTGGACCAGGTGTCTCCAAGCCCTGGGTGTACCAGGTGAGCCTGTGAGCAACAGCTGCACTCTAGGAAACAATTTCTTCCATGTTTCCTCACTTCTCCTCCCAATCCCTCCTCCCTGTCGTCCTCTGCACGCTGCCAGCTTCTCCCACCATCTCCAGGCTCATTCCATCCCTAATCTCATTGCTTCCAAGGCATCTCACTGGTGTGGTGGGCAAACAGCACAAAAGGGAAACCCTGAACTGATGGAACATCTCCTGGAACACACTTCTGAGCATGGAGCTTCTTAAAAATTAGACATGCTGAGGGGAAAAAATATTAGGATGATCTTAATAAACACAGGACAATTTCCTTCTTACCACTGCCACTCCAAGGAAGAGTTGGAATACCAGCAGTCTGAGCCACGATGGAAGATGCAATTTTATCTCCTAGGGCCCACATGGCTTGGCTGGGAGGACCTGCAAAGAGCAAAGAAAATGCATGAGAGAGACACAAGGGGTATCAGACATTAGGGCAATGTCCAGAAGTCTGATTTAGGAAAAACTTCACTCTTCCCATGAAACTGAACCCTCTTTAAAATGAGAACAGGGACAATCTGGTTTAACAGGAATCTTTTCTGATTTTTTATCTCAACATTAAAGGCTATTTTGGAAAACCTTCCCCTTCTTCCATACAAGACCTACTGTAAAGAACAGATCATCCATCTTGCACTGCAGGCCATTCCTCATGGCTCTCTCTTGGACTCAGGGTTTTCTATCTCCCTAAGCCTCCCCACCTTCAAACAAGGACTAGACATTAGATGAGCAGTCCATCTCCTCACCCATGAAGGCAATCCCATTTTTGTGGAGAAGTTCTGGCAGTTTGGGGTTCTCTGATGCATGGCCCCAGCCAGCCCACACAGCCTGCAGGAGAAAAGAAACAACTTGCTCTTTGTTTGAATAAAACAAGCAAGTGAGCAGAAACAGACACATGCAAACACTCCAAGTCTTTCTTTTCCTCATGGAAAACAGCCTCAGGACACCCAGAGCAGCCTCTGAGCGACAGGGTGTGCTGAATTTAAAGATGATTTGCACCTTGCAGGTGCAAGCAGGCTCCTGCTGAGGAGGAGATGGGTTTGGGAAGTGCAGGGCTGCAGGGAACCTCCCTGTCCTGCAGATATTCATACTGGGACAGCCACTGCACTGTCACATGGGTTGCCTTTGGGTGCTCATTTGGTTTGGAATTCCAGTTTCTTTGTCCTGCCTTGCTCCCCAGGCACAACTCCTTCCTGAAGGAGAGGAGATTGCTCAGTGTCTGTGGCACTTCTCACCTGCACCGGAATCCTCTTGGCAATATCAAGGATGAGCTCCACGTTTGCATAGTTGTTGTTGTTGGGTCCTCCTGGGACGGGCACGTAGTGATCTGCCATTTTAATGTACTCTGCAAACACAGAGCAGGTTCCATTTAGGCTGCAATCTAACAACAGCACTTGCTCTAAAACTCTCCTTTTCCCCAGGCTGAGCCCTCCCAGGGCTGACTCAGGGAAGCTCCAGAACATCCCACTGCTGACAGACCAGGTGGTTTTCCCCTCCTGGCATGCCCAGGGCTGTGCAAGGACAAGGCTGTGACCCTTCCCCAGCTGCCCAGCTCACCTGCATTGGCCTTCAGGTCCTCAGGAGTGACCATGACCACGAACCTGATGGCCCTTTCGTTCCTGAACATCTCGTAAGACCAGCGCCGGATGGACCTCATGCACTTCACTGCTGCAATGCCATTATTTGCTATCAGGACCTGGGTGCATTAGAAGCTGGGATGAAATACAGTCTAAATAGCACAAAACCATCAACAATCATGAAAGAAGTTTGGTTTTTGTCCCCCCTGCAGACTCTTTGCCCAGTTTTGGGCTGTGCAGTTTCCTCAGGAGCATCCAGCTCATGGCCCCTCTGTCAATTCAGAGAGCAGCTCTTGTTTCACCATAAAATTTTAGTGTGTTATGCCTTGGTTGGATTAAAGAGCAGAAAGACTCAAATCAAATTATTACATATTTTTTAAATAAATTTCTTAGTGTTTTTCCAGTCCACTTTTGTTTTATCTGTCTATAAATCCTTCTGTATCAGCAGAAGTGCTTTGGCTCACTCACATTTTTTTTTTCTTATTACTTTAAGCTAAAGTAATCAGATGTTTATCACATAGAAAAAGGAAACACAATGATTCCAAGCTCAGAAATATTAGTAATTTGATACCTGCAGCGTACAGCCTTAGAGAGAGACAAGTCAGAGCTCCAGAGAGGAGGTGTAACATGCTAAAAAAGGTCAGGGAGTTACCTTTTCAATAACTTTATTCCCTCCAAAACGAGTAACAAACTCTGCTGGAGAAGCCACGGTGAAATCTCGCTGGGCATCCACCTTCTTCCTGTCCCTGCCTTGCTTGACAAGGTGCAAACCAGACATGCTGGGCCTGTGGAAATGGGCAGAAACAACCTGTCAGTGCAGCTGGACACCAGGAAAAGAAAGCATGGGAATGATGTCCAAGTTCTCTCTGACCACACTCCCCAGTCAGACAAGCAGGATCTCTCCCTGCCTCCAGACCCTCACAGCCTGGTCCTCAGCTTTACAGGGATGACTCCTTTTAAACTACTTTTTGGTTATTTCCATGCAAAAGTTTCAGATTATCTGGGAAAATTCCAGCTATGCCACAATATTAATAGGTAAAATTATGTTTGCTGTATGTTGCTGCCCAGCACAGAACAACAGTGCTCCACCAGGCTGTTCTCAATCCATCTAGAGAAGCTGGAAACAACAGTGATTTCTGGTTTTGGCAAGACAAGCTACAAAGCCTCTGAGCGAGATTCTGCAAGGAAATGCTCTTGGGAAGCACAGCAAATTTATCTCCAGGTGCAAATGAGAGGCTCAGACTGGCTACGGAAATCATTCTCCAAGAGTTGCTCACTACCCAGTCTTTAATATCTTCCTGAAAAGCTCTGAGAGCCAGAGGACAAATTAATCACGTTACTCCCACTACAAACACAGAAAGCCAATTTTGTGCCTGCCAAGACCAACCCCATGCCCTGCCACAGCCCTTCTGTGTGGGAATGGCACAGCCACTTCCCCTCCTTCTGCTCCAGCTTCCACAGCAACAACACAGGGACAGATCACCCTTTGGCTTTAATGTGCTGAAGTTTACAAAGCTGAGTCTGTGAGAGGAAATTCCAGGGAAAAGCAGAGAGCTGCTCCTCACACCGAGTGTCTGCCATGGCACAGCACGACTGGGAATTAATGAGACACTTTTTATTTCACAGGCACTGAAGCTTCACCTCTCTGCTCAGCCCTCAGTTTACTTGTTTTTATTTACTGTGCTCTCCCTAAGAGTTTTCCCTCACAGGAGCAGAGGGAAGCCCTTACCCTGCCACTGGCAGCATCACAGAACCCTTCTGTAGGAATGAAGATTGGGAAGCTCGGAGCTTTGGGAGGCCCCAAGGGAGTCAGTGCTGGTCATGGCAGATCTGTGCCCAGGAGCCCTCTGCATGGAACCTCTGGCCTAATCAGCTGCTGCAGGGCTGCTCCATTGAGCAATTCCATTGGGAATGGGGTGGGATGCAGCAGAGGGCAACTGGAACAGCTGGGGGAGGGCAAAAAGGCACAAGGCTACAAATTTCTACCAGGAGAAGCCAAGGCACAAGTCTACAAATTTCCTTTTACCTTCACAGCCACCACGGCCAGGGAGGTTCCCTGCCCCAGGGCAGGGCTGGAGCATCCCTGCTGGAATGAGCTGCTGCTCCAGGGGCTGGCCTGGCAGGGAACACATGGATTCCCCCTCACATTCTCTCAGAAACACCTTGTGGCCCAGGAAGATTTGGAACACAGACCCTCCTTAACGCTTCACCAGGAGCACAGCAACACCACAGACCAAGGCTGTCACTCCCAGTGACATCCTGGGACACAGGAGTGCTGTGCTAGGTCAGACCAACCCCATCCAGTCAAGTAGCTTATCTCAGAGAAGAGCAGGGAGCTGACAGCCAGAGAAAGGCCAAGAATAAGCTCTGTGTGCACAGGTTCATCCCCTCACTTTCCCTTCTTCCACTCAGCTGCACTCCCAGACATCTTCACCAAACTTGTCCCTGTGAGCAAAAGTTGTCACACTCCTGTGAACTCAGCCTGGCAATACAAGGACAGGAGCCAACAGGCAAGAAAGAGAGCAAATGTGTAGTTAAGGTTGAATTTCTACTAAATGTGTGTATTTAGGGGGTCAGAGTCTTCCTGTCAAGGTAGGAGCACAGTCCAAGGAGTGAGAGAGGTTTATGCATTACAGGTTGATTGAGAGCGGTCTCAACAAAAACAAGAAGAGATAAAAATCCCAAGGTGAGAATTTGTGAACATGTTTAAACTGTCCCACCAAGAAATTACTACACACAAAAATACTGCTACAGGCAAAATGTCAATAGAGCCCGATATTCATCATCCAGGATGCAACAAATGTTTGGACATAACTATAGTTTGATTTGTGAGCACATCAAGAACATCAAGTTTATCAATAATCACAGGTTGCATATTGTAGTCAAAACAGAAGAGTTGGGGTGGATTTTTTTTTGCAGAATAAGATGAGTTAGGAGCTGGACAGGAAGGAAGAAAGCACAGAGCTCTAAACGAAACAGAATAAATGCTGAGTTAGTGACTGTCATCCCTATTAATCACACGCTCACAACTGCCATGTTTTGTGATGGAGGAATTCTCACAATGCTTTTCTATCCTTCAGAGCTCACAGGGGGTAGAAGTTGGGCAGAACCTCCAAGTTGAACATCCCTGATCCCCCAGCTGAGCTGTACCCTGGCATCTTTGTCACAGGCTGCATGCACGGCGAGCCCAGGGGCTCTGCGAGGCTCCAGAGGATAAAACGAACACCAAAAGCTCAGAGAGCATCTCCAGCACAGAGCCCAGGCAGGGGCAGACAGGCAGACCTGTGGTTCTTACCTCTGCAGCATGTGGTACCTCATCTCCTGCCCCTGCTCTGCAGAATCCTCCATGCTGTGTGAGGCAGAATTAAAGGATTTCGGGCTGGCTCACGGCTCCTCTCCGCAGCTGTAAAATTCTGCCAACCCCGCAGCTCCGGGAGAAGCTGCAAAGAGCCTGGGGCGGTTTCTCCTCGCAGCAGCGGCAGCACTTCCCCAGCTGCTCCAAATCCCATAACCTTTGTCCCTGGCTCCCCCGGCCGTGCCACCCTCGCGGTGACGCAGCAGAGGGGACCGGCCTCAGAGGAGACCAGCCTCGCTGGCGTCACCCGAGCAGCTGATCAGCAAAGAGAGAAACAGCCCCAGCTTACGTAAGGAGCCCCAGCGCGGCTGCTCCGAGCCACCGGAGCCCCGCGGGCAGCTCCCAAACTGGGGCCACACTGGGAATGGGCAGCACAGCTCCCCACGGCCCCCAGCTGCAGCTTCAGGGATGCAGCAGCCCCACGGACAGGGATGCAGCAGCCCCACGGA
>VWZP01007201.1:188964-200025 GCA_013396995.1 Dicaeum eximium
GCAGCAGCCCCAGGGATGCAGCAGCAGCAGCCCCACGGATGCAGCAGCCCCCCGGAGGCAGCAGCCCCAGGGATGCAGCAGCCCCAGGGATGCAGCAGCAGCCCCAGGGATGCAGCAGCAGCCCCAGGGATGCAGCAGCCCCAAGGATGCAGCAGCAGCCCTCACTCTGCACACAAACCTCACCAGAGCCAAGGGACCTGAGAGGGAACAGAGTTTAACCAACAGGGACACCCCACCACGATGTATCTACCCCAGAACTCACTGCCTTTCACCTGCCAGCCTTTATTCCTCTTGGAAAA
Organism: Dicaeum eximium; assembly: GCA_013396995.1. Classification (NCBI taxonomy): domain Eukaryota; kingdom Metazoa; phylum Chordata; class Aves; order Passeriformes; family Dicaeidae; genus Dicaeum; species Dicaeum eximium. The sequence goes on from VWZP01007201.1 coordinate 189,264, forward strand.
GCATCTCAAACTGCCCAATTCATCAAGTACCCCACAAATTCCCCATTTAATTCATTCCCAAGAGCCCCACCCGAAGCCCGCAATCCAAACAGGTTCTGCCTACTGTGGCTGCAAGGAAACAAATCCAAACACAGCTTCATGTGGCACTGTTAGAAACATTCCCTGTGCCTTCCACCAGCTGAATCCACTGCTGGGAGAGAAATGGCCACGATTTGCTGCTGGAGGAGCACACCCAGAGGAGCAGCTTCAGCACTGGTTAAAAATATTCTGCCAAGAATTCACTGCTGAGGAATCAATGGCCACGGCTTGCTGCAGCATCCCTACAAAAACAAGCTGCACAAGGATGTGGCAGGGCTGCCCATGCACCCCACACCACCCCACAGAGCTCGTGTCCTGCACACAGTGCTCCCCAAACCCCACAGACCCCACCCCTGCTCAGCCCTGGCACACCCAGGGAAAGGCTGTGCCTGCTCCCCTCCTGCAGCCTCCAAGGAAAACCATTCCTCAGGGACACATACCTGGGGCACACCCCAGCCAGGAGCCAGCACTGATCCCAGCAGTGCCACATGCCAGGGGCACGTTCCCGTGCGTTCCTGAGGCAGGGATGCATCAGCTGCCTCGTGTGGAAGGCAGCCTGGAGCACACTGCAGCACACACTCACTCCACAGAAAGGACTGGGGATTGTTTCCCTCTGGATCTGGCCTGGGAAGGGTGTGGAAAGGGCAGCTCTCCCCATCCATTTGGGCTCTGTGCTTTGTAAATATGATGAGAACACAATCTGACCCGGGTGATGAGACTCAGGCAGCTGAAGCCTCCCCAAGATCTGCTCCAGTTTTAGCTCTGCCCTTGCATCCGATTTCACAGGAAGGCAGAGGAAGGAACAAGCAGAATGCTGTCCAGCAAGGGATGCAGAATTCCACAGCTGGAATAAATGGTTCCCTACGCCTCAGGCACCAGGCACTGGAGCAGCAATCTGCATTCTGTCAAAGACAGTTTTGCCCATGTTTTAAAGAGCCAGAATTGGCTTGAACACACACACTGTCAAAACCAGGGCTTCGCCTAGAGGTCAAAACAAATGAAACTTGACTCAGCTCTGACAGTGAACTGAGCCTCAGGATTTCAGGAAATTAAATAAAGGAGGCAGCACAGAGCAAAACCAGCCTTCTCTGCACTGCCTGGAAAATCACTTCCGTTCCATGCTAACTCCGAATTCCAGCATCAGCCCAGGCAGGTCTTTAGCCCAAACCAGTAATTTTTACAGAGCCCAAATGGGTACAAGCTGCCAGGATTCCTCCCAAATAACCAAGTGCCAATAGTTTGCCAGAAGTTCCTTTTCCTAAGCACACACCTGGCTGTTTATCTGCCATGCCAGATGCATTTGGAACGGGACCATTGCCAGGACACACAGCCCAAATCACTGAGCTTCCTTACAAGTCCAAAAGCAACACCCTGACACTCAAAATATCCACTGAATCCAAACATCAATCCAAATAAACAGCCAAGTTTAAATCAAATTAATATCCATACTCCAGTTCCTAAACCAACCAAGTACCAAAAGAGCTTTACTTTTACATTCTCATGAAGTATAAAATTCCACATATTCCCAGAGCAGCAAACAGCCCAAGATAAAAGTGAACAACAGCAGCAGCACAAGATAGTTCTGCACCAGAGAGTGGAGTGGAACTGGAGTCCCTGGCAGGGAGCCCTCCCCGTGCTCTCTGGCAAAGTTCAAGTGTTGGACAGATCTGATCTGCAGGAACAGGAGAAAGGACCTTTTTACACCAGTTAGGGGGTAGGTGGGGCAGTCTCACATTAAATTTACCCAGAGTAAGAGATTTGTTATCTCTCAGTTAGAAGGATCAGCTAAGTGAGCACGTGGGAGATGCTGTCACGCTGTGCTATCTCAGCCAGGGAATCTCTGCAAAATCTGCCAACAAATGACTGAATTTAGAGAGGACATTTCCTCTGTTCACTGAGGTTAAAGGGAGTAAAATAACACTAAAATAAGAATACAACTTCTGAGAGGCACGCAGAGGTACAGAGTGTGTTTGTTCAGGGAGCAGAGCAGCTTCCAGGGAAGGAAAGAGCTGTAATTCCCACGTTATCAGCAAGCCACGAGCCCAAACCACCTCCTTTTCTTTCAACAGAGATGGGAGGAAATCAACTTTTTACTCCAGGTGGATGAAGTTCATGGCCTTAAACTGAAGGAGGGCAGGTTTAGATTAGAAATTAGGCAGAAGTTCTTCCCTGTGAGGGTGGTGAGGGCTTGGCACAGGTCGCTCAGAGAAGCTGTGGCTGCCCCATCCCTGGAAGCATCCACGGCCAGGCTGGGATAGAGGAAGATGTTCTTTCCACACAAGTCACCCCACACAGAACCTTCAGCAGCACCTGACAGCCCAGGCAGAGCCAGAGGAGGATCAGATAGCCTGGAGCAGCAGGAATTCCGTGCAGCAGAGCAGAAATCTTTGTGCAGCAGCCCCAGAGGCAGCAGCAGCCCCCCAGACCCCACAGCACATTTGTACCTCCCTGCCAAAACCACAGCAGCACCAACCATTTCACAGCATCAATGCCCCACAGTGCAACCTCCCAGCCACAAACTGCTGGGCTGGAAAGGGATTTTTTTAGATTCAGAAGAGGCTCAAAAGGATCTTTCATTACGTTCAGGGCTCTGTGCAGGCACTCTAGGGCTGGTTCTAAGCAGGAACCTTGTCCCAGTCCAGGCTGGGCATGCTCAACCACCACTGTCCAGGCTAAAATTGAGGCATTTGTCCAGATTTCCTTTAGCAGATGATTAGTTCTGCTTAAGCATCTCCATAATTTATTGAGACACTGAGAAGTCCAACCAGTGTTAGGAGCAACGAGCTAAACTCTGAGGGCTTCATATGAGGTAACAGCTGAACTCCATCCAAAAATTTGGCTTTCAGCTGATACAAGTGGATTGTCAGGTGACTCTGTGCACCCATGCTCTGCTTATGAAACCAGAGCCCTGATGACATCCAGGTTTTATTCTATTTTAAACAAGAACTTGATACAAGATACCGTCTCGGAAGCTAGAAATTAAATTTAGCAATAATCAACAATAATTTATTAAACAAAACAGATGGGCCCAAAGTACTTTCCAAGTGGTATTTATGCAGGACTGACTTAATCTGCCATCAAAACTTCAGAAAGGAGCACAGCAACTCTGTAGCAGCTCTCCATGAGGAAAACTGTATCTGGACTGGCTGAAGTGCTGATGGAAACTCTTGAACTCAGAGACAACACAGGCAGAAAAAAAAAGGGAAAAAAATGGCAAGGTTTTATTATTTAAAGGTGCAAAATGCAACAAAGACCCTCTGAGCACTCAGTCTGGGTGGTTCCTGTCCCTACACAGTGATTTTTAGGCGCTGATGATGCACAGAGCAGTTCAAAGTTCATCCTGAACCCTCCAGAGCCAGCTGGCACACCTGAAGGTCCCCATGGACCTCCAGGGGCAGCAGAGCCCACAGTGCACAACCTGTCCCAGCAAGAGTGTCTTTAGCAACAGCATAAACACCTCACAGGATCAATAAGGTCACACAAACCTGCCCTTACAAACCCTTTGGCAGCTGAGCAAATCCTGCATTTTGTTCTGCAGCAAAGCCCCTCACCCCAAACAGGAGCCATGTCTATTTTAATCCTGTGGGAAAACCACCAGCAAATGAAAAGATTTTTGGCAACTTCTTCCAAAAGATATGCTCCCTTGGACCTGCACCTTGTGTCAAAGTGTACAGAACTGCCTGTGAATTTACTTTTATCACTTTAGAAAGTGTGGTACCTTTGTGCTCACCAAAAGGAAGCTGGAAGCAAGAGCACCTGTGTTCCATTAACTGACTGTCACAGAGTGACTCCAGGCAAGTTGTTGAACTTGTCTTTGCTGTTGTCTTTGTCTCAGTTTCTCCATCTGTAAACATGATTTAGAAATCTCCTGATGAAAGGGACAACCATCCTGAAAAGTATTTCAAATCATCCGAGTTTATCTTAGAAAAACAGCCTGTGACACTGTAACTTTTTTATTTGAATTGGCATTTCTACCCAATTTAGCTCAAAAGTCAAGTTCTCCCCAAAGGGACTGCCAAAATAAGCAGGTTACAACAGAGATGCCCAAGGTTGCAAACATATTGCACTGAGGCTCTCTGGTGCCAGGCACTGTCCCAGAAGTTTCTTGCTCTGATATTGTCCATTTACACACTTGTGGTTGGGTGCTCATCCAATTTCTTCTGTTCCTAAGATATATATATATATAGATATATATATATATAGATATATATACATATAGTTACAGTTTCCTGCTTTAAAATTACCTTTTGTACTGCCAAATCATTGCAACTGGCAGGCTCTGGAAAGGTAACCCTCTGCAAATTTGATTTAAGGTTTTGCATCAGTTGTGCAAGTGCCAGCTGGCTGAACATGCCCAGCTCTGTCAAGCACAGACCAAAGTCCCCCTTCTGCCCCAACCTGGGGGTTTGGGACTGTGTGTTCCCAGAGGCTTCTCCCTGAAGTGGGAAGGGAAACACCAAAAAAAAGGAGAGGTTACAATTCCTTAACCTGCACAGGCCAAGAAACCAGTAAAACACAAGAACAAGGATTAGCTGGATGTGTAAATATCTACCACTGGTCAGTAAACCTTGCTGGAATCAAGCACTCCTTCAAAAACAACAGAGCAAAGGCAGTGAGGGACTGTGCAGTAAAAACTGGAGTGGGATTCACACTGTGCTGGGTGTTCCTGGAATGGGATGGCACAGGCAGGAAGAGCAGACCTCCTGGAATACAGCAACAAATGAAGGATATGTGGGAGTGAAAACAGACTGACCAGGCACCAGAAACTGTGATCTGTGCATGGAAAGTGCCCAGGGTACAACAGGGAAAATCCAACAGGCACGACCCTCTACTGGAATGCAAACCAGCAACACCTGAAAACAAAGGGGCCTTTGGACAAGGAAACACCATCACCACGACCCCAAAAGCCCAGCTCATGGCTCATTCACAGAGAATCAGGAGTGGGGCAGTCCTGAGACCAACCCTGAGCTCAAGGCAGCAGCAACCACATTAAATCTTGGTTTACCAGCACACTGCAGGACTCCAATCTTTACTACAACCATCACAATTTTCCCTGTCCAAACCAAAAAAAAATTCCAGTATGGAGCCACTGATCCTACCCACTGCCAATTCTTTGGCTGCATTTAAAGTAGCAAATCCCATGCAAAGACAAAGTAAGCAAATACTGTTCTTGCTCTCAACAAACAAGGCCCAGAAAAACCACACACAAATGAAAACTTGAAATATCTCAGTGAAGACACTTCCATTTTCTGAAAGCCAGGACAAGACAGCAAGGTGCTGAAGGAATTTAGGCACAAATATTGCACTAAAACCAAAGGAAACTGGAAGGGTTTGATACAGATAAACATACAAGAGGCCATTTAGGAACAGGATGGCGGAGCGTGTCTTGGCACAACATTTGCCAAAAAAATCAAAAGCATTTGAAGCCAAACACAGGTATAAAGCTGAACCCTTGGATTACCTTTGGAAGTGACAGGGAAAGAGGACTGAGAACTGTTCATCCATACCTCATGTGGCTGGCTTGGCCATCCTGAGCGTTGGGAAGCCCCAGGTCCGAGAGGGAATCGGAGCAGACGGACGCAGGGGACAGAGACCTCTCCTTCTCCTCCAGCAGATCGAGTTTCACCAAGGAGCTGGTCTCATCCTCAGAGTTATCCTCGGACACGGAGCCGATGATGAAGCGCGAGTGAGCGTTGGTGTCCGCGGCTTTGCTGGCTTCAGAAGATTCCTCCATGGCTCCCCCAAACTGGGCTCTCAACACTGCAAGGGGCAGGAGAAAGGAAAAAACCAAACCTGAGGTGAATACCTGCCCTTGGAGGACAAAGAGGAGGACAAGGCAAGGTTCACTGATGGGAAATGCAACGTTAAAAGGTCAGAGACGGACATCGGGGATCAAAATCAGTTCTGCTCAAAGCACTGACTTCCCTGTTTGCACAAGGACTCTGAGATTCACAAGCTGAACCTCCCACCTCAGACAAAGCTGCAAGAGTCACTTAAAGGAAAAAAAACAAAACACCAAAATAACCCCACACACCAGACCCAAAACCTATAGGCAAAGGCAGGGAACTCCGAGCATCAAAAATCACAGGATCAGAGAATCCCTGACTGGTTTGGGTTGGAAGGGACCTTAAATCTCATCTCATCCCACCCCCTGCTATGGGCAGGGACACCTTCCACCAGTCCAGGCTGCTCCTGCCCTCGGACACTTCCAGGGATGGGTCTGTTCCAGTATTCCAGCAGGGAAGGAAAGCATCTTCTTAAAAATCAAAAAAATAATTTCAACTGAGAAAGAGCCACGAGAGACGTGGAAAACAAAGGAACACCCCACAGCACAAAGGTGGGATGGGGAACAAACATTTGATACCCCCTGCTCTGCCTGACTTTGCTGCACCCAGCTGGAAACATCCTTAGGAAACGAGGAGTGCACTAACCTCTTGATATCCGTGCAATCTGAGCAGTGAGCCACTTCCAAAAGGAACTGCAAAAGAAAAGAATTAGGAAATAACAATTAGGGTTATAATGAAGCATTTCCCACGTGTGTTTTCCTGTTCACACCGTCAAAACCATCCCAAAAAAACCACAGGGACACCACGGGCTGGCTCGTGGTACAGGTACAGATTAACCCAGGAGCCAAAGCTGCAGTGCCCAAGTCCAGCCCTGGCACCTCCTGCTGGTCCATCCTTCTGGAATCTTCCGAGAGACCTGGCCCTCCCAGCTGCCAGTTCTGTTTCCAGAAGGAACAACAGCTCGTGCCAGCACTGTCCACTGGTGTCAAACCTTTCCTGACACCTTGAGCACCTGCTGGCTGACTCCAGCTGAATCCCAAGGAGTAAATCCCAGTGAAAACCTCATTAGCAGCCCTGCTAATTACAGCCCGAGGATGCAGCACAGTCGAGGGGAACGGGACACAAACCTGGCCCGTGGTGACACACAGATGGGACAGGATGGGGCTTTAATGAGGGCCCAGACAAGCCTTTATGGCCAGAACAACCCCTGAACACCACACTCCTGCTTTCCATCAGTGACTGAGAGCTCAGAACTCATCCAACTGGCTCACGCACTTTTGCCATGAATGTACTTGAGTGAATTATTTAGATCAAATCCTGTGTTGACATCACTCCTCCCACAAACTCCAGTTGCCCTGGGGCCACGGGCACTTCATTTGACAGAGGCATCATTAACCATTTTATAACTGAAAAGCCACAAATATCTGTCTGACATGGACATTAAAAGCGTTAAAAAAGCCCTTTTTTGAGGGTAGAGATGAGAAGAAGGGGAAGCACAACCAGAAAGTTTCCCTGTCCACCTGTGATGTGCAAGCTAAACCATGCAGGGAGATTCCTTTAGCTGAGGTGCTCAGACAGCACAAATCCAATTTTGTTTGTGCATACAAAGATGCTGACAGTATTTAGGTGGATATTTATCCTGGCATCAGATCACTCCTAAAGATTTTGATCCAGACAGATTTACTGCTGGCACAATCACCAGCGCTGAAGAGGTTGGGATGCAGCCAAAAAAACCCCAACCCCACTTCGTTGAAGAAAAACCTTTTCTAATTTCAATCACTAATATATTAATAAGCATGTTTTAAGGAATTTTTTGGTTTTTTTTTTTTTTGGAAGCAGAGGAACAGGAAGTGAAGTGTTTAACTCAAATATTCCATGAGAAATCATCCACCCAAGGCCAGGCACCGCCACGCTCACACAACTTCACTCCAACACCTTGTTTGTCCAATTCAGCTCCAAAAAACCCTGTTGTTATCCATGAAACCCACTCAGGACCATTTCCCAAGACACTTCCAAACCCTGGGAGGCAGTGCCAGAGCCAGCAGTTCCGCTGGGCTTGTGCAATCGGCATCCTGCTGGAGCGATAAGCTCGGCTTGTTCTCAGCACACCGAGAGTCCTCGTTCACATTTAAATTAATTTCAGCATTGTCTAGGGTTAAATTACACAGGGACTTTCTCAGAGATCTCCTCACCAAAGCCTCTGGATTTCAGTGCTGTGAATGGAATGCACAAGGCTGTGCACTGTACACTGGTGTATTGCATACATGGAAATATAAAGGTAAATTTTATATATCTATATAACTGTAGAGGTGAAGTACGTAAAAATAGAGGTGTATAACACACAAAAATTCACTTGTATTATCTATACACATACAGAGGTACATTTTATAAGTATACCTATCTATACACATATAGAAGTATATTTTATAAATATATTTGTGTTATCTATACACATGTAGAGGTATATTTTATATATACAAACACAGAGGTATGTTACATATATAAATACAGGGGGATATTTATGCACTTCTGAGTGTTGTGTTGGCTCTCTGAAATGCATCTGCCACAGTCCCATTTTTACACAAGCACCTCGGATTCAGCCGAGCACCAAGACAAATTTGTGTGCCCCAAACCACTGCACATGTACTGTTTGTCTCAATAATGCTGAACTAGACCCTACAACCCAAAATTACCCAGATCCTCAGCCCCTCCACTCCCTTCTGCAGGTGCCAGCAGCCTGTCCAACAGGTAACTTGTGCAGAGACTGAGAAAAACCTGCAGTTCATGGAAGGATGAAGATTGGGAGCTCAACCCTGTGATGAAGTAAGGCCAGGTAACAGCACTGAGCCTGCCCAGATGCAGAAATACATTTAGGCACAGCTGGATCTACACAGACTGAGCCTGGCTGTGCTCCCTGCTCCCAGGGAAATCAGGTGTCCAGGCATTTAACAGCCAAATCGTGTCCCTGCTACCAGCAATGAAAACTCTGCAGCCCAAGTGCCATCCCTGCTTTTGCCTGAGGCAAAACAAACCCCACTTCACTCCTCCACAGCTCCACTGCCACCATTACTCACATCTTTGGCTAAACCCTGAAATGCATTTGTAAGAATACCAGACTTTAGAAGTTTTGTAACAGCTTCACTTGAAGATCACTTTTAATATTGTAAAAATATGCCCAGGCACGAAACTTGGGCAACGACAGGTGGAAATTAAAGCTTCCTGTTTTTCTCTAAACCATCCCACTCCGAAGGCAAATCCACAACTGAAGGGAGCATCAGAATTTCAGTGGGCTCTTTCAAAGAATCAGAGTAAGGCTTCTACCATATTGATGTTGCACATGAAAAGGAAACTAATAAAACCAGTTGTATCCAAGTGTCTCCTGACTAAAGCCCAGGGAGCTGTGGCACTGCTGATCAACGTGAATCACTTTTTAAATGACAAAAATGGATTTGTGCTCTCACAGCCCTGCCTGGAGAAACACGGAAAACAACGGAGCAAAAAAAAAAAAAAAGGTAAAATTAATTAAAACAGAGTCACTTCTCCTGAACACAGAAAAATCAGCAGCGTGCTCACCTGTACCAGGGCTGGGGGGGGAATTCCAGCTCGGGAGAGAAGGGAGGCTCCTGCACCAGAGGGTCCCCAGCTCTGAACAGCCTCGGTGGCTCCCTGGCCACGCTGTTTTAACGCCCCCACGCCCGGCCCGGAGCCGGCCCCACCTGAGCCTGCCTCCTGGTTAATCATTGGGCATTGCTTCATCCCAAAACACGAGAGAACAGCCCCACAGATCCTGCAGCAAGGGCTCCTCAAAGCTCCAGCGCACAGGAGCGGCCCCGAGCTGATGGGGAGCACACAAAGGAGGGGATGGGGAAGGGTCTGGAGGGGCTCAGCGGGGTGGGGAAGGGTCTGGAGGGGCTCAGCAGGGTCTGTTCAGGGGACACTCACCGCGGGCTGCAGCTCCAGTTTGTGCTCCCTGTGACCCCAAGGAGCTGTGCCAGGGTAGGGTTAGGCTGGGTATTAGGAGAAAAACAACTACCTAGAACTTTCCACCTGTGGATGTAGAATCACAGAATCATGGAACATCCCGAGTTGGGAGGGATCCACAAGGATCAGCCAGTTCAACTCCCAGCCCTGCACAGACACCCCAAAATCCCACCCTGGGCATCCCTGGGAGCAGTGGCCAAACCCTCCTGCAGCTCTGGCAGCCCCGGGCTGTGCCAGCACCCTCTGGGGAAGAACTGTTTGCTATTATCCAGCCTAAAGCTCTAGAAACCAAAATAAGAGCCGGTATTCACGGCTACCCCAGTTTGCTAAAACACTCGGGACTGTCTGAATCCCACTGTCTTTGAGAGATTTTGGCATCACTTAAACAGTTTGCTGAATATTTCCTGCCTGCTAAACTGGAACAAACTCCACTCACGCTCTGGGTACTTTCGAACGCGGTACTTCTTCTCGTTTGAAACTTTTTCAAGAATATTTAGGAGAAGGGAAGGGCAAGAACAACAATTTGGTTTGCTCTGCCCATCTGCTTTTAAAAACTTCACCGGTTCTGAGCATCTCAGGGCTGTTCTGAGCCCCTCGGCAGAACCGGACCCGGGATCCTGAAATCCCCCGGGCAGCAGGAGGATGAGACGGAGGGGGGATGAGACGGAGTGGGGATGAGCCCCGGCCCCGGGGCCGCCCACGTGCCGCCTTCTCACGGTCCGGGGGCACCGCCGAGGCCACGCGAGCCACGGGACCGCCCTCGCCGGCCCGTTCGGAGCGCGCGGTACCGGCAGCGACCCGGGCGGCGCGGCACGGCGGGCACGGCGGAGACCATGGCACGCCGCCATCTCCCGCCGGCACGGCTCGGCACGGCCCGGCACGGCTCGGCCCGGCCACCTCCCGCCGGCGCGGCGCCC
>VWZP01007201.1:204881-277808 GCA_013396995.1 Dicaeum eximium
TTATGGGGGGCGGGAATTGGGATATGGGGGAGTGGGATATGGGATATGGAGAGCAGGGACTTGGATATGGGAATGGGAATTGGGTATGAGGAGTGAGATATGGGGGAGTGGGAACTGGGAATGGGAATTGGGATGTGGGGGAGTGGGAGCTGGGATATGGGAAAGTGGAGATAGGGATATAGGGAATGGGAATTGGGATGTGGGAATTGGGGATTGGGATATGGGGGATTGAGAATTGGGATGGGGGAGCGAACGGGCTCTGATCCATGTGGAATGGGGTCTGAAGGCTGCTGACAGCCCTTCTGCTTCCTGCTCAGGACATCCTGGTCAGGAGGATCACAAGAGAATTCCCTTAGGGATCACAGTGTGGGACAGGGCTCACGCTCCAGGGGCTCAGCCCAGCTGGGTTTTACCCCGAGGAGCCCCCAAGGCCAGCAGCAGGGCAGGATGGAGCGCCTGGCCTCCTTCAGCAGTAAGTGCCAGCAGATAACTCTGCTCCCACATCCGCTCCTGAAAAACCTGGGTGGTGCAAGGGTTTCTTGGAGCAGTGGGATTTTGGAGTCACCATCCCTGAAAGTGTTCAAAAAATGTGCCAATGTGGCACTTTGGGGACGTGGTTTGGTGGTCACAGACATGATTCAGTGAGAGTTTTGTCTTACTCCTCTCTACTTATGATTGAGCCGGTTCAAATCAATTTTATTGAAAAAAATTAGAACCACGGAATCCCAGACTGGTTTGGGTTGGAAGAAAACTTAAAGCCCATCCAGTTCCATCCCCTGCCATGGCAGGGACACCTTCCACTGTCCCAGGCTGCTCCCAGCCCTGTCCAGCCTGGCCTTGGGCACTGCCAGGGATCCAGGGGCAGCCACAGCTGCTCTGGGCACCTGTGCCAGGGCCTGCCCACCCTGCCAGGGAAGGATTTCTTTCTAATACCCAACCTAACCCTGCTGTCTTTGAGTTTGAAGCCATTATAACCTGACATACTTACTCATTTTGTTGCACAGTAGAATTAATTTAAAATCCATGGAATAACAGAACATCCTGAGCTGGACCCACAAGAACCATCAGCTGCTGGGGCTGGGCACAGGTTGAATTTAGGGGCTGCCAAAGCAGTGCTGTGCTGTTGCTCCTCCTAGCAATAGCAACTCCTGTTGCTATTAACTAAAAGAACCTGCAGGCTGAGCCCCAGGGATCTGCAGAGGTTTAGAGGGGGATGCTGAGCTCCAAAATGCAAAGTTTACATTTTATTATCTGTTTATTACCTTGAATTTGTGTTCTACTCTTGAGAATACTACAAAGATCTCAGATTGCTGCATTTTTCTCTGGATGAGCTCTGTCTTTCCTGACTATAACCCTGAATAAGATTCCCTCTGTTTTCCCCCAGGTGACCCTTTTGACAAGCCCCCGTGCCGGGGCTGCTCCTCGTACCTGACGGAGCCCTACGTGAAGTGTGCTGAGTGTGGGCCCCCTCCCTTCCTGCTGTGCCTGCAGGTGAGTGCCAGCAGCAGGGCAGAGCCTCTCCCTGCTCTGGGAGAGCCACCCAAGGTCACCCAGGCTGTCCCATCCCTCTCTGCTCCCTCCAGCAGGGACCAGCTCACTCGTTTGCTCAGGGATGGGGAAATGACAAAAGGGGGTTTGGAGGGTGAAGGGTTGAGCCGTGGGCAGGTGGTGACAGAATGGAGGTTAAAAAAGGGACCAGTGAAAGTCTTTTCAGGGCAGAAGTAACACAATTCTGATCTCTTTCTTCTCTGCTCTGTTCTGCAGTGTTTCACCCGAGGATTTGAGTACAAGAAGCATCAAAGTGATCACACTTATGAGATAATGGTAAATATTCCTTGTGGATAACACCCACTCAATCCTGGGCTCTCACAACTTGCCAGGAGTGAGGGACCCTTGCTTACTCATGTTCCACCGAAAGGTTGAGTGAGGCAATTCTTTGATTCAGAGGTTTAAAACTATTTTAAAAAGAAAGATATCCACCAGGAACAGAATGGGGTAGTGGAGTCATTTCCAGCTGCATCTTTTTGTTGTGCCTGGATAGCACAATGCACCTCACTAGGCTTACAGTCCTTTAACCAGGTACATTCACTTCTGCTTCTTTAGGCTTGTTTCTTCTTCCCCAAAATTAATAATTCTTAAAGTCTCCAGTAATTTTACTGTGTTTCATAGTATAACATTGTGGAATTACAGCTGAGAGACACAACATTTGCTGTGGTTGATGACCCAATGCCCTAAGTAATCCAGTAATCATTCAATCAGGTTTTGTGAAAGTTTAAAGCTACCAGAATTATCTCCTGTGTCAAGAACTTCTTTGCCCTTTCTGAGGTGGGTTGGAACAGAGGATCACAGTTTGTTCTCCTTTTTATTTCTCCAGACATCTGACTTCCCTGTCCTGGATCCCAACTGGACAGCTCAGGAGGAAATGTCTCTCCTGGAAGCTGTGATGGACTGTGGATTTGGGAACTGGTGAGAATTCAGTGATTCAGCCAATTTCAGTCAGTGATGGGCAGTTTTTCCTGTTTTTCCTTTATTTTCCCTGTTGAATTCATCAGTGCACATTGACTGTTCAGTGATTACTGTGGGTGAGACACTAATTCAGCAGCTAAAGTGGAAGGCTGGAGTGTCAGATCCTGTTTTCATGAATTATCTGTCTTCTCCTTTATTAAAAATAATTGTGTTAAGAGTACAGAACCCCAGAATTCACAGGAGCAGAAGTGAGAGTTCTGAGGTGCACGTTGCTGTCAGGATTGATAACTGGTTACAGAGTTTACCATTACCTGCAGTCAGTAAAATGTGTAAGAAGCTCTCAAATAACATCAGTAAATTTTAAGCCTGTTAAAAGTGTGGTACATTCCATCAGCCAGAGAGTTTCCCATATGAAAACAGTGAATTTCATTGTTCCTGGGCACCCAGAAATGCTCCCTGGCACAAAGGTGTGAGTGTTGGTGCTGAGAATGTGAGTTCAGACACCATCACAGGCCAGCTCTCTGCACACAACCAATCTCTTGTCCGAAAATTATCTTTTCCCACTGGAGAAATTTAAAAAACCCCAACATTTCTGTGTTGTTCACATGATCCCCCTCTCCCTGCTCCAGGCAGGACGTGGCCAACCAGATGTGCACCAAATCCAAGGAGGAGTGTGAGAAGCACTACATGAAGCACTTCATCAACAACCCCCTGTTTGCCTCCACCCTGCTGAACCTGAAGCAGGCAGAGGAGGCTCAGCACCACGAGACAGCCATCCCCTTCCACTGTGAGTACCCCAGCTCTGGGAAGGACAGGCACCACAAATCCTGTTTGCTTTCCTTCCCAGAGGGATAACCTGGTCTGACAACTGCCTTGGGGGATGGCAGGAGTTGGGTTCTCTCCACACTGGGTTAATTCCTGGGAGTATCAGACAGACAAGGCTGCCACTGGAACATCAGGGTCTCAAAAGCAGAAGTTCCTCCACAGCCAGAGCTCACAGAAATCACCCCAGCAGAAGCCTGGATGTTTTATTTATTGGATTACAATCCACCCCAAAGCTCCTTCACGTGTGTCCCTCAGGGTAGACACCAGTGTGGTTCTCACCCTGCCCAGCCCTGCACAGTTCTGTGTCCCAGGCCTAACTGCTGGTTTAATTTGTCATAAAATCACTCCTTTCAACTGTGCTGATTTCACACCTCTCTCTTGAAAACTGCCTGTTAAAAAAGTCTGCAGCAAGTTAACAGATTCTCAGTTTTCCTTGCATTTCACATCTTTAGCATTCCCCCAGTCTGGCAGCTGCTCATTCCAGAGCTCCCCAGCCTCTCTGGGCGAGGCAGTTGCTGCCTGCCTGGAGCTTTGCATTTCCCAGGAAAGTGGTTACAGCTAAACAGTAGGAACTGGGCAATTTTGGTTCTGTCCCTGGCTGTTATTGGTATTTTTTATGTGCCCTGGGCCAAGGCAAACTCTGTGTGCCTCAGCCTGCTTTATCTGTGCCCTGGGACACACAATGCTCAGCTCCTGCACAAGTGCATTGTGAGCCTCAGACTGTTATTTTCTGTAAAACCCCAAGTTCCTCAGCTGGGAAGGGCTGTAAAAACTGGGAGTTCTCTGCCTTTAATTGCAGCTCTGTCAGTGGCCCCCAGAAGAAGGCAGATTTAGCACTCCTGTTGCTATTAACTAAAAGAACCTGCAGGCTGAGCCCCAGGGATCTGCAGAGGTTTAGAGGGGGATGCTGAGCTCCAAAATGCAAAGTTTACATTTTATTATCTGTTTATTACCTTGAATTTGTGTTCTACTCTTGAGAATACTACAAAGATCTCAGATTGCTGCATTTTTCTCTGGATGAGCTCTGTCTTTCCTGACTATAACACTGAATAAAAGCCCAATCAGGGTATTTTTCTTCAACCAATTATTCCCACTTTTCCTGCAAAATAAACACTTATTTAACAGATCCTTAGAAAAAGATCTCAAGCCCTACTCACCAAGTGAAAACCTTTGGTTTTTTTCAGCTGCTGATGATCCCCCACGGCCCACCTTTGATTCCTTGCTCTCCAGGGACATGGCTGGGTACATGCCAGCCAGAGCTGACTTTGTTGAGGTAAGAGTGACCCTCCTCCCATTATTTTAAATTTGCTGCTGGGTGCAAGCTCAGCTCACACACCCCTGTTTGCCCCTGCCTGTCTTTGTTTTTCATTAAAAACCACCCCAGGAGGGCACGGGGCTGAGGGATGCTCTTAGTCCTGTGGTTTAGTCTGAGGTTATCCCGTGAGGAGCAGGGAGCTGGACTCGAATCTGGGGCCCTTCCAAGGTGAGATATTGGTGATTAAAGCTCTGCATTAATTAATGTTTGGTGCCAGAGGTGGCGCTGGTGGCCTGCAGAGCCGGGGCAGGCAGCAGAGGCTGCAGGACGTGCTGCTGCCACCAGATGTCCATCTGTCCATCTGTCCATCTGTCCAGCCGGGGAGGAATTGGCTGCTCGGCCAAAGGGGCAGCTCCAGCACCGTCACCTGCCTGAGGGGAGCACACACTGCCCTGCTCCTGTCCATGGAGGAGTGGGTTCAGCCATACAGGGGCTTGCTTTTGTACCTCTGAGCAGAATCAGCACCCAAAAATCTCACCCAAGGCTCTCAGGCACATGGGGGGGACTCTTGGGGGTGTCCTGAGTCAGGCCAGGAGTTGGCCTTGGTGTCCTTGTGAGTCCCCTCCAGCTCAGGACATTGTGTGACTGATTTCCATCCCGGTCAGGGAGTCATGACCTGGTTAATTCCCACTGTCCTGTCACAACATCCTGCTCCAGCTGCACCTGGGGGTGCCTTTACACACATTTTCCCTGGTAAAGCTCCCCTGTGCTGTTTGTTGCTCAAGGATGGAACCTTGTGCCCCGTGTCTGAGTAAATATCTCTGTTCCCAATCCTTCTGCATGTTCTGAAACCTGAGGCCAGTATTTTAGTGCTCGTTAGTGACAGTGTATTAATCACCTCTGAACAGGAGTTTGACAACTATGCCGAGTGGGATTTGAGAGATATTGATTTTGTGGAAGATGATTCAGACATTTTGCATGGTAAGTGCCACATTTTTGTACCCAGTCTGAAAACTGTTCCAGATGCCTGTGCAGCTTTCCATTGGGTCTCTTTCTCCACACACTTTAAAAGGGAACATACACTTCTAATGTAGGGGGTTTCATGTTTGAGTTTTTAATGCATTAAATCTATCAGGGTAGCTATTAATGCAGGCAGCAAGGAGGTGTGTAGTTTAGGACTGTGTGAAACACATTAAAAGTGTTGGACTCGAGGCTGTGTGATTTTTCATGTGTTCAACATTGCCTGAGTTAGAGTAGCATCAGCTTTGTGTGGCAGCTTCCTTTTTATTGTGAAGATGATTGTCTGAGCCCAGTTCCTGCTCTGAGTTCCTGTGAATGTGGCTGCCTTAATAACATGAAATAACAGGAGTTACTGAAGTGACATTTTAATCCACAGAGAGGAGAAGATCCTGCTTTTCCCCACGTTTGTAAGTACACACAGGGTTTAAAAGTCCTGTGTTTATGCCTCAGAATCCTGCCATCTGTGTCAGGCAGCTCTCAGCTAAAGCCTCTGCATCCCTTGGAGACAGACAAATCCTTGTTACGTACAGACAGCCTTGGCAAAGTTAAAAAAACCAGTTTGAAGTCGAGCAGTGCACGCAGGAGCTTCAGGAATGCAAACTGCCCTGGCTCAGGGAAGGTTCTGAGAGTCTGTGTCAGCCTCTCCCCTTTCAGCTTTTGTTCAGAGGGGGACTGGCTTGAGGCCATGCCAGGGGTTCCTCGTGCCAGCTCTCTGCTGTTTCCTCCTCTTCTGGGTCCTGGTGAACTGAAAAAGCAAAATAATCTCCTACTTCTGCACATGAATGGACAGATCCACCTTCACTGAAGCAGGCTTTGCAGCACTGCCCTTACCCCTGCCTTCCTCCCAGGCAAGCTCAGCCATTTGAGGGCTCTCCCATCCTCCAGGAGTCCTGCTGGAGCTATTTCTGCCTCTGCTCCTGCACATCCTGCAACAGGGACCTCCACAATCCAATTAGGAGTTCACAATTCAATTATGTGTTGTGGGAACAAATACTTCCCCCCCGTCTGCCCAATATTTTTGCCTGATAATTTCATTGGGTGTTCTCTGCTCCATCCTTCAGTTGTCTCCAGTGTTTGGGAAGAGATGTCAGGCATTTGCTCTGTGCAAACTGCTTGGCAGAGGTTGTGGAGCGTGACCAGCTGCATTTTGGATCTCTTAGCCCAGGAACTCTGGCATCTGCCTTCCCCCAGCTGTCCCAGCTCTGCCCACGTGAGGGAGGAAGCCTGGCAAAAATGAAGTCCCAGGGTCCAGCCAGCTTTTTCCCTTCCACATGAGGCATCTTTGGGGAGAGAAGGAATTCTTTTCTAAAGAATTTGGAGAGAGATCTTTCACTTCTGTGATTTAATACAAGAAAAGGAAGGAGCCACATCCTCCCTGTGCTGCAGTTATAAAGGGCTCAGCTGCCCACTTTGCTTGAGAGAATTTTGCAGCTCAATTGTAGGAGCCCACGGGGCAGGAAATGGCTCAGCATGGGAGAGCAGGGGGGGTTTATGGAGCCTTTGTGCTTTGTAGCTGATGGGCAGAGGGGGCTGTGAGGCAACCTGGGTGTAAAGGTGAAAATGTGACACAGGGGTTTAACACATTTAATAGCCCAGAGGCTATACAAATATTATTTATATATTTTTTTAATTTGTGCTTCCACTGGAGTGGAATTAATAAGTGGAATTCCCCCTTTCTCCTACATTGCTTTTCGTAATATTTTGTAAAGATTCTTTTTTTAAGAAGTTCTAGATCTGAGCTGCTTGACCTCTGTTTTCTGATGTATTCTATCTTTTAAATCATATATATATTTATATCTTTATCTCATGTATTTTACCTGTTAGATTTCCCTGTGTCACTCTAAACAAGTTCTTGGTATTCCCACAAGAAAATGCTATTTCATACAAGGTGGGAAGGCTCCCAGGCAGCTTTTATGAGGAGCACAGAACCTGTACCTGCTGCCTCCCCAGCTCTCCCCACCTCACTGGAGGTCACAGACATCATTCAGTCACTTCTTGGTATTAGTGAGATGGCAAAGAATTGTATGAAATCTCTCACATTTCAATTAAATTCTGGAATTGTTCTCTTTTGTTCAGTGCTGGCAGTACAGTGAGGGCATGCAAATATATATTACAGTTACACAAAAACATAATGGACAGATCAAAAGCACCAACCAGTTACAAGCCTAATTCAGCCCACAGTGCTTGAATATTTCATGAACTACAAGTTTTCATCAGGCTGAATTAGAACGTTGGTAATTTATCTTTTTCCCAGCTTTTTTCCCCCCTTCTCATGTAAATGATTTTTCACTTCTAACAGTGCAAAGTAATTGCTGAAACCACAGATTTAGAAGTGAGTGGAAATAGGCTGCAAGTGGCAGGGAAATTTGCTTTGAAGCTGCAAGGCAGTCGTGTCCTTCCTGCCAGAACGTGGTGTTTATTCTGCTGTGGAAGCTCCTGCCATGCTCCAAAGGCAGATAACTGGTTTTCCACGGGTCCTGCTTTCCTCCAGGGTGGCTGAATTTGGACTGCAGCCCTTCAGTTTGTCCCCAGCCCAGCACACACTGGTCCCACAGGCTGTTTACTGGGATTAGTTTGCATTTTTCCCAGGTTCTCCCCCGTGGAACAAAGCTCTCACTCATCAGCGTCCCACAAAGTTTCCTGCAGACCAAGTGAGGCTGAAGAGGAATGAAAAGCAAAGAAACTGTTTTGGACACACTCTGGAGAAACCAAAATATTTGGGTTTTTTTGGTTTTTTGGAGGAAGGAGCCTTGAATTGCTGCTTATCAGTGGGGCCTTATCAGAGCCCTGAGTGGACACCGAGCACGGTGTCAGCTTGGATTATCTCCCATCACCAGCACAAACAGCTGCCTCCCCTCCAGAATCCGTGGGGAAAAGCACAGGCAGATGATTCTCATTCCCCCAGCATCTCCTCTCTCATTTCCATGCAGTGTGTAGCAGTGTAGTAGTCAGAGTTATTCATGCATTCCAGATTTGGTAATCGCCTGCTCCTGGGTGAATATGGCTATTAAAAACAAAAGCCCCTCCAAAAGGGCATGTGGCAGCAAATACTAATTTCACTGGAAGCAGGAGCTCCATTTTTTCCCTTCATTTGTTCCTTCCTCTCCCCAGCTGATCATCATTTCTTCAGAATATTGTGCACTCAGGTGAAAGCATCAAAACTCCATGGTTAGAGGTGCATAATTACCTGTGATATTTATAGAGGTTCTCCAGTGCAGTTTCTGCATGTACTTATTAAGTTCTGCCCACACAAACCCCAGAAAATAACAAGTTGGCTGAGCTTGCAGAGGGCTTCAAAACTACAAAAATATTTTCCGTAAGTTGGCTCCAATTCCAGCCCTTCCTAATGGATTTCATTCATGTTTAACTTCCTGCATTCCCAATTTCTCGTCCCCACATTTTAGCACAAAGGAGAATTTGCTATCTCTGCTCGTTCTTAAATTAGGAAACTTAAATCCCTCGCTACGAAAATACACAATGATGCTGGAAAACGCAAGAAATTTGGAAAAAGAAGTAGGAATATTGCAGCACCCCTCCTATCTCACACAGAATCCTTTACTCTTAGATTAATGTCAGATCAAACTGAAGGGTTTTTTCCTTGGGATCAAGCTCCTGAGTGAATCCCCACAGCCTTTGGGCTTCAGCTGTCCCTGTTTGTATGAAATTTGATTACCCAGAGGGATGCAGGGATGAATTTTCCAGGGGCTGGGGGCTTCCTGCTGCTTACACCTACATACATATTTAAGATAGACACAAAACCACACTTCTTAATTGCATTATTAATTATTAATCCAAGAGTACAATCAATAAAGTGCCACTGTCAGTTTTGCTCTTTTTGTGTAACTACAGAGAGAAATGGAGCCTGGGTTCTGTCCCCCTTGGGCCACCCCAGTTCCCCTTTTTCCAAAAGCTGGTTGTTGTGTCACAGCCTCTAAACCACTGCCAAGCTTTGAGCCTCTTCCTTCTGAGAGCACATGGAAATTATAAATTTAAAAAAAAAACAAAAAAACACTAAAACTCAGCCACCTCTACACTCATTTAATGACCTAGAATTCGTGTGTTATCTAACAGAGCGAGGGAAGGGAAGGTGAGAGGTGTCTCTTTATCTTGTCTTTCAAGAATTTACCCACCAAAAAAGTTTATTAAGCTAATGGCTGCAGGAAAAAGGAGCTGCAGGCTCTGTGAGGGGCTCAGCCAGGCTGCAGACAGGTTTGATTTTGGGGAAGGATGTGATTTCTAATGAGCATGGCTTTTTCCTGGGATTCTTCACATTGTCCTGAGCTATTCTTTGTTCTCCTGGCAGACAGATAAGTTTGGAAGTTAACAAGCTGGAATCTTCCAGATGTCTTCAACAACTGTAGCAAAGGCCACTTTGAGTCCTCACAGTTGAGAGCTGTGCCTGCTTTTTGGAGTTCCTTGTTCTTTGCCCAAAGATGACACCTGAGATCCTTAAATCTTTCCTCAGGAGAAGGAATGCTTGGCTATTGCATGTATGAAGGAACAAATATTTGCTGATAGCAAAACAGCTCAAGAAGGAAGAGGAGAGGAGTTCTCAGGATCTGCCCAGGCTCATGTTTACATGAGTGTATTTACAGGGAGAGATTTGGCAGGAGGAAGCAAAAAAAAACCATCCCCAGGCAGCAAGGACTGCAGGTTTGTCTCTAATGAGTTGATGGCCCTGTAAAATTGCCTCAGGATTTTTAAACCAGCAAAGCAGTGACCATTTCAGCCTAATGTGAACATAAAAGCTTGAAATTCAGCCTCCTGCAGTGATTGCTTATGAATTGTTTAATCTTTGTGTTTTGCAGCTCTGAAGATTGCAGTTGTGGATATCTATCATTCCAGGTTAAAGGAAAGACAGAGACGGAAAAAGTGAGTTTGGAAGCAGTAGCTGTGTTTTTCCCTTCCTGTGCAATGCTGATGGATTACACATCAATAATTTCCTGCTTCAGGGAAAAAAAAAATCCTGCCAGACTGTGACTGATTGCTGGACCCCTACTTTTTGCCCAGAAATATTTGCATCATTATTTTTAAATCCTAGTGGTCCCTAAGTTAGTTTTCCACACTGAAGATAACTCTGTTGCTGACGTGGGCTTGAATAATTTATTCAGCTCATTTGACAGCATTCTAGAATTACTCAACCTATTAATTAAATTAAGTTTTATTATAACTTTGAAATACTTTGTTCAATATTTAAAATTATGTCTTGCTGGATTACTCCATGCTGGAAGAAAAAGTGATTTGAAGTGAGGCTGCTCCAGTCCTTCTCATAAAACTACACAGTTCTGCTGAGTGACAGGAAGGATTGACCTGGTTCTTTATAATTCATAAATAAAAAGTATTTATGTGGTGTAATTTCCATGATGATCAATCTTGTCATACTAAAGGAAAGTGCCACAGGGCTCTTCATAACTCTTGTGGTTACATCAGTGTCAGGTTTTGGGAAGTTTCAACAGCAGGGTGGCACTAAAATCTGGAAAATCACACAAAAGTGATGATGTCACTCTGAAAAAGGTGGCTGTGCACGGGACAGGAAGGTTTTGTGCACAGGAGAGGAAATGTCATGGATTTTACAGAGCAAGTTCTGACCTGGCCTTGACAGCCCAACTCTGATGTGCCAAGGAGGAGTCACCACAGAGCAATGAGCACGTGGCTCTGCTCCCACTGCTGACAGAGGGATTTGTCAGGCACCTGCTTTTCCCTCTGCTCCTTGCCCTGATTCATCAGGGGCAGTTCAAACCCAGAGTTACCTCCAGCATCCCTTTCAAACCCAAGCTGCCATGCAAAAATGCCTTTCTCCTGTTCTAGTGGTGGCATTCCCAGTCCAGCTCTACCCTGTGCTTTAGCAGAGGATGTTTGTCTCTCTCTGAAGCTGGAAATGATCTTCATGAGACATTCATTACCTCTGATTTTGGAAGGACAAGTTATAAGGTGCTGTAGATGTGAAATCTGGGCCTAAAGAAGCAATTTCCAACCTTTAAAGTGATTGCAGCTCCCTTTGTGCTCAGTGCTAATGCACAGCACTGTCCAAAATTTACCCTGATTAAAGACACACTGCATCATGTTTCCATTCCAGCCAGACCAGGGCTTATGGAAATTTCATTCATGTTTAGTTTTAGACTCCTCTGATGGTCTAAATCAAAGTTTCTTCTGAAGCCTTTGTGTTTGTGAGGCAATGCAGGAGTAATGGCCTTTATTAATATAATTTTCTTTCATTTCCAGAATTATAAGAGATCATGGCCTGATCAACCTCAGAAAATTTCAGAGTGAGTATCAGGTGTAACTGCTTCACTTCAAAGTGGCAAAACTTCACACATTCAGCACTTGCAGGTCACCAGTGTGGTTTGTTCATACTGGAACATATTCAGATGTTCTAAATTCCAGCAGATTTCCTGCCCCAGCTGTTTCCAGCCATCTGGTTCTAACTACTCCCAGCTCAGTGTTTTAGTTATTGCCTCAAAATTGCTCTTCAGAAGCATTTTGGGCTCTGCTGAGTGGGGAACAGAGGGAAGGTGAAACCCAGGCCTTTTAAGTGCGCCTCACTCTTGTGAGAAATGACTGAACAACATTTAAATATCACCCCTTATGCCTTATGGATTTTAAGGGCTATAACTTCTTGTTACTTTTCACTCAGCAGTTTGCAGTTGTGACACCGACACGGCCAAAATGTGGATTTTTGGGCATTCCTGTGGCTGGGGCTCACTTCAGCCCCCACAGAGGCATTTTGTGCTGGTAACAGGTGTCTCTTTGCCCCCCTCAGTTCTGGAAAGGCGCTACCCCAAGGAGGTGCAGGAGCTCTACGAGACCATGAGGAGGTTTGCCCGGATCCTGGGGCCCGTGGAGCACGACAAGTTCATCGAGAGCCACGCGCGTGAGTCGGGGCTGCACCCCCTGCTCCCCTCTCCTGCAGGGCAGGGGGGGCCTCTGCTCCTCCTCCCCCATCTAACTACCTCAGGAAAACAAATACATTTGTGGTTGGATGTGTTGAATGAGCAGCAAGTGGGTTTTTTCCACCAAACTGTGTCCAAGCTCTTTGAGTTTGTAGCTGACTGAACATTCTGGTCACGTGTTAGAGGTAATATTTTTTTATCTAAAGAGCACTGTTTATTTACTGGGACTCTGTATCAGGGGAAGAATAAAATCCCTATGTTATGTCTGTGTGGAGAGAGTGGGAGCTGGCAGCAAACTGAATTCTTTGAAAGACACACGTTAAACTCTTAAATGTCACATAATTACATAGTGCAGTGGTCATTATGTCCTTACCTTAGGGGAGAGGCATTGTTCCATCCCTGAATCATCCCATAGCCTGCATTTAGGCAGATTCCAGTCCCAGTCACCACATCCTGCTTCATCTTGTGACCTAAACTGGGAGAGTTGTTGCTCATTAGAAAGAACAAAGCATTTACGGAGTTGTGCCCGTGTTTTCAGGACACCCAGTGTGAAATACCAAAAGCATGACCCTGCAAAGTCGTGAGTCCTGCATGGGAGTGCTGCTCCTGGAGCCTGGTTTTGTTGTTGTAGTGGCTGCAGATCCTCAGGTGAACCTGACAGTCAGGTACAGGCACTACACAGGTCTCCTGAGCAGCAGGAAACAAATTCACAAGGAAACTTGCTCCCTGTAAAACTGAGCAGTGCTGGAAGGCAGCTGATGAAAGCAACAGACAGGAAATATCTCTGAGCAAAAGAAACATTTCATAATTTCATCTTAATGACTGCAGGGGAAAAAATTGTCTGCAAGGAAAAAATTTTGGAAGGTCCAGCTCTGAAAATCATAGTTCCAAGAGAATATTTGATGTATAAGGAGCCTAGCTGCACTAGTTCCTCAAACCTATTGAAATCCCTTCTAGAAATCCCACATTATTGTTATTTGCCTTGTCTAGGGTATGGCAAAGGCACTATCAAAGCATGAAGAGAAAATGCCTTTCCTGAGCACACAAATGCTAGAAACCAGCTGGAATCTGTGACCAAGGAGCATGGGGACAAAGAGAGATTCAGATCTTGTGGAGGGAGATCTTGTGGCTGTGGTTTGTGTGTTCAGAGCTGAGCTGTGCAGGCAAATAACAAAGAGCCACATTCCCAGTCCACCCCACTGACCTGGTTTTTGGTTTTTTTTTTTTGTTTTCCCTTCTGTCACCTTGTGGGGTCCAACAGTGGAATTTGAGCTGCGCAGGGAAATCAGGAGACTCCAGGAATACAGAGCAGCAGGAATCACCAATTTCTGCAGTAAGTACCTGATGCATTATTCAGCCCATTCCCATCCATCAAGGAAGGGAAGGATGATTTTACAACATTCAGGATGTGTTGAATAAAAAGACAGTTCAGAGAGGCTCTGGAAATGAGCAAGGCTTCAGCAACGATGCACAGTCCAGCTGGGCTGGTTCAGAGCTGGTCTGAGCCATCAGCTTGGAGATCACAGTGTCTAACACAGCTCTGCTCTAGCATTTTGCAAAAGCTTCATTAAAAGATATTTATGTCACGGCACAGTGGTCTCAGGGCTTTATCTTGGGACACTTTCACTGCCTGTCAACACATGTGATACCTGGAGAGAGGCCTAAAACCTCCTTATCAATGAAAGGGCCTGTTTTATCCTGGAATGAGATCATGGAAGCCTTTTCTGTTTGGTTTTGTCCTGAAATTAACAGGGGGAAGGGTGCAGAGTGAAATCTAAATCCTTCTGATGCCAAGTGGTCATCACCAGGGAGAACAGCAGAGGTTGGGCCAGAGGCAGAGAACTTCCCAATATCTCCTGGAGCAGGGAAAAGCCAGCCTGGACTTTGTGGGTGAGGCAGGTGGTGAGGGCAGGGTTTGTGTGTGCCACAGGTGCCCGGACCTACGAGCACCTGAAGAAGAGCCGGGACGAGGAGCGGCTGAAGCGCACGATGCTCTCGGAGGTGCTGCAGTACATCCAGGACAGCAGCGCCTGCCAGCAGTGGCTCAGCCGCCAGGCAGACATGTAAGCACTGCCAGGGGTGCCCAGGGAGCCTGCCCCACCCTGGGAATGCCCACAGCCAGCTGGGGTGGGCCTTGGAGCAGCCTGCTGCAGTGGTAGGTCCCTGCCCGTGAGACACGATGAGCTGCGAGGTCCCTTCCAGCCCAAACCTTCCTGGGATTCTGTGGTTTAGTTTGCATCAAACACATTTTCCTGCCTGGTGGTAGCAAATCCATTCCCGGTTTATCAGAAGTGGGAGCAGCCTGCAGAATTCAGAAGGGCAGAAAAGTGGGTGACAGCAATAGTGCTTGTTGAGTGCAGGCAAAGGAGGGACTCAAACCCCTCAGTTTTCTCAAATTTGTATTTCAGGAACTGAACTGCTGTTCATAAAGTCACGGAGGGAAGTGAGCTGTTTATGGATATTAATGAGGGCACAGCTGATGCCTGAAATATTTCAGATTATTTTAGATGTAGCAGCATTATTAATGTGTCATCAGCCTGCACGAGCACTTGGATTTGCAGAGCAAGCTGCAACGTAAAGGAAGTGCATCCTGTGTGCAGGAGATGCTTTGGAACTTCCCCACTCAATCTCCACTGGATTTTTAATTGTGTGCCCCTCCACATTTCTTTGTTGGGTTTTTTAACAAGTTTCAGACATATTTTTCAACGTGGGAACACTAAATATTTATAAATCCTGTTGACTCCTAGTCAGGGCTTGGGTTATGCAAGTTGAATTTTGAAATTATTACAAGTTGTGGAAGAAGCACTTTCAGGGCCAACACATGCAGTTATTCTTAAAAAAACCATGAAGGCAATTTGAAAATTTCCTTTCTTTTCAGAGATTCTGGCCTGACTCCCACGGTACCAGTTCCTTCAACTACAGGTAAGTGTTAGATTGCTAAAAACCCAGTAATATCTCTCTGACAGCCTTTTTCTGACTCTCTTGACTGCCAAAGTGTCAGTCCTCAAGCCTCACAGTTAAGCACTGCTTAAGTCAACATTACATCAATCTGCAAGTCATTCCACTCGCATATCCTGCAGGAATTTTTGCTGAATTTTTAGATTTTTCTGACTAGAGGTCAAAACCCATCCTAAAGCTACATTAGCAAGGCAGGAAACAAAAGAATTTTCACAGTCTGTAAGCACAAATTAGGGTTTTTTCCACTAAGAGGACCCCATCTTCTTTCAGTGCCCAGTAAGGACAGATTCAGGGGTCAGTCAAGGTCCTCATGAACAAGATTTAAATAAATTTCCACCCCATTTGTTGAGGTCATCGGGTGACTGGGACTGGGATAAAGTTTTACTACAAGGTTGTTAAATGTTGCCAGGGAAAATGGCTTTGGCTCTGTCCCTACCCCCAGTTTTTATTGGATGCTGTTAAACCACTTGAATCAAACCTCTCAGAGGTGGACACTGGCTCTATATGTTCTTCCTCATTTCTTCCAGGAGCCTCAGAAATCTGGGTCAGGATGCCAAGCAGTGAGTCAGGGCACTCCAGACTGTTCTAAACCTATTTGGTGATTGCTAAGATCTGATATTTTGGAGAAAAAACAGCTTTGTGTGTCTCAGAGTCTGTGAAGAGAGGACAGTGTCTTCCAGCTGAAGGTCTGGAATGAGGGATGAACTTCCTTTCTTGTCAAGGCTCCAGTGTCCCATGAAGGGGATTGTGTTGCCTGTGGAGCTGTGATAGCTCACAGTGTTTACAAGCAGCATCACATGTGGAACAAAACCCAAACAAAATACCACAGAGTTGCTAATTAAGCAAACATCCTGCCCAGGGATGCTGGGGAAGAGCTGCCACGTGGCTCTAATTAAAGGCTGCATCACTGAATATGCAAGAGGGCAAATTAATGCTTCACTTCTAGATTCTAAGCTCTTGACTTTGCAGCCTTGATAGATTTTCTTTAATGTAGTTTGTGTGTGCGTGTTATTTCTGGGTTTCTAAGAGAGTAAAACTGAATTCTGTCATGTCCCTCCTAGCACAGGCAGCCCATGCCACGGGAAGAGGGAGCAGTGCTGAGAAATAACTTCCTTTACACCTCCCACAGACTCACACTCCAGCTTCTCCCCAGTGCCTCAGCTCTCTGCTCAGGCTCCTCACACCCAGCCAGATCCCTTCTGTTCCTGCAGATGCCCAGGAGACAGAGAGACTTCCCAGTGCCAGGGGCAGGACCTGGCCAGGGCAGGGTCCTTGGGAAAAACAGTGGCACATTTCCCAAGGTCTCATTACTTCACCAAATTTGGGCAGTTATCCTGGCATAGAGACCTATCTCTAACAGTGCTAAAAGTGCAGTCCACAGCACAGGGGTGAGAGGCTTTTTCCAATGTGAATAAATAACCCAAACTTTGTCCTGAGCTCTGCAAGTTACAAAAAAAAATACCATTAGGAAAAAAACCTGCAAGCAGACAGCCCTTGTGTAAGTTCAGGCTGTGCCAGGTAATGTCCAGCAAAGTAAATAATAACTTATAACTATTGTTTATATAATAATATGGAAACAATAGTGAAAGTGAGAAGTACTAGATGACCTTGTGATAAATATTCCTTCAGAACTGTTTATCCTAACAGACAAAAAAATCAATCCCCAAACTGCATTTGCCTTGCAATACCTGCATCATATTCAAAGGCATTTGAAAAAAACTCTGGCTCATGAAGTTGTCAGTAATGCCAGAGAGAAATTGGCTGCTTAATCACACCAATAAAAAGTCTCAGCATCCTTACAAGGTGCTGGTTTCAGCACATCTGGCACACCCTCCCTGGAGCTGGGATAGTCAGGAGGCTCAGCCCATGCCAGTCTGACACAAACCTTTTGTCTTGCAGTTCCTCCCAAAAACCAACAGCTCACGAGTGTCATGAAACATTCACAGAGCTTAAAATTGCAAAACCAAACCTTTTGTCGCATCAGCAGAGCTCTGTGCTAAGCCCTAAATAACCCTGTCTGTAAACACTTGGCTCCAACTGGGTTGAATTGCCTCCCTAAGACAGCCCAGAGCAGGCACCTCCAAAGAGCTCCAGTTCTGCAGCATTTCCTTTCTCACTCTGCAGGCAGACGGAGCGCCCCACCGCTGAACCTCACCGGCCTGCCAGGCACAGAGAAACTCAACGAGAAGGAGAAGGAGGTGAGGAAAGCATGCAAGGATCATCCCTATAAACTGTGTCTGCACAGCACAGGGCTGCCCACACCACGTCTGGGGAGCTGTGAATGTCACCTCAGTTACAGGCCCTGACTACTCTTCCTTTCTCACAGAAATCATTCAGGTTTTCCAGTTGGCTTTTTAATCTCCTGTGCTACACATATAGCACAAACTGGCTTATTTAGCCCAGAAAGGAGCATGGCACCAGGGTGTTGTTTGGTGCTGTTACAACATCCATCTCCCTGCCTGCTCTGTGAGCCTGGGCTGAGCAGAGGGGTTAGTTTTTCTTAATGAAAATTGGTTGTTTTTCAGCCCAGTGCAGGCCTGTCCTCTTAACTCAGTGAACAACTATTGAAATAAGAGATTATTATTTCTTAATAGAGGTCCTAAGGTGTCCTTAGGCTGCCCCAGGCAGGTTGCAGTGCCCGTGGAGCACAGCTGTACCTCAGCCTCCCCTCTGTTCATGTTTCCCTTGGCTGGAGCTGGCAGTGTTGGGAATCAGCTCACGGCTCCGTGTGGAACTGGCATTTCTGGCTCCATTCAGCACAGGAATAATGGTGGCAGGCCATCAGTGTGTGTGTGGAATCTGATTTCCTGGTCAGCTGAGACAGAAAGTCTGAGGTCTGAGGAATTCTGCAATTTCCTATCCGTGAGGAATGAGCATGAAGCATTTCCTTATTAAAGGGAGGAGACAGACGGTTTCTCCAGCGGGAGCAACGCCGTGCTCCTGGAAGGCAGCTGGAATTTGGGAGCTGAGCAGGGGCTGTGCAGCCAAACAGCTCAGGGGCTGTGCAGAGCCATTCCTCACCAAACTTCCAACCACGGAATGCCTTCCCTGCACAGCTTCCACGCCAGACTTCTGGAGGGGGCCAGCAGAGCTGCTTTTGTAGCAGGTATTAGAGCCTGAGTCTGCAGGGGATTAGCAGCCAGATGCCCTCCCTGGCTCCCAGCCAGCCAGCCCAGTTGCTTCCAAGTCTGGCATGTGTGCTTCCCGGGCTTTGGAAGGAGCAACACCCACACAGGGCACACTCAGAGCTGTGCTCCTGCGAGCCCAGGGCTTGCTTTCATCCTCCTCCTTTATTTTTCCACCAGGAATGTTTCTGAATGCAGCAGCCAGCAGGCTCCTCCCCTCCCTACCTGTGGATCCAAACAGCTCCTCGTGGCATTCCCGTGTGCCTCCCCTGTGCAAAGAAACACTGGAAGTGTTCTCAGGAAAATACTGCCCGTGTTCCTCCCCCAGCAGGGCTCTGGGAATGGAAGAACACGACAAGTGCTGGTGTTTTTATTAACTTCACCTTTTGTCTTGCAGCTCTGTCAGATGGTGAGGCTGGTCCCTGGAGCCTATTTGGAATATAAAGCTGCTTTAGTGAACGAGTGCAACAAACAGGGAGGCCTGAGACTGGCGCAGGCTCGAGCCCTCATCAAGATTGATGTGAACAAAACCAGGAAAATCTATGACTTCCTGATCAGAGAAGGGTACATCACAAAGGCCTGAGGACAGGCAGCAGTGCTTGGCTGAAGCAGGCAGATGTGGAGAAGCTTTGAAGTCGCTTTGAAAGCGCTGAAAGATTTTACCAGTGTTGAATGAAGGACATTTCTCTTTGTTTAAAAAACCTTTCGGGGCTTTTTTTTTTTTTTTTTTGTAAAAACAAGTAGGGAGCTTTGTTAAATTGTATGAATGCTGACATTTGTCCGGGTTCCTTTTGACTCTGCTGTTGTCAGGATTCCTCTGCCTCACAGCGCTGGGAAGGATCACGTGCCATTTAAGCTGATCTGAAACGTGAATGGGCATTCATTCCTCACACCTCCTGTGACTGCAGAGAGGATCAGGGTACTTTTCTGCTGATGGTGACAAAGAATAAGGACAGAATCACACTTTTTGCAGTACAGGGTATAGAAATGCAGTCCCTCCCTCCTTGTGTTCCTTCCTAAATCAGCAGCAGCTTTCAGAGGCGACAGCACGTGCCCGAGGGTGTAAAAATAGAGTTTGCAATGGTCCAGTCTTTTTAACTTAATTGTGGTAAAGGATGGGAAAGGACATGGCAGGGAAGCTCCTCAACAGTTGTCACTTTTATGTGGTATTAGCACAATTCCCAGCAGGAGGGCTCTGCATAGACCAAGGAGATTCAGCTGCTCCCCCTGTGATTTGGGGGTGTCAGGTTAAATACAATCCCTCCGTTTCAGTCTTCTGCTCCTTGGGAAGGCTGGAAGCTACAGCCACTGCAGCTTTTGGGAACAGGACTAAAAATGTTCTCGGGACCCTGATGTTCTCCCACAGAAAAGGAGTGAAGAGCACGAAGCTCCTCAGTGTTCCCAGCGCCGTGCCTGAGGAGGTGCCACAGTAACTGCTCAAACACAGCCCCCATCACATCAGCTGATCCAGGAGCTTCAGCACCAAACGTTTGGATTTGGCAACCAGTTGGATGATGAAGATGGTTCTCTGCAGGTGCAGCTTGTGTGTTTATTGAACAGTAAATTGTTTGTCAGACAGCTTCCTGCTAAGGTGTAATGCTGGAATGATGTCCCACGGGAAACCGAGGAGCCAAAGCAGGTGGGGTGTTGGATGCTCCCAAGTTTGGGATCTCATGGAGGAGCCTAACTGAGCTACAGCTGCACCAATACCTATCTTAGGTGTTGAGGTTTAGGTTGTTGTTTGTTCCCCAAGAGTAATTATCCTGTGGACCTGAGGTGCCATTGAATGTGAAGTATTTTGGTTTGTAATAAAATCAGAATGACTTGAAACAATCTCATATCCACGTCCCTGGACTCGGAGTGAGACTGTAAAGGTCACACAGCTGCCTGGATCTATATCCATCAGCTCCTCACCAGGAGAGAGGAGATAAATGCCCAGCAGCAGCCGTAGGGATGCAGCCACTGCATTTCCTGGCAAATATTACTATTTAAAGAAAAGCAGCAGTAATAAGCAACGTGTTGAAGATTAAAGCCTAGAAATTGAGACTGAGGATGCCAAGAGAAAGGGCACAGTAAGCTGTAAAACCTTGGGAATGTTTTTCCTACTCATCTTTTAACATTACACAGCCTTTCTTCTGCCCAGCCTTTCGGGTGACTTGCACCCAAAGGCAGTGAAGGAGCCGAGTGCACTGGAACCACCCCGGGATCAGCCAGGGTTGGTTTTGGGTACTGCAGATTAATTACAGACTCAGGTGGACATGAAACATGGAGCAAGGCTGGAGACAGGTGTGAGATGGGCACTCTGGGATCCTGGGACCTGCAGAGTTGGTGTCACCAGGGCCGGGGTGACGCGGGGAGGCTGCGGGGCGCGGGCTTAGTCACAGCACTGAGGTATGCACGGAATGAGTCTTCCCGGGGCTGTTATCCGCCTGTCATTAAAGCATCAGTGCTGGGGGCTTTTTTTGGGACTCACAGCTGCCGTCACCCCAGCAGCAAACGCGCTGGGCCCGCTGGTGACTCAGCCCGGGCGGCGGGGGCTGCCTGGAGCAGATCCCGGGGGCTCCTGCAGCCCCGGCAGCGGCTCCTGCTCCGTGCGGAGCAGATAACGCCGATAACAGCGGCACACGAGGAGCCCTAGTTCTAGTGCCTGCTCAAATTCCCTTCGGGAGGGGCCTGTGAAACCTAAACCGCCTCCTTGGGAGAAAACAACACGCTGGAGCAGTCCCTCCGAGGGAAAAGTGGCCTTGGGGACAGCGCTTTCCTGCATGAGGCACCTGGGTGGCCAGGAGCAGGGGGTCCTGCATGTAGGGCAGGGCACACGGTGCCCCGCTGGTGACAAAGCTTGTGGCACTTATGTGGCTCCCCACAGCCCAACACAGCCGGGCTGTGGGAACACTTCCATTTCACCCACTGGCCCCGCGGATGAAAGCACCCCGTGGGTATGGAGGGATGGATGGATGGATGGATGGATGATGGATGGATGGATGGATGGATGGATGGATGGATGGATGGATGGATGGATGGATGGATGGATGGATGGATGGATGGATGGGTCCCTCTCAGCAGGGCTGCGTGACCCTGAGCACACCCGGAGTCAGAGCAGGGGAACACCCGTGATTAAGATAATAGCCCTAATGACCCGCTAATGGCCGGTGGTCAGGCACACCCTCCGGGAATGTGCCCGGAACCCACCAGCCAGCGGGCATCTGCCAGGCTGGGCCTGGTAAAGTGATGGAATCACAGAAGGAAGGTTTACAGAATCACAGAATATCCTGACCCACAAGGATCAGAGTCCAAGTCCTGACCCTTCCAAAAGATGACACCGCGGGGTGACATCTGTCGCCACTCTGAGTATCTTGTCCCTACACCGTCTTCAGAACTTTTCCAAGAGATGCACAGTTCCTGTGGGAAGGGGGAAAACCTGTCCAGGACACATTGTCTGCCTTAGAGGAGAGCTGCTGCTGCCCCACAGCGCCTGGGCTGTGTGGGTGGGAGCTCAGGCTGCCTTCCCAGGGCTGGTGGTCCCACAGAGGCCCTGCTGTCCCCTGGCCAGGCTGGAGTGTGGGCAGGAGCTGACATTCCCTTTTAGCTTCGTTCCCTGCTGTCCCTGGGTCAAAGACCTCTCAGGTTTCCCTCTTTGCATCCTCTGTCCCACACCAAACATACATAATGCTCCCGGCAGGGTGAAGGTTAAAGCACAAGTTGCACCAGCATTAAAAACACCTTTGCAGTTGTGTGAGTAGTTAAAACCTGCCAAGGATGAGCAATGGAGCTGTGCAAGAGCCTTTTTCTCATTCAGTGGCGGCGAGGGGGAATGAGGGGTTTAGATGCTTGCACAGGGAATCCCACAGGCTGCCACTCAAACCCCATCCTCACCTCTCCCTACGCTGCCCGTGGCCAATAAACACCAGCCCGGGCTTGCACTGCCAGGGCTCTGAGCCCCCAGCCCGGGCACCCCAGCTCCAGGGGGACACCCCGGGGGTTCAGCTGCCCCTCAGCTCCTCACAGACCTGTGATCACCCGGGGATTTTCTCTGCCCTGAGATGGTGCAGCTCCAAGGAAGGCAGCAGAACTGATGCAACGCAGAGGCAAAGCAAACCTGGAGCTTGGAGAGCCAAAACCCTCACATTTTCATTTTTTGGCCTTTTGAGGTTTTCTTAATTTGTCTATTTTTGTTCCTCGCCCACCTCCGCACAGAGTGTGACGCGAGCCCTCGCTGGAGAGGCAGGGTTTTAAGGGAGAGCTCTGGCTGCTATAAAGCAGCGAGGTTCTTGGAAAAACAGCCTCTGGAGCAATAAACAGATTTGGAGCTGAGGGCTGTGAGGGACGGCTCCATCTGGGCTGCTGAGTCATGAAACCTGCCCGAGCGAGATACCAGCCGAGGGCTCGGGCTGGGGGAAGCTTCCTATGAAGGATTTGGGCTATTTCAGTCAGAACGTGCGACAACAAAACCAGAGAGCGAACAAAAGCGGGCTGGGGTGGCCACGCTTCGCTCCAGCAGCCGCGGGGTTAAGGCAGAGGCTGCCCTCCTCCTCCACCTCCTCCTCCTCCTCCTCCTCCTCCTCTGCCAGTGCCAGCCTTGTCCCGTCCCTGCCAAGGTGGTGGGGCAGTGGGAGCACAGCCTTCACCTCAACCCCAGTTTGCAGCTGAAGACAAACTCTGTCCCCTTTGCTGTGTGGATCCCCTAACCCATGGCATCCCTGCTTGGGGATCCCAGCCCATGGCATCCCTGCACAGAGACCTGAGCCCACCCTGCCCTGGGCAAGGATCCAGCCTGGACCCCAGGGTGGTGCCACAGGAAGCCCTGGGAGCCTCAGGACCACCTGACATTCCTTCACTGTGCTCCCAGCGTGGGGAGGAGCTGTGGCTTGGCATGTCCTGACTCACAAAAAGCAGGTTCCTCTCTCTCTGCTTTCTCTCTCTCAGGGCTGGCCCCATCCCCAGTGAGCACCCACCCAGCCAAGGGACTCTGGCACATCCCCATCCCCAAAGGGACCCCATCTTGTCCCCACACATGCTGGCAGGGTCCCCACGGAGACATGGCACGTCCCATCCCTCACAAGGGATCTTCTGCCACGCTGTCCTGTCCTCGCTGGCACACATCCCTGTGCCCACAGGGACCACCTCTCCCTGCCACGTCCCTTCACTGACTTGGACACATCCCACCCCACAGGGCACCTGTCATGTCCCCACTGGGATCCCCATCGCCGCCATCCCCACACAACCCCCACTTGTCCCCACGCAGTGTCACATCCCCACCGGGACCCTCATGTGCCCCACAGGACACTCCACTTTTCCCCTTCCCCGCAGAGATCCCGTGTTTTGTCCACAGGAGCCCTCACTTGTCCCCATCCCCACGGTGACTCCTGATGTCCCCACACACACTCCTATCCCCACAGCGACCCTGTCATGTCCCCTCTGGGAGCCTCCTATTTCCCATCCCCACACGGCCCCGCTGTCCCCACACGGTCCCGCTGTCCCCACAGGGTCCCGCTGTCCCCACAGGGTCCCGCTGTCCCCACAGGGTCCCCGCTGTCCCCACAGGGTCCCGCTGTCCCCACAGGGTCCCCGCAGTCCCCACAGCCGCTCCCGCTCCCACAGGCCCCGCGGGCCCGGCGGCGGCGGCGCCTTTAAGCGGGGCCGGTCTCCCGGAGCCCCCGCCCGGGGGCCGGGCCGGGCCGCCCCCCGTAGCCTGGTAACGGCGGCTCTGCGGGCGGGGGCGGCCCCGGCAGCCGCGGTCAGGTGGCACCGCCGAGACGGAGCCGGCCGAGCACGATAAAAGTCCCGGCCCGCCGCCGCCACGGCCGCGAGGGAGCGCGGAGCCGCCGCCCGGGAGCCATGGTAGGGACGGGCCGGGCAGGGGAACCGGGGCGCTCGGGCTGGGGGGCCCCGCCGTTCCCCGCTGTGTTCGCTGTCCCCCGAGCGCGTACCGTGCCCTCCGGAGCGGCTCTCGGCGGCGGGACGGGACGCGGAGAGGTCGGGATGCCCGCCGGGCTCAGGGTCCCGGGGCTGTGCCGTAGGACAGCGGCCCCGCTGAGGCGGGACGGGGCGGCCGAGGGAGCGGGACGGGGCGGCCGAGGGAGCGGGACGGGGTGCCCGAGGGAGCGGGACGCGGCAAAGAGCGCGGGGGTCGCTGCTTCAAGCCCGGCTGAGCCCGGCGGGAGAGCGGGGGCACCTCCGAGCTGCACCGGAGCAGCCGCGGGCACAGCTCCGGCGGTTCCTCGACGTGCAGCCAGCCCCAGTGCTGTAACAGGGCTCTATCCCTGCATCCTGCCGTGCCACCCATTCCTGCCTCGGCACCCCCAGCTCAGCACCCATCCCCGGGTCCTGCCCTTGTCCCCATCCCCGGGTCCTGCCGTGGGCACTCATCCCTGGATCCTGCCCTTGCACCCCTGCCGTGGGCACCCATCCCTGGGTCCTGCTCTGGTCACCCATCCCCGGATCCTCCCCTTGCCCCTCTCCCTGGCTCCTGCCCACTCGCCTGCTGGAGAGGAGCACTCATCCCTGGCTCCTGCCCTCCTCGCTGCCATCCCTGGCTCTTGCCCTCCTCGCTGCCATCCCTGGCTCTTGCCCTCCTCGCTGCCATCCCTGGCTCCTGCCCTCCCCAGCTCCCAAGGCACCCCGGTGTCCCCCAGCCCCGCAGGGTGCCTGCAGCTGCCCGGCCTCACATCCAGCCCGGTTGCGTGCACGGCCCTTGACTCAGCTCCGGAGCAGCTGCTTTGAGCAACACCAGTAATCAATGAGTGGCATTTGGCTGTAGGGAGATGGGGCAGGATTATAACCTGTTCGACTGGGCAGCAAATGAGCCTTTTATTCTGGAGGTTTGAGTGTTGGCAGATGCCTTAATATCATGTTGCAAGTTCAGTTTATCCCTAATGCCCCTGCCTCAGGAATGGTGGAGGATTAGCACTGACAAAACACTGTTTTCCCTTATGATACACCGGATCAGCTGCCCCTGCTCTGG
Source organism: Dicaeum eximium (assembly GCA_013396995.1). Lineage (NCBI taxonomy): Eukaryota > Metazoa > Chordata > Aves > Passeriformes > Dicaeidae > Dicaeum > Dicaeum eximium. The sequence goes on from VWZP01007201.1 coordinate 230,385, forward strand.
CAGGGAGTGGATTCCTCCCCCAGGCCTCGCTGTAAACCTTGGTGTTTGCTGTGTTCTTGGTGGCTGGGACGGGCTCTGTGGCACTCTGCTTCCCAAGGAATGGGAAGGAAGGAAGGATCCCTAATTTGGGGGACACGTGCTGTTCCCCCTGGCAGAGAGATCTGCTGCCACGACTTGGCTGACGTGACCCTGGTGAACGTCAGGGGAGCAGTAATGCAGCGGGTTTTAATCGATTTATGCCTGGAAGGTGTGAACGTGCAGCTCTGCCTGTCCTTCCTGCCCCCGAGGGCTCGCCTGGGTCCTGGACAGGGACACACATCCCGGTTTTCTCCAGGAACAAAGGTGAAATCCCGGGGATTTCATCTGAGCCCTCGCTGTGCTGCGGGGTCTGCTCTGGCCTCTGGCACTGCTTCCTCGTTGGTCATGGCAAGATGGGAATTTGCATGGCTTAATTCAATACCTGATCCCAGCTGGAATCTCGAGCTGGAAAGGCAGACAGCTCATGCTGCTCTAGTGCTAGAAATGTACAGGGTGTGGGGGGAAATCTTCTGCCTGAGCCAGGCTCCATGGCAGGGAGGAAAGGGATGCAGGGCCGGCACAAAAACATCTCAGGTCTCTGCTCTGGGAGCCAGAAGCAGCTTTTTCCCAGGGAACCAGCCACCTGCACACCTGGGCATGCAGGGGGAGGCTGGGAATGAGGAGTGGGGAAAAGGCACCTGGGCAGGGCAGTGGGGCCTGGGGGCACCTCATGCTGACCCCACCAGAGCCATCTGCTAAAGGCTGTTCACCAGAGGAGCCTTCCAGGCTACCTGCCACCACTGCAGGACTTTCCCTCCAGGGTGCTTTTCCCTAGAATCAGGCACGGGAGCTTCTCCCAGCCCCTCCTCTCCGGGTACACAACCCTCAGCACACACACACACATTTATTGTTTCAAAAAGGATGCTCTGAGCCACCATAATGTGCAGAGAGGGCTCTGGCATTTGGAAATAGCTGAGGAATCTCTGAACAGGAGCCCTGGCTCCCTGGATGCTTGGGAATAAAGCCAGGAACTGGGAGGCAAAGGCACTGCCCACCCTTCCCAGGGCACCTGTAGTGCAGGCAGTGCGTGGGCTCTGCTCACACAGCTACTCCCTTGCTTTAAAAATAGTACAAAATGATAATATTCAGGCAGGTTTGGGGTTCCCAGCAGGAAGGATCAACAGGTGCTGCCACAGTCACCCCCAGGCCAGGTGGGATCCCAGGCTAATGAGAATTTAATTCTCATTTATTTTCAGCATTCCACCCTGCAGTGTGGGGGGGTCTGCAGGTCCCTCACTTTGGGGGCAGGAGTCCTTCATGGAGGAAGTGTGAATTTGCACAACATCCCTGAAAAAGAGAATTCCCCCCAGGCTGGAGTGACCTCCTGGGAGCTGAGGGGCCCTGGCCCCGTGCTGCTCACAGGGGAAGCTCCACGTGTCAACTCCATTTCCCCCTAACTGATTAAATTGGCCTCTCTTCCTTGACCCGACACAACCCCACGGATGTGCTCAGAGCTGACCTCATTCCTTAAGCTGCTGTGGGCACGTCCTGCTGCTCCCAGCCTTGTCCTGCAGCCCCTGCCCAGCCTTGGGGAGCGGGGAAAAGCATGGGCAGCCCCTACCCGCCGGGAATTCCTCCGGAGGGGAATTGTCACCGTCAGGTTCAGCAGAGTGCCAGCTCTGAGACCCCCTGAGAAGGCAGGCAGCTGAGAGCGTGCCCCAGTTGGCACTGCCCATGGAAAAGGCCCGGCTGAGGCCAGCACGGGCACCGAACCATTTCCAGGACATGTCGCAGTGAATTTGCAGCTGCCTTCGATTTTATGGACTCTGGGGTGGGCTGGGGCAGAGCCCCACCAGCAGCAGGCACAGCCCTGGGCCCAGCAGGGTCACACACGAGCAAACACACCAGGTCCCTGTGTTTTGTTCTGCTAACAGGGACGAGATTGTGTCCCTCCTGTCAGCTGTGACCGCGCCGGGCACGGCTCTGGAAAAAACAAGGCTCCATCTTGCAGCACCCCGGGAGCCGGAGCCAGGCCTGGGTGTGCTCCATCCACATCCCCCGGAGTCACACTTGGGCACAGGGAGCAGGGGATGGAGCTTTCCTGAACTCCTCCTGCAATCCAGATGCCATCAGCTGGCGCTGGAATCATCTGTAGTGCTCCAGAAGAGGTGGTGTCGCCACTCGGGGCTGGAGAGCAGCCCTCAGCTGGGTAGGGAACTGATGCTGCACGCAGTTCGTGCCTCCTCAGAGCTTAGTTCTGCTTTTTAAAGCATTTCATGCACTCCCAGGAGTTTTAAAGCAGGGTGCAGGTGGCCCCATGCCCCCGCTGCGCTCTCCCAGCCAGCAGCACACGGCCCGTGGCTCTGAAAGCACAGACGTGGCGTTTAAAAGAAAGATGGTTTGTTTTTCTTGCATCAAATCCTCTCGCTGCTTGCCGAGGGAGGCTTGTGCTCAGAGCAGAGCAAGGATTTATAAATACCAGCGCGCTCCAGGCTGCGCCCGCTGCCCGTCTCTCTCCGTGCCTGCGGCCAGGAGCTCTCCCTGTGGCCAGAGGTTTGGCTGGCAGCATCCAGCTGCCAACTGGGCAGGGAGCAGAGCCCGTTCCTGCTGTGGAGGAGGTGGCTGCATGGCAGGATCACAGTGTGGTAGGATCACAGGCTGACAGGGATCACAGCGTGGCCGTGGGCAGCTCCGCTGTCACAGGAGTTGGTGACAGTAGGAATCGAGAGGCTGCCGAGCTGCCACCCTGCCTGGCAGCCTGGGACCCTGCCCGTGGTGCCAAGTGGCATCCTCAGATGGATCCCTGCAAAAACCTCACTGCCCATTTTTCCTGCTGGGAGAGTGGCAGTCTGGGGGATGAGCCTTTGGCTGGCAGGGCACTCGGACACTGCTCAGCTGGCACCTCGGGCTGGCTTAGAGTCACCCTGAGCCTGGCTGAGGAGCGAGGGTGGCTCATCCTGGGCAGAGGCAGGAGGCAGCAGGGGAGCCTTGCCAAGGCCTGGCCTCACCCAGGGCACCCGTGCCAGCGGGAGGGACACGGCCGTGAGCAGGAGTGGCAGCTGCCACCCCTCTGAGGCAGCAGGCTGGGACAGATCGCCAGCCCTGGGAGCTGCCTCGGCTCTGCCTGGATTCAGGCACGGGGGGCAGGCAGGACCCTGTGCTTGTGGGCTAAACTGCTTGATCTGGGGTCGTTGAGCTTCCCAGGGACTCTTTGTGGGGTGTCTCGTTGTGCGTTTTGGGCACGATCGCCCTTTTTGTGGATCCTCTGGGAAGTTACTGGTCTGTTCTGGCAAGCGCGGGGACCCGGCTGTGCTGGGAGCTGCACAAGCAGCCAAGCCGGCTCAGAGCTCCGGGCAGACAGATTATTATCTTGATTTAACATCTGACAGCTCCCATCCTGCTCGGAGAGGCAGCAGCCTGCCAGCAGAATCAATCGGGGCTTGGTCGCAGCATCCTCTGTCTCAGCCCAGATCACCCCCCCTGCTCCCCTTCCTTCTTTCCCCTTCCAAACCCAAACCACTCGACCTTTCCATCGTGAGGATGTGCTGATGGCCCTGACCCACGCGAGAGGAGCCTGTAATGGCCCCAGGAGCACAACCAAAGGCAGGAGAGCAGAGCCAAGGGCTGGGAAGAGGAGCCCGCGGCTCCCACTCGTTCTCTCCCCTCCCAGCTCTGCTTTGGGCTCCCTTGGACTCGGCACAAGCAAGCCCTGACCCGAGAATGGCTGCAGTTTGTGCTCTCTGCTGAAATTTATTTGAAATGCCACTCTCCAGGACCATTTCTGAAGCAATTTGCTGTTTTCAGCCTGGCTGGGAAGAGCCCTGAGCAGGCTCGTTCATTCAGCGCCTGTGATATTGACTCTTCTCTTTACTGCAGGATTAGAGAGCATTTGTCATCTCCAAAATGAATAACTTTTCCTCTCCTGGGAGGGGCGAGAAGCCTTGCCTCATTACTGACATTTTGCACACCCAGCCCACAAACCTGCTTCAAATCCCAGATGATGATCTGGGAATTAAACCCAGTCTCTGTTCTGTGGGCAGAGCAGGGCCCACCCTGCACTGAACCCCTGCTCCAGAGGGAGACAGGCCTGGGGGAGCTCTCACCTGTCCAGGGACCAGCCCCATGGTTGTGTCACTGCCACACAACCCAAGAGAAACTCAAGTCCCTCAGGGACAAGCCACAGCCTCAGCTCTCAAGACAGAGGAGCTGCGTTAAAAAACAAACAAACAAAAAAATCAGAGCAAGCCACCCAGCAGCACCAGAATAAGAAGGCAGAAGCTCAGACTTGCCAACTCATTGTCTAGAGCCCAACCAGTTCTCCCTCCTGTCCTGGAGATCACAGTATTTAACTCACAAACTCACCCTGTTTGTCATTTGAGCTTCCAGAGGTGTTTTCAAGTCTTTCTCAGGAGGTCCAGGAACCAGCAGCGCGTTCCCGTGGGAATCTCAGCCTTTGTTAACAGGAGTGCATTCCCAGGAATGAAAGCAAGAGAAACAAACTCCAGCTGTTGCAAGATTTGGAAGAGCAGAGCCACGAGCGTTGCCGGCAGCAACCTTTCAGGGGGGCTGCACCACCAAAACACCAAGCACGGCAGCAGGATCGCCGCACTGCTTTGGAAATCCTCTTACCTGGAAAGGAGCTGCTCGGAGGCCAGGGATGCAGGCCAGGTGGGACACAGCCAGCCTTCCATGGGAGCAGCTACCCCGGGCTAGGCACCTGAGAAGGGGAACCACGAAGCCCAGCCTGGGGGTGCAGCAGAACCTGAGAGCTGCGGGGAGCCAGTGTGTGCAGGATGAGATCCAGGCTGCATGGGGGCTGCAGAAGTGTCCCCCTCACCATAAACCTGAGGATGGTGCTGGCCAGGAGCACTGGGAAAGGACCTGGAGGCTTTGAAGAGCAGAGTGTTCTCCAGGCTGTAATTAGGCACTGGCTTCCCCCACCCCTGATTATGCAGAGGAGGGAAATGGCAGAACCCACCAGTCTGCCGGGGAGGGAGGAGGCTGCTCCAGTCCTGCCCCTGCTGCATCAGGGTCCCCCTGCCACCCCAGGGACCCCCTGCCACCCCAGCCCTCCCCACAGGGCACTGCCTGGGCTCTGTGCACGGCCAAGACCAAGGCACAGCCTGGAAAGGGATTTACTGTGGGTCAGGGCTGCTACAAGATTAATTAATTCATTAGCTGGAGCCAGCCCAGAGAAAGGAGGATGTGATGGCAGCAATACCTGGTTGCTACCGGCCCACTGCCAGCCAGGGTTCTCCCGAAGGACCATCAGCACCCTCTGGGAGTGGCAGCCCTTTGCAGGAAACCCCGGTGACATCCCAGCCCTGGGACAGGCTCCAGCACCCCGGGCACCGGCTGCTGTGAGCTCTCAGCCCTCACCAGCACTCAGAAACCCCGAGCAAGGAGCAGAGGGGTTTTTATTTCACTGGCAGTGCCCTGGCAGGGCAGAGCTGAAGGGGCAGCCACAGCTGGTGCCCCTCCTGTGCCATCCCTTCCCAGGCACAGCCCTGCTGGGCTGCCTGCGTGCTTTGTTCCGTCTGCAGCGATTTTCTTCTTTTTCTCCTGCACTCAGCAACACCAAGGAAGAGGCTTTTCATTCCTTTTCTCTTTCTCTGCCCCAGCACAATGACGGGAATGGCTGCGCGAAGAGAACAGTGTTGGATTGCAGTGGGATGTGTGCTGGGAAAGGCAAAGGGACTCTCAGGGAGCCAAATGGGCCTTTGGGCTGGGCAGGAGAGAGGCAGGGCTGCAGCCCTGGGATAGGTGAAAAGGCAAAGGGACTCTCACAGGAGCAAAGGGACTTTGGGCCAGGCAGGATGGAGGCAGGGCTGCAGCCCTGGGACAGGTGAGGGCTCACACCTGCAAGCCTGGGGGAGCTGCTGCCAGCACATGCAGACGAGCCCCTTCCATTCCCAGCTCCCTGCAGGCCAGCAGCTGCTCAGCCTGGTGTGTGTGTGTGGGCAGCAGCGTGGCTCTGTCACATGCCTGACACAGCCGGTGGCATCCCCGCCAGCTCCCGCTGCCAGCGCCGCGCAGCACCGGAGGGGACACGGCTGTCCCCCAGCGCCGGCCATCATCAGCCCCAGCACGGGGTCTGCAGGCACAGCAGCCTTATCCCTACTGCAATCATGAGCTTCTTTCCAAAATAATCCCTCCTTCTGGCTGAGAGCTGCTCTGGATCGGGTGGGAGCTGTGTCGGCCATTCCGGGGATGTCGCGCGTACCTGGGATGTAACAGGTTGGATGGAGCAGCTGTGGCTGCCCCTGGATCCCTGGAGGTGTCCAAGGCCACCTGGGATGGGATGGGATGGGATGGGATGGGATGGGATGGGATGAGCAGGTGTTGGCTGCTGGCACAGCAGTCCCAGAGTTTGCAGAGCGAGCCCAGCCTGTCACATGCAAATCCCTGGATAAGTTCCTGCCTGCAAACAGGAACCACTTTATGGAAAGCAGCAGAGCCCTTCCCAAAGCTGCAGCTCCCCTGGGAGCAGCTGGAGGCTCTGCCTTGCTCAGAGCTGGTTTGGAGCGAGCACTGCTCTCGCTCTGCCGGGCTCCAGTGGCGTTTCCCAGGTGATTCACCTCCACTTTGGGGCTTCTGGGGAAAGAAAGGGGATCTTGGCCCCATCCTCAGCTTTTTGGGAGCATAGTGCTGTGGCTCTGCCCCTTCCCATTCACAGGAATGGGGAACAGGGGGTCCCCAGTGGGCACCATCAGAAGGACACAGACCTGCCCCAGCTGTGTGGGCCTGGTTGGATACTAAAGGAGACATTAGAGCAAATGAATTACTTAAATGACTTCATTTTTTTGAGCCATGACTTCTGTCTGTGCCAGCCTCAGATTCCTCTGGGCTCGCTGTGATCCTGAGTGCTGCATTGGCAGGAATTGGTGACATTACAGTGCTGGCAGCAAGTGCCACCCTGAGGCCTCAGTGTCTGTGGGGAAGCCGTGGTCCTCCCTCCTGGTTTTTGGACACCCACCTAATTAGAGTCCAGCACAGATCCCAGTAAAATCCGTGCTCTTTTCTCTCCCCAGCTCAGCGTTGGACACACTCCATGAGCCAGCCCAGCCTCAGCAGCCCAGAGCACCGGGGTGCAGCTCCGTGATTTAGAGCAGGACTTTGTTACCAAGTGTAAGTGCCCAAAGCCTTTGCATTGTCAGTAAGAGCTGTTTGAGAGCAGGGATTTCCCCTGCTCAAAGAACTTTATTCCTTTGAAAAAAACACACCTTTCCTTGCTGCTCCAGCTGGGTGACTGCAGTGGGGGAAAGCTGCAGCAAAGGCCTTGTTGGGGCAGGAACTTTGGCAGCTTTGGGTCCACAGCTTTAGGAGCTGCTCAAGTAGCTGCCAGCAGGGAAGAGTCACAGAGGAGGCCATGTTATGCTCATTAAGTTTCTGTACCACAGAGCCAAAAATCCACTGGCAGCACCACCAGCCACTGCTGGGACCTGCTGGTGCTTCCCAGAGCATGACATGAGGGCAGACAGCTGAGGGCTGGGGAAGCCACAGCCCTTTAAAGGACCCTCCTAACATAACTAGGAATTGCTGGAGGGACACATCCCTCTCCCCAAGGCCCTGAGCATCCCCCAAGTCCCCTCACCTCTGCCAGGGTGGGCTCAGAGGTACCTGGGCAGTGACTCCCCAGCCTGCACAGACTGGAGCCTTTCCCGTGGCCTTCCTCCAAACAGAGAACACACAGACTGGAAAATTATTGATACCCCAGGGTTCATCCCCTTGCCTGCAGCTTCTCCCCTGGTTTGGAGGTGCCCAAAGGAGCAGGGGAAGTCAGAGCAGGGACCCTCCTGGCCCATGTGGCTCTCACAGGCAATCCCAGGCCTCTGCAGCACGCGTCTCTCTGCCGAGCATTAGTGAGGCATTAAAACAGGACAGGAGCCTCCCCTGTCCCAGCCTCTGCTCTTGGGTTTTACTCCCAGCTTCTGACATAACCAGGTCACTCTTTCCACACTTCCCCTGCCTCCGTGAGAGCCATGACTGATGGGGATGGACGTGACTCACCGCCTTTCCTCTGTTTATGTGCTTTGGCGGGGCCTTTCCTACACCTAAAAAAGGAGAAGGGTGGCACTGGGCAGAGGGCAGCGTGCTGGAAATTGCTGGCATCTGCTGTTCCTCACCATCCCTTTGAACTGTGGCCAGCTGTGAAGCTGCTGTGTTTAGGCATGGAAAAGGTGTAGCTCATCTTCCACGTGCTGGTCTGGCTGAGATGCTGGGCCCACAGGTAAACCCTTGGCGAGTAATTGGAGCTAATTAGCCTGGGAGGTTTTTTTGTTGCCATCTGTCCAGGCAGCACCTGGGGGATAGCTGTAATGAGCACTGTGACTGCAGCCCCACATTGCCCACGGAGCTCTGCCAGGCCACAGCAGGGCGAGCTGGGCTTTCCTGTTCCTCCACAGAGCCAGGCCAGGGACAGCTCCCCGCTCATGTGGCCTCACTTGTGTTTTGCAGTGACTCAGCAGCGGGAGCTCTCGCTGTCCTGCAGCCACCAGCTCAGACAATCCCTCCCTTGGCTGAAGATCCCGCTGGCTCTCTTCCCATAATGGAAGCCTGAGTGCCAAGATCCTCCATGACCTCCAGAAGCCACAACTCCCTGCCGAGAACTCTGATGGCTCCGCGAATGCTGTCGGAAGGTGCCCTGGGGGGCATCGCCCAGATCACGCCCTCGCTGTACCTGAGCCGGGGCAGCGTGGCCTCCAACCGGCACCTGCTGCTCTCCCGGGGCATCACCTGCATCATCAACGCCACCATCGAGATCCCCAACTTCAACTGGCCCCAGTTTGAGTACGTGAAAGTGCCTTTGGCCGACATGCCCAACGCGCCCATCTCGCTGTACTTCGACAGCGTGGCCGACAAGATCCAGAGCGTGGCGCGGAAGCACGGGGCCGCGCTGGTGCACTGCGCCGCCGGCGTCAGCAGGTCGGCCACGCTCTGCATCGCCTTCCTCATGAAGTACCACAAGGCCTCCCTCTTCGAGGCCTACAACTGGGTCAAGTCGCGGCGCCCCGTGATCCGGCCCAACGTGGGCTTCTGGAGGCAGCTGATAGACTACGAGAGGAAGCTCTTTGGGAAGACCACGGTTAAAATGGTACAGACGCCCTATGGCATCATCCCAGACGTTTACGAGAGAGAGAGGAGACCCCTGATGCCTTACTGGGGGATTTAATGGGACTGCAGATGGAAGCACAAGGAAGGGACGCGCCGTTCCCAGTGACCGACTCCCTTCTCCTTCTACAGCCAACTTTGGTTCTTTACCATACAGCAGAACCTCAGTTCTCACCTCACTAACCTGCAAGGCCAACAATTCCCTTCAAAGCATTTTTCTCTATGGGGATTTCCCATCTGCATCTCTGATTTAGCAAAACCAGGTCTCATTATAAGTTTATTCCTTCCATAAAGCCTCTGTCTTTTTTTTTTTCTTTTTTAGTCAGTTTATTAGGATCCTCCAAGGAAGGGCCTAAGAGGCATTTGGGCAGAGTTGATGACCCAAGTGCGCTTTGTGCCGCAGTAGCAGCCTGGATATTTTGTTATAGCTTGTTTGCTTCCTTGCAAAACCCTGTAGTGGCTCAGGAGCAGCACTAGCAAGGCCCTGCTCCACAGCAGCAGGTTTTCCAAGCACCAGGGAGGCAGGAACACAGGGGCTGTGCTGCTGGTGCTGGTGTTTTCTTTAACATCCATAGTGACTCTCAGTATATAGTGTTTGAGATCTTTAGTCAGCTCTTAATCGTATTCAAAGTTAGGGGAAAAAAAAAAGGGAAAAAGAAAAAAAAAAAAAGAGTGAATCAGTCGTGTCAGCCACAAGTAAAATAGAAATTGAGCAATTCAAATTAAATAAATACAAGATCCTTTTTCACTCATTCCATACCGGGGCAATAGTCCTGGAATACACTTCAACTGCTGGGAAATGCTGGTGTGTTTTGTGGTGGAAAGTTGACAGATCTTGTCCAGATGTGGCTCAAGGCAGAAGCGAGAGGGTTGGAGCTGCTGGGCAGCCCAAGAGACTCAGGAATGTGTGTGTGGCCCTGCCAGCACGGCTCTGTGTGCCAGCATTCCAGCCCCTGGGCAGGGGAGAACCCCCTGGTTCCTCAGCTGGGCTGTGTGTGCCAGCATTCCAGCATTCCAGCCCCTGGGCAGGGGTGAATCCCCTCGGTTCCTCAGCTCTGGCTCCACTCTGGACCTGCCTTAGCCCACTCCTGCCTCTCTCCATTCCCTCAAGGTTATGCTGCATTCCAGGGTTGCTCCTCTCTGTCCCCAGGGTGGGTGACAGAGGCTGGCCTCGCTCAGAGTGTGCCAGGAGCGACTCCAGCCCCAGCCCTTCCCTGGGAGGAGCCTTCCCGAGCTCCAGGGCAGGGACTGGTTCCTTGGAGTGTGCCTGGAGCCCGGGAGAGCCCCGCTCCTGAGAAGGCACCAGAGTTTCTTTGCCTCTGGAGGAGGAGCAGGCAGATTGCTGCGATCGCTGTCTGATTTAAATGAGATTCTATACTTGTAAAAAAAAAAATCAATAAAGATTAAACCAGAACATGTGTTGGTTTCCTGTTGCAAATGGCACTAATGGAGCCCCAGCAGCAGCCTAAGGCCCAGCAGTGCCTTCGAACAGTTCTGGCTGAAGGATGTTTTCTCCTGCTGTTCCAGATGAGTTTTGCCCCTCTGAAATAAAGGTGAGGTTTGCCATCAGCTGCTCCCAGCTCAGCTTCCATGGCTGGATCCCAGTTCCAGTGGCAGGCAAACACAGGAGACTCATCTCCCTAATTTGTCAGGAGTTAAACTTCAGCCAGGGAAATGGTAAGTGAGGAACTAGAGAGTGAAAATAAAGATTATTCACTGGTCTGGAGATGTTCCAACACATGATATTTTAAAGGGAAAAAAATGCTAAAAACTGAAATCTGGTGACAAAATTAAACTTTACCTAAAAATGGGCAAAGTGGGGTTTAACAGCATTTTTGGTATAAAAAATGGAAGGTTAAAAATTCTCCACTTTGAATTATTCTGTAGACTTTATACACACAGTACCTGAGGACTGAGGGGAGAGGAAGATGCCGATGTTCAGCCAAGAAGGCACCAAAGGCTGGCTTTAAACACAAGGGAAAGTTAGACCTATAAAAAGTGAAATTGCCTAATAAAGCACATGGGGAAACAAAGAATTCACCTGAAATCTCCACTTAAGGTTATATTACAGTGTTAGTGCCTGTGGGCATTTCACTGCAAAAGCTCCTCCTGTATTCACTACTTGTGAAAGATTTTACACAAGTGTTTTCCCCCTCAAAATCCAGTTTTTTCTCCATTCTGAAATCCACAGAAACCAAAGAAGAGAGTGCCCTGGTTTAGCTTGGATTGCTCTGAGCACACCCACAGGCTCTGAGGGGAACACCCCTTCTCCTGCTCCCCACAGGCTTTTCCAAATGGTATCTTAATTATCTGAAAAATATTTTACACCTTCCAATACATGGTAAGACACCTTCCCCATCCCAGCCACAGAGCAAGTTTCACTTACATTATGATATAAGTATTTCAGCTTCCCAGGCTGGTCAGATATGAAACGAGCTTTTTATTGAACACCAGGTTTGAATCTCAACACAGGATTTATAAATCATTGCAGGAATTAAGGGAGTAAACAAGGTACTAAAGTCAATTAATAACACTTACTCTCATTGGATTTAAAATATCAGCAGCAACTCCAGCACAGCACAAACCCAAACAGCTCCAACTAAGAATCACAAAACCACTTCTGGAAGAAAAATAACATTTGCCCAGAGGGCTGGAGAAGAATCACAACAGAAAGAGAAGTTTTCTGATCGCTCTTCTTCATAAAATTATGCCATTCCTATTTCAACATTGAGAACTGGAATTAAATACAGGTGCAGAATTAAATCCAAAGCAGCAGTTTGTACAATAGCAGCTTTTATTGGAAAGGCAGGTTTTGTTTCAAGTTGCTGATGCCCAGTGTAGCTGACAGCACTGGGAGCATTTCTGTGGTTTTCTGCTCAGCCTGGGGCTGAACCTCACCCCCACACCCTGCAGGGATTGCAGGGAAGGAGCTGCTCCCACCAAACCTGGCGAGGAGAAGTCCTTGGAATGAGTGGTGAGCAGGAGGTGACGGTTCCCAGGGCACAGGGGACCTGCAGGGACTCACAGCCAAACATCAGGAGGGAGGGGCAGGGAAGAGGCTGGAGCAGCCCCAGCACCAGGGAGAAGCTGCCACGGCACGGGAGCACCAGGAAAACAACGGGGTTAAGCCATAAATACATTAAATAACCGAGCAAATAACTCCTCAGAACTCCAAATATACACAAAGAGACACAAACCCCACTTCCCACAGGTCACGCCAAGGCAGCCCCTTTCATCCAGCTACACGTAGATTAAAAAACACAAAGAAAATCTCGTTTCTCTTTTCCAGTGAGAGAATCCATGCAGGAAAAGGAGTTCCAGGTCTGAAACTGGACACAGCAGAGGGAAGGCAGCGTGTCCAGGGCCTGCAGCAGAGGCACTGGGGGAAGGTGGGCTGTGACAATCCTGTCACCTTGGATACAGCTTGGAAGGACACTGGGCTTTGGCTGGCAACAACGTTCAGAGGATGCTGAATGCTCCAGTGAGTCATTGGAATGACTGGGAGCTGCAGCTGATGCTCCCTGTGCAAGGCCTTTATGGAGGGGATCTCCATGCAAACCTTCCCTGTGCTCCCATGGTGAAGCTGCTGGAGCAGAGCCCTTCCTGCCCCACAGACAGGGATGTGAGCAGCAGGGTCACCCTTCAGTGAGCTCTGGAATTGCAAATGTCCATATATTCCTTTTTTTACAGGTCAAAAGACACACTGGCTGCAGCTCAGAGGGGGGCTGGCCTGGTAACAGGTACAGAAAAACCAGCACTGGAAAATGCTCCTGTGACAATACAGCTGGTGCTTCAAATTTCACACCAGGACCTCTTATTTGTGGCATTTTCTTCTAATTAGAGAGGAAAATTCCTCTCTAGCAAAGTGCTGGGGAGCTGTGGTGGGTGACAGTAAACTCCCTTTTCCCAACACAGCATTCCCTCAGCACCAGCCTCTCCCAGCCACTGCAGAACACCTGCCAGTGGCTCCCTGTCCCCAAACTCCAGTGGGGACACTGGTGAGGGGCACAGCAGCCCCTGACTGCTGGAAAACAAGGGCTGTGGGCACAAGCTGTGGTGCTGGAGCTCTTTCCCACCTAATAAATGAAAGGGAGAGAAGCAAGGAGTTGTTTCCCTGGGTTTTTTTTTGGTAATTCCTGGGTAGGATGTGGGAAGGACAGCACAGGAAATCTGCCTCTGGATCAGCTGGAGCTGGAGGCACACTGTGCTTTATTTCATGAATGAGCTAATTTGAGGCAGCAAGATTTATTGTAATTGGTGTAAGGAAGGAGCCAGACACCTCTGAGCCAAGATTCTTTCATTTGGGCTAATTAATAGTTTCATATAACTAAGCCTGTTTGTTTTTTGAATACAAAGCATCGTTTTCCTCATTGTAATTTCTGTTTCAGCAAATAACCACAGGTCAGTGTCAGGTACTTGTAATGGGGGCAGGATTAACTTGGAGGAGCTGTTGAGATCTCTGGAGGAAAGGGACAGACCTGAGAGACTAAGCCAAAGAATTAAGGGGGAAGTTGTACCCTATGGATTTACACCCCACTTCATTCCCTGCAGACCTAGACAGGGCTGTGGGATGTCTCTTGTTACACCATGAAGCTCCCACAGGTTTAAAATCCTGTAACCAGCACTCCATTGACTGCACTGTCCTCTGGATATTGGATCTGAAGGAGGAACCAGGTACTTTAGATGTACAGGTAACCTTTAGTGAGAGTCTGTGACACAAACCTGTCCAGAGAGGCACCTACAAAAGCCAGAAAGCAGCAGGGACACAATGCCTGCTTCTAACACAGCTTGCTGAGACCACCAAACCCCAGGGTTAAACCCCTCTGGGTGTTAAATCCCACTCCCTGCTGCAGGAGCCACCTTGTGCTGCCAGCTCTGAGTCACAGGAACACGTTGCCACAGGTAGCAGCAGCCTGCACATCCCATCCCACCCCATCAGGAACAGCAGCTCCACAGCCAAAAAAGGGAAAGAATCTACACAGCAGCAGATGTGCTGCATCAGCAGAGTCCAGCTTTCAGGGAGCCACACAGCTCCCCAAAGGTCAGGAGAGACAAAATCCCACCTGGAGCTCAGGACAAATCCAGGGAAGTTTATCTGTATTTACAACAAAGACTGTGAGTTTTAAACTCCAGCTGCCTGCACTACAGAATCCACACAGCACAGGGAAAATTACAACAGTTTTCCAGTCCTCACCTCCCAGCACAACTTCCAACCCAGAGCAGTGGAAGTGCAAACACCCAGCAGCTTCTCCTTCTGAGTCAATAACTCATTCTGCCTCCAGTGCTGCTGTGACTCATGTGCTGTGACATCACAGCACCAAATGCTTAAAGAACATCAAGGTCTGGGTCCTGAAAACGTTAAGGAAAAGATTTGCTTGCAAATACAGACTTCAAGTATTTAAGTGGTTGTTTCTATGCAAATCAGCCCAGCATTCCAGGTTCTCTGGGAAGCTCCATGCTGGCCTCTCCCAGGTCTATGCACATGGTTACCAGGCTGCTTTTACACAGGATAACATTTTCATCTTCAGAAAGACTGAAATGCCACTTTTTTTTTTTTTTTTGCCACACTACATATTTCCTGGTTATTCCTGAAACCTTGGCCATTACAAGTGAATCCTTCACCATCTGTAACAGTGGCTTTAATCCGTTGATTTTCGGACCAAAAACCAACCGCAAACATTTCAAACCCTGACCCCAGCTCCAGCCTCTCCAGCACAGCAGCCACCCCCAGTCCTGCATGATTAGACCCAAAGCTCCACCTGCAGTGCAGCTGCTTTCAGAGCAGGTCTGGCAGGATGAGGCCGGGAGGTTTGGGCTCCACGCAGTTGATCCAGAAGTTGGCACAGCTGGCGTGGTACTGGTGCCCTCCGTAGGCCAGCTTGAAGTTGTCTGTCTCAGAGTTAAAGGCCTGCAAGAAAAATTGAAACAAATGTGACACTCTGATCCCCTCCAGGGTCTAAACCTAGAGTGGAAAACAGCACAGGGCTCTCCCCTGAGCACTCCACCCCATCAACTCGGTTTGATTTCAGCTGCAGGTGGGCAAAACCTTCAGCCATCACACCTGAGCCAACCTACACCTGCAGGAGGGAGCCCTGGCTTGACCCCTGGCAGCTAACTCACCTTGCTTCCTGCACCTTCTGCTTCTGTTCCATCTCCCTAGTGAAGGAAAAGCTTGTCCTGCTTACCAGCAGACAGCTCCTGCATTTATTTTCCTGGCTCCAGCCTGGCTGTGGGTTAGGCAGGTGCAATCCTTGCTATTAGTGTTATTTCAGGTTGAATTTGATCTACTTCCTCCTGTTAATTGAAGCTGCTTTACAATAGGAGTGTGTGAAGCCATGAGCAGGCTGAAACCACCTCGCTGTTTGTTGCTAGGAGATACTTTCCAATGCCTCACAGCTCTCTATTTAAAAAAAAATATCCCAGCCCTGCTCTCCACACCCTGGATTTCCTGCAGAGATTTCTAAAAATGCCACTGCCTGCTACACAAAGCCAAAAGTCAATATTCCTAGCACAAAGCCCCTGAAATGCCCCCTCTCTTGCTACAGACACACAGGCAGCACAAATTCAGGAACTCAGGGATTTTCTACCACACAACAGAAGGAGCACAAAACCAGAGAGCTGGGCACAAGGCACAGGCATGCAGACAGACAGGGGGAGGCTCTGGAGCATGTTAGTTGATCAGATCAAGAATTAACAGCCACAAAACATGACTGGAGGAGAGGATTAATGATTGGTACAATTGAGAATGACAGCTGAGAGCCCATCAGCAGCTCAGCCTTCCACACTCAAGAAGAATGAGTCTAGAAAGAATGTTTTTTACAGGTTCGTACTTTTTTGGGAAGTTCTTCCACAGGTTTCTCTTCTTTCTGAAATAACGTTGAAACCAAAAGGTCAGGAAAAGTGCCTCTATTTTTAACTGGCTGGCGCAACTCTGCACATGTCCTGGGAGTCCCTCCCAGCTCTGCTACTGGCAACAGTCCCCTCTGGTGAGCCATTTCATGAAGAAAATCATTAGAAGATTTTTATTTGTTTAAAACATATGTACACTTTTTAAAATCTTGGCATCCCCGTTTCTTGCCCATTATAACCAGTAAAACTCAACCCTTTCTCCACAGCTGTGTCACCAAAGCCCAAGGAACACTGGACAATTGATTATAGGATTTTACTGAGACCCATCTACAGGGCAGAGTTTACAATTATAACTATGAAAATCTTTTCCATACACCCATCCCTGGAAGTGTCCCAGGCCAGGCTGGACAACCTGGGCTAGTGGGAGCTGTCCCTGCATGGCAGGGGTGGCACTGGATGAGCTTTAGGGTCCCTTCCAACCCAAACCAGTCTGGGATTGCATAAATGGAAGCCCAACTGTGAATGGAAATGGAGTTCAAGCAGCACACTTACTTTGCTTCTGGAATCCACGTTGAGGAGACACACTCCACAGGCAAGGTCCTGGGCATTTTTAATCCCTGGGCGCAGCATGCAGGAAGAGAAATCCAGGGAGTTTTCATCTGGCTAAAGAAAGGAGACAGGAACATTCAGGCATTTTCAGTGCCTGACAAAGTTTCAGACATGGTGACAGAAATTGCTGAGAGCCAGCGTGTCACATGGCATGGCAGGGGTGACACTCATCCAAGCTGCCAGGGTGGATTTGCCACCTCCACCAGCACCAATTTATAACACTCCAAGTCTTAAAAAAGGCCTCAAGCACAAAGGAAGGAATTCTCGAGCTGCACATTCCCACATCCAAAGGGGAAGGAGCTCTGGGAACTGGGGAAGGCAAACAGAGGCTCTGCAGGTGTTTGTGCAGCTGTGGGGTGGGAGCTCTCCCAGCCAGCCCTGGGGAGGTGGCTGCAGCAGGGCTCATTGTCCTCCACTCCCTGCTATTGCCCCAGCAAAAAAGGGCAGCTGGTTTTCTCTTTGTGGGGTTTTTTTTGAACCTACAGTATGGCAGAGCAGTACAAAATGGGATATTAAGGTTAACCCAGCTATGGAATTCAGGCCACCAGCCACACACAGAGAGGCAAAGGGTGGGAGAGTAAGCCTGTAAATAATAAATTAATGTGGTCACTTTTCCAGCACTTAACCTCACATTTCAGCCACAGGATAAATGATCAGTTAAAACACTACATAAGGATGATATAAAACTCTTCAAATTTTGCATGAAGATAGTAATGCAAATAAGAGAAATTACTAGAAATGCAAGAAGCTTAAAAAATGGTGTGATCCCAGGGCATGTGTGCCTTAATCCACACTGTGGGTATGCTGCTCACACTGTCCTGCTGAATGGCTGGAGAATAACTGGAATCCTGGAAAAAAAAACACCCTTTAATCTCTAAGCAGATCAATCAAATTAATAAAGGCACTCTAATATTTGTTTACCAAATGCATGAGTGAAGCAAATGAGAAGGTCATCCTGCAATTTGCTGTGAAAAACCACAAGGCTGTGCATAAAATTACCTTGTAACAAAATCCTTTAAAAGATAAAATTAACCTTTCCAAGCACATGCCTGGGAGCTGGAATCCTTCTCTGCAGTTAATTGGCACTTCTACATAATTTAGAATCCGTGACTGAAACACCAGAGGTGTGGGTTCCACCCCTTCCAGTGGATCCCGTGGGGAAGAGAAGCAAGAAAAGGGGTAATTTGGAGAATTACAGGAGTTGTGAGTCCCTGGTTTGTGCTAAGTTCAGCTGGACTGTGTGTGCATGTGACAAGTCACTGTTTGCAGCTCCTGATGTGCTTAAACTTTAGCTGGAGCTACAAGCCAGGAGCTGCTGTGGCCCAGAGAACACAGGGCCAGGCTTTGGACTTTCAGGTAATCCCTGTAATCTTCCAAGGAAAAGCACTTTAGCAGCTGTATTTTAATCCACCTGTTTGAATTAGGAAAAGATCCTAGTAGCTCTTGGGATTGTTCCTATCAACAGTGCCAGAGTTCAAACAGGTGAATCCAGGTCTATCAGCTTCCTCTGCCAGGCAGTAAAACCCTGAGGATATGGATTTCCTAGGATGGCAGGCTCTGTGCATCACAGGACATCCCCAAAATACCTGGGGAGGTTTAAAACGTGCAGAAGGTGTGTAAAAAGGGACTGATAATTTATAATACCCGCCTTGCAGGGAGTGACAGTGAGCTGGAGATGGGTACTTCAAGCAGAAACCAAGAATTCCAAGCCTTACTTACAAATGAGTGTTTATTGGGAAGGAAAAACCTTTTGTGGCCACAGCTGCAGTGCAAGGAGGAAGCCACAAATTAAAATGCTCAGAGGAAACCTCCCCATGGCAATGATCTGCTCAGGGATGCCTGGTGGGATGTGCTGATCCTGAAGGCTCCTGGGACATGCCCTGAGTCAAAGGGATCCACTGTGTCAGTCAACACAAAGCACAAAGAAATGGCTGATTCCCCAAAATTATGAGTTTTCCCATGGTTAAAGGAAGTAATTTTGTACACTGTATCTCCTGCAACACAGACCCCAGGAGGTTTTAATTGTATTTAATGGCAGGGTGATTTTCCTGCCTTCCATTTGTGTCTGTTGTGCACCTCTGTGTGTCCCTCTCTATCCCAGCTCCTCTGCAGACCCTTCCCATGGGATGCTCCTGCTCCAAGGGGACTCCCCTCAGACCATCCCTGCCTGTCCCCCTCACCCTGCAGTGCCCAAAGCCCTCCAGCTCCTACCAGGCTGGCTGGGAGCTTTTCCTGGCAGTGCAGAGCAGGAAAAGCTGCTCAGTCTGTGGCAGGAACCAAAACAAACTCGGGCATTTCCAAATGCAGAGAGAAGGGAAAACAGTTTGGTTGTTGCTCTGTTGCTCCACTGTGTGTTATGGAATTGTGAGCATTAAAGCCAATTGCAGGGGTATTAAAAAACATGTCTGTGTCATTCTGGCTTTGTAAAATGGCTTATTTGGAGTTTATTACATTTGCCTTACTGGAGATGTCCACAGACACCCAGGATATCACCTAAATCATTAAGGTACTAAGTAAGACAACATCATCTTTGTGCATAAATAACAGTTTCCTCAGAAGGTTTTAAACTGGCTTTCACAAATAAATTCATTTCCATTTTCCAAGAGAAGAAACACAAACTGTCAAGTCAGCATACCCTGCAAAGCCTCTTTAAATAAAATTATGACATTTGTTTTAGTAACCAGGCAGCTTCTTTGGGTCTTACCGTTAGAGCAGCCAGGGACATGAAGCTGATCAGGTTGTTCCACACTTTATCAATGTCCTTCAGCAGGTGCTGCAGCTTCTCACTGCAAACAGCAGTTGCTTTGATGCCCAGCTCCACCCTCTTTGTGACTCTGTAGACTTCAACAACCCCTGTGGATGTAAAGCAGGGGAGGGTTGCAGAGAATGCACTGGATCCCCAGCCCTGAACTCAGAAATGGCAAAGCCAGAGTGGCACAGGAGGGGTGGCCATGGAGGGTTAGCTCAAAGCTGGAGTTACATTTATTTGGCAGAAGAGTTCTTCATTATTCAGACACAGGCAAGGATTAGGATTAAAAAAATAATGCCATCTGGGGAAGAGTGATTCTATATTCCTGTTTTTTAGGGATGAACTTTCAGTGTAAAACACGTGGAAAATTAAAACATACCCTGTAAATATTCCATGCCTTGAGCAGACTGGATAACTTCAGTGCAAACAGATGAACTGCTGATCCCATTTAAGGTGTCGTTTGCTTTCTTTATGACCTGGTGGAAATGAATTTCATAAAATGATGGGGTTTATATCTTTAAATAATCATTACAAACAAGATTGCCCCCAGCAGAAACTGTTATTCAGAAAAGGAGGCAAATTAAACAAGAAATGATTGCCACACTCCATCACATGTTTTTATGCACTCCTGCTTAAGTAGATCAGGGGAAAGTATGAACACTTAAAACCTTAATGTATTCCCCCCAATAGCTTCATTACCAAAATAAGAGTTTTAGGAGCATGCATGCCTTGCTGTCTAATTTAATAAGAGCATTCACAGTTTGGGCTCTGTAACACTCAAATGCAAAGAGGAAATGTTAAGGAGCACTGATGTGGCTGTGAAATATCTGACAGCAGCACATGAATGGCCCCTGGGCACAGCACAACAACAGTTCTGTCCCTCAGGAAGCCCTGAGGAGCCAGGCACTGGTACCAGTGCTCTGAGCACACAACACTGGGCACCCAAACACGGCACCACCCCACTAACCACAGAGCTGGAATATTTAGGGAAAAGCCAAACTAATCCCCAGCGACAGGGAGATCAGTGCAGGGTGTTTAGCTGAGGAGGTGGCAGCTTTTGGTTTAAAAACTCTAATTCCCAGGGCTGATTCCTACTCCTTCTCTGCCTGCTGGTCTCCAACGCTGAGTGAGGCAGGGAGGAGGGAAGGAGCTGGAGGAGGAGGAGGTGCCACACTCACCTGCAGGGCACTCTCCAGGCACCTCTGCCACTCGTAGGCGTACCTCTCACTCTCCTAGAGCAAAGAGAAGGACAGGCTGAGTCTTGCTCCTACACACATTTCTCTCCCTCTCTCCTACACAACACACACACAGCAGACAGGTACTTTAAAAGACTATTTGCAGATCAGCTGTGTGAACTTTTAACAGAACTGTTCCTATCTTCTCCCCATTCTTTCAAGATTGTCCAGGCACCTGAACTCTAAAATTTGATTTCTGGGAGTGGGAATGAGTATAGGAGTGGGTAAAAGGTTTCATTGCACACACCTCCTCCTGACACATTTGATACAGTCTGCTGTTCTAGCAGTGGGGATTAGCAGAGTCTAAATCCTTTTAATCTGAGTCCTTTTCCCATCTCTTCTCAGGATGAGCAGGAGCTATAACTACCACACAGCCAAAAAGTGATGCCACTTCCCAAAGCAAACGGTCTCTGCCAAAGCTGGGATTAGATTTAAACTGTAACTGATTTAAATCATAAGCTTAGGCTGTGAGGTCAAGTGAGTCTGTGTTTCAGACAACATTCTGTGTTTTCCCACTTCCCTCTAAAGACATGAGAAGAAACTTCCAGGTTCCACTCACAACATCCGACTGCACCCAGACTCCACCTCACAGCCACGCCCACATCCAAGCAGGTAAAGCCCCAAAAAGTTGGATACAGAAGCCCCTTGATGTCAGTGCTAGCCCAGGTGTGTTCCAGGCAGTTCCTTACCTCCACCTCCCCTGTCAGGTCCTTGTACTTGTCCCTGATCACGGGCAGGGCTGGCTTCTCACTCAGGGTGTTGGACCTGTCCCTGAAGGGCTGCTCCAGAGCTGGCAGAGGGGAGGAGCGACTGATTTCTCTGTCCCCCAGGCTCAAGCTCCTCTTATGAGACCCTAAAAAGTCAGGTTGTAAAAAGTTATTCCTTCACTCTAAAGACCCAGGCTATTTGAAATGAATGAAGTGGCAGCAAGGGTTGTCCCGTTCCTCCAGAAGAACAAATATTTCTCTTTACTGTGACTGCTGCAGATTTCCCCAGTCCCTCAAATCTTACAGGTTTTTGGCACAACAAATATTTTCCTTGTAGAAAAAGGCCTGCTCCAAATGCCACAGAAATCAATGAGAAGATTCAGGTCCTTTCCAGCAGCCTTTGGAACAATCCCCATTAGCTAATTTATAATTCAGCTAGGAAAATCAGCCTTTGGTGAGCACATGCATCATGAGGTTCCTCCGCTGTGGGCAGGCTTACCTTGCACAGACAGGTCAAAGGTGGCCAGCTCACTCTTGATCATCTCCTCACTGGATTTCACCTTGCCTTGGGAAGTTGCCACCAAGAAGTCGAACTTGCTGATTTTTGGTTTTTCACTTTGGAACTCTCCAAAGTCGTCTGCAGCCTCCCTCCGCAGCTCAGAGGAGACTCCAGCGAGGAAATCAGCACCCAGGGCTGTGTCAGCTCCTGCTGCATCCTGAGCTTCCGAGGGAAGCCTGGCAAAATCCCCAAAGTCCCCGATGTCATCGTCGCCGGGACCGCTGCAGCCCGGCCCGGAGTCCTTAAAGTTTGCAAAGGCTGCGAAGGAAACATCCTGCAAAGCATCCTCGCTGGAGAAGGTTGTCACTTTGGAAACTGTTGTCATGGTGATGTTTTCTGAGCTGCCAAACAAGGTCTCCTTCTTCTGGAGGACAGAGGTGGCTGCAGAGGAGCCGCTCCCCGAGGGCTGGGGGATGCAGGAGAGCTTCTTGCCCTGCTGGGCGTCGTCCCTGTCGGAGCCAGACCAGTCGTAGCTCGCCAGGCTGCTGACTGCAGAGCCACTGTGACAGCTTCCAAACGGGCCACCCTTTAAGTCATCCACATCTGAAACAAACCCCCACAATTAGGAGCTGAAGTTCAAACCTTAAACTCTCTACGCCGCCTAACAAGAGCTTGCTGAGAGCCTGGAGGAGCTGCAAGAACCAACACAGTGAATTGTTGTCTCACTGAGCCTTGAGCTGGAGTTTGCACAAAAATAATCTGGAAAAATACCTGAGCATTTCATACAAGGATTTCTCTGTTCAATGAATTTAAGCCTTGACCTTTGAATGCCGTCTTACATTTTAAGCTGAAAGTCACCATACCACTATGGTAGTGAAAAAACACTAAAAAAAAAAAGAGTTTCTGGCCAGTCCAGGCTGCACAGATCACCAGTTGAGTTTTCTGGCTGCAGAATCTACAATCAAAATATAAATGTTACAACTCAAACACCTTTAATGAGTTATTTCATCTTATCAAATCCAACCACACAGAAGACTGGGCTGACTTTTCCATTCCTCTGATAAAGTACCAATACGCTTTAATTTTATTCATGCTTTGATACAAATAACATGTAAAAATGTGCTGCAAGGATCTAAAAAAGCCTAGAAATCCTGTTTGAGCTTATCAGGGCTCCTGCAGCGCCGCACGGCCGACTCGTCAAACTTCCAGGTGCCAGCACTGACAGGGATATTGCACAGATCATGTTTTAACTGAATAAATAGTTTGTAAAAGCTAAGTCTAGAGAAAATCCAATTATTTTGCAGAAAGCTCCAAACATTTATACCCACCTGGTGATTACATGGCCCAATAGGTTCTTCTCCCTGCCAGGGCAGGTGTGAGATTAGAGCCTGCAGTGCCCGGGGGCTCTGGCTGCTCCCACCCCACTGATCTTTCACCTCCAGACTGAGACTGGTCCCCAGCGAAGGCACAGGGAGCCAGGGGCTGGGCAGTTTCCATTAGAGCATGAATCCTGCTCCCATCTTACATTTGGCATTTGTTTTCCAGCAGGAACCACTGTCAGTTCTGATTAGGGACGCGCTGCGCAGCGCCCGGGCTCTGCAGGGACAGCAAACCCACACCACAAAATGTTTCCCCTGAGCCCCACTGGGCTGAGATCCTGGGGCTCAACCCCACAGGCTGAACTGGGCTTTGACAGAGCCATGGTGGGACAAGCTGACTTCCCAGCTCTCCTCTTTCTTTCTTCACTCCAGCCACACCACCTGAGGATGAAACCACTCTAACAAAGCATTTGTGCCTCAGTTTGTTCATCTCACTGGAAGGGGAGAGCAGGCCAGGCTCCAGCTGCTTCCAGGCACGACCCACATGCATGGCTAATGCAAAACCCAGCAAACACAGGCACAGTGGTGGGGCTGAGTGGCCACTGGCATGCTCAGCGTGCCATCCATCAGCTCCTGCCATCCATCAGCTCCTCCCAGGGCCTTCTGCAGCTCCCACATCCCAAACCCAGCCCTGAGCCCCTGCAGCAGCCAAGGTGTCCAAGTGCCACTCGACCTGTGAACGTGCAGAGCAGCAGTTTGCACAGGTAAACAGGAGGTGAAAAGATGAAATCACCTGCTCCCAGCACAGAAAGAAGGCTCTGAGGGAGAGCAGCCCCCGGCAGAGGGGTCGGTGATTTATCACCGCACACCACACCCTGTACTCTCCGCTTTTTGTTTAAAGAAGGGAAACGAAAGCTTTGCATGAAAGAGAGAGCCAGAACCGCCTCCAACACGTGAACCAGCTGTAATTAATCCTGGGATCCTGCAAATACCACCAGCTACCAGGCAACCTCTGTTTTCCCTCCACTCTGTGTTGACTCCAAAAGCCAGCAAAGGTCTGAGCCTCGCCTTTGTTGCGGGAGACAAAGGAGGAGCGATGATCCCAGCCCGCGGATCTGCACTCACATCCTGTTGGGAATCCTTCCTTTGATAACTGCTAAGATTTTGAGCTGCAAACACATCCTAAAGGCCCAGGTCAGGGCACTGCTGATCCAGCCCTAGCTCAAGCACAGGCAGGAGCAGCAGCAGGCTCCACGGGAATCCTGAACTGACCTGCAATCAATAGGGCAGGGGAGGCAGAACAAGAGTTTAATTATTCACAAACTAAGAGTCAAGATTCTCTGTGTGTGAGTTCAGGCAGACACAAAACCTCTGAAGAGGTGCAAGGTGAAATGTAATGGATTCAATTCTGTACATCTGATTTTTTTTTTAATAATTCCAGAAGGATCACTCCAGCGAACAAACCTTTTCCTAGGAATATTATAAAACACTGTGTTCTAAAACAATTTAGTGAGAAGTATGAAAAATAAGAATGTGGAACACAAAGTCCAAGCTGCCTGACCATCACCTGGGACCAGGTGCACCTGCAGGAGCCAGCCAAGGCAAGCACTGGCTGCAAGGAACATACAGCAGGATGAAATACTGTTTAAAATACTGTTTCCCAGTCTTATCTCATCTACAGAAAAACCTGCCACCTCTGATTTGAGCCAACTATAATAATTTATTTCAACTACCAAGGATTAAGTTATGGCTGGAGGCAAATTACAAGCTGGAGCCTTCAATGTCAACAGTTTCATCATTTAAGGAAAACCCTTGACAGCATTAGTGACTGTCTGAAGAAAACTGAGAAAGACAATTCAGGGACACTGGAATAAATTTAGGGATTTCAGCCAGCACAGGAGACTTTCAGGAGTCTGTATTTCAGTGGGCATTGAAGTGTGCTGAACCAGTGTGACTGTGGTGCCACGTTTGGTTGTTAGGGTGACACAGGGGGTGGCAGTGGAGCTCTGCTCCCAGCAGAGCAGCATCAGGGCTGTTGCCCTGGGAACATCCCCTGCAGCCCGAGAGCAGCCAGAGCCTGCAGGGAACAGGCACCTCCTGCTCACTGCTCTCCACCTCAGAAAAGGAGCTGGGGCTGCAGGAACACAGGAATTCACTGCTGCTGTCAGTGCCATGCCTGTCAGCAGTCAGAAAAACCCCGAGCCCGTTTCTCAGCTGGGGAAGCCTGGAGCAGTTAACAATAAGGGAATTATTCCCCTTTGCTTTCTCTAAAGCATGGCCATAGCCAAGGTGGAAACCATCAAAGATGCTGACTGCAAGACAAATAAAAATGAAGGAAATAGGAGAGAAAAGGCTCCAAACCTTGTGGAATTATGGGATTTGCTAATTATTTTGAAATGATCATGGTAGACAACGTTTCACAGCACAATGAAACCCCTGAGCTGACACTGGGAGCTCAGTCCCACAGAGGCCCTTGGGAAGGCCATGGCAAACACATCCACACCCTCCCTGTCACAGCTTCTAGGGATAAACCAGGGTGGATAAGCTCTTCTGTGTGCACAATTAACCCAAATGAGGGCAAGGGAGTCAATCTGACTGTCAAGTCTGGACAAAAACATAATGAATGCAGTCATGAAGGTTCCTCTCCCTCCTCCAGGAATGATTGGCTGAACAAACACAAACTGCACGAGCCCTGCAGAATTAGGTCTCAGCTTTATGTTCAAAGCTTTGGCTTAAAAACCTCTAGGGCTGGGCACGACCTACTGATTTCCAGAACCAAGGAGGGCTGTTAATGTTTTTCTCCCTTTTTCTTTTCTTCCCTTTTAAAGTCTCTCCAGCTCAGTGTAAAGAAGAAAACCCAAATTCTGCTTCCTGGGCTGGTTTCTGCTCTTGTGGCAACTCCAAAACCCCACAACATTTTAACTATTCCACATCTCAATTATTTTTAGCTTTTTACCTTCTCTGCTAATTTGATGCTAATCCCAAACTGTCGGTGGCTCAGGAGCTGGAGGAATTTGAAGTGACATAATTGCATGCCACCAATTTGCAGCTGTCACTCACGTTTGAAAGTTTCAATATTTAAAAGGCAGAACTTCCCAAATGGAAAATTTACTTTGGGGCTCTGTTTAACTCACACTGGATTAGCTAAATAAATATCAGAATATTATTGAGTGGGCTTCTATTCATAAAAGGCTAGACAGCAACACAGTTTTTCAGTGCCAACTCACAGAAACAACCCTGCCACCACACACTTCCTCCATCTCTCAAACATCCATCTCAAACACAGATCTTTGGAAAAATATCATTTAGGCTGACATGTAAAGATTGAGAAGGTCACAGGGAGCGAGGTCAGAGTGTTGGAAGAAGAGAAAGAAGCTCACCCACACCCTGCTCTGCAAGAGAAGGCACCCACCAGCTTAAGGGGATACCAGAACCTTAAACTCGGTATTTTTGAGGAAAAAGAGATACATTGCTGGTTTGCAACAAATCACACACATCCCCACGTTTTCAAAATATGCCAAGATAATATTTATTAACACAGCAGGACTTACAGATCACAAAAGATAGGGATACAGAGGAGCTGGAAGGGCGGTATCAGAGTAAAGCATGCAGGTCAATACTTGCAGAAGAGAGATATCAAAGCAGATCTGAAAAGGCACATTCACACAGGAAATGTTTAGTTGAAATCAGACATTAGAAAAAGCGGCAAAAAAACCTGAAGTTGATTAAAATATACAGAGAATCTCCAGTAATGCCAAAGAAAAAGGTACTTTACAGGTGTGTCAGTGCAGCAGATAACCCTTTGAGGGGCAGGGCTCCTCTCGCTGCAGCCTTTGGCAGGAAGAACAAACCAGGTTCACCCAACAGGAGCAGGTGCTCATTCAAATGCTCTCAACTCGGAGTGAAAGGTGAATTTGGTGTAAAAGAAGCAGCCTGGTTCAAACTAACAGCATGCAGCCAGTGCCCAAAGGGTTATAGGAGTAAATGCAAGAGAAATCAGGCAACATTAGTATCATCTACCTTCCACACAGAGAGTTAAGAGACCAGTTTAAAGAGACTGGATCCCCTTTGGAGAGGAAAACTGGAAACCTTTCATCCCTCAAGAGACCACAGGGCCCTGGCAGGGGAAGCAAACCAAGGACTTCTCCCTAATTCCCAAAGTAAGCACCTACCTGCCCATACCTGGAAGCTACAAATGTCAAACCTCACAGCCAGGGGACAAACACCTCTGTGTGGGCACGTCACAAAGTCAAATCATCTCTCAGCACCTCTGTCCTGCTGCTGTTCCCCTGGAGATGTGGCACAGGGCTGGCACACATGCAGCTCCCCAGGACACTCTCCCATTTCCCAGCAGTGAGGTGACAAAGGGATACTGTCCCTTTCTGACATTAGATTTACACATCAAAGGAAACGATGAGGAAAAAAGGAAAAAAAAATCTGCTTTTTAACTTCGTGTAAACTGAAAAATAAAAGGAAAAAAAAGGACTTGACCATCAGCAGTTCACAGCTTGAAATGCATCAAACACACAGAAAGGAACACATGAGCACAGGAGTGTTTGTAGCAGAGTGTCCAGAGCACGTCCTGCTACCAAATCCAGACAGTTAAATGCAGCAAAACTCTCCCTTTTGGAATAACATCTAACTTGGCACCATAGGAGAATACAGACTTGTTTAATAAAAATAGCTTCTAATTAATACTTCAGAGTTCAAAAGTTTAGCAACAAGCACATGAAGGGCTAACCCCTTTAAACAAACCAAAAAAAAAAGAGGCTTTCCTGCCACAAACAGCAATTATTCACCATGGATTGCTGTGGCAAAAGCACACATCCTGTAAAGAGCTACAGAAGTCAAACTACCACCAAAAGAGGCTAGAAAAATATTAGGAAAAAGTGCTTTCAAACCCAAAGTAAACATTCAAGAATACACTGTTGGTGCTACGTTTTGACAGCTCACTCAACTTGGAGTTTTCCCAAGCAGTAATATGAAAATTAAATGTCTTTGCTAATAAATTATTCCTGATATTTTGTACCCTGTTAGAGAGTATCTTCCACATCGAAGTTGCCGACTTAATTCTCTCCCCTACTTAAAAATATCATATAATGCAAAATTACAGTACTGTATTTTTTTTTCTACCCATATCTGCAAAAAATGGAAGAAATATTTCATGTGGAAATAACCAATTCTTGCAGTAAGAGCTTTTACATTTACAGTTTGTACGTTCCCCCTGTTCAGAAAAGCCTTTGACTGCATAAAACTTGTCCTAGAACACAGTAATGGTTCCTGTGTTGTTGAAGGCCACAGAACATTTAACTACAGCTTATCTCCTATGTATATATGAAAAGAAAAAGCAGGACACTTGGGAAATTTGTTTTATGATATGTGATCAGGTCAGAGATGGTCAGTTCACTCCCTCAGGAATGTTGTCATAAAGGGAAATTAAAGAAGGTGGAAACCTGATAAGGATAAAGTGAAAGTCCCGTGGTTTAAATTTAGGTCCAAGAGCTCCCAATCATGAGACCAGCACTTGCAGCCCCTTGGCACAATGATTCCCACGAGGGATTTAACACTGGAAGGTGTGTGAAATACTCTAGAGCTGCAGTCCTGCAAAATCCTGGCTACCCAGACTGAGCCCCACTGTAAGGGGAATACACTGGTGTTGGTGATTAGTCAGCTTCTCATTAACAGCCCCAATTAGTGACCCTTGGGAAGCGCCAAGCAGGGAGGGAAACCCCAAGAAGGGAGGGAAACCCGAGCTTTTCTGAGCCGTGGAAAACAAGAGGTTAAAGTGAGACTCTGCCATCATCTTGCTGATATAAATGAAATGACACTGCTTGCACTGGAATATTTTCCACTCGAGTCCCTTAAGTGCCAATAGCGAACAGGTACCAGTATGATGATGCTAAATCTCAAAAATAAACTGGCCTGGAGTTCAAACTGTTCCAGCTATTTGTATTTATAGTCTTCTAAGACAAAAACTAAAGAGTGCCCTGCTGAGGGGCCGTGGCTGGCGGGGACACACACTGAGGAGTCTTCCACTACTGAAAGACGAGTGCATAATACTGTAATTGAGCACAGAGAACACGGAATCTGCACCACCTACGTTACCAGAGCAATCTAACCAGTTCCTCACCTGCTGCTGGTGGATGCTGGCCACTAACTGTTGGCAAATCCAAAGAGCTATCAGACATGACATGCTTAAGATCTCCTCCCACATCAGCCAGTTTCATGTCAAACTGAACAGACAGCGCGTCTTCGGAGTCCTCCTTGCCCACGCTGCTGCCGCCGATGGAGGGCAGATCCAGAGATTTCACTGAAGCAGAGTCTTCTTTGGCCTGCTTGAAAGCTGCCACTTTGTCCACCAGCGATTTCTCGGTGCCGCTGGAAGAAAACTTGCTGGAGTGGAAGTCAGCAAAGTCATCATCGCTCTTCGCCGAGGAGAGCGCGCTGTCCTTGGCCTCCTCGAAGCCTGTTCCAGAGCCTTCCAGGGACAGCTGCTTGAAGATGTCGTATTTGGTGGGCGTAGCAGTGGTGGCAGAGCTCTGCCCACCCTTCCCTGTGCTGGCTGAGGAGCCAGCCTGAGCACCAGGGCTGACCTCCAGCTTGAGCGCGTTGTATTTGTCATCGGGTTTTTGTTCGGAAAACCCCCCGCTGTTGTTGAAAGCCATAAAATCTGCAAAGTCATCCTGTCCACTGGCTGATGCACTGTTAGAAAATTCCCCAAAAAGGTTGAACTCTCCAAAGTCATCAGCTAAGCTTGAAGTTTTGCCGGGTGCTGGCTGGGCAGAGGCGGATGGAAGGGGTGGGGGGGGAAAGGAGCCCGGTTTTGAGGTGTTAAATGCAGGTGGGAAGGATGGCTGCTTGTTTTCTCCAGGAGAGGAAAAGAGCTCCAAGTCTGCCAGATTCAAAGGGGTCTTGGCTTGTGTTGGCTGTTTTGGCTGAGTGGGCAGAGGAGGGAAGGGTGCAGGGAAGGTTTTGTCTTTTGAGGGTGGCTCTAACGGGGAGATGCTGTCAGCGGTTTTGAAATCTGTGAAACCATCGTCGGCTGCTGTGGGCTTGAACTCTGCAAGGTTCTCTCCTGAGAATGAAAACAGGCAGAAAACAACAATTAAACCCTGCACAACGAACACAGCACATTCACACCATGCAAGCAAGCAAATTATTTCATGCAGTGTCAGAAGGGTTTAGCAAATTGTTTAAGTGAAAGACCTCGGGATGCACACGGAACTGCAAACTCAACTTCCATGAGCCACACAAGTGTCAAGGTCAGGGATTCTACTTTTCACTCCAGCAAACACTTAATTCTCTCCAATAGCCTCCAAGTCATATTAAACTCCCTTTACACTGAGTTAATATCAAAACACACCATGACAAATAGATCCAAAAGGAGATCAATACTGCCTTATTTGGCCTCCATGCAAGTTCCTCTCCCCACCTCATCCTCTTCATGTTTGCCAAACAATGAATGTAATTCTGAATTTCACTTATACCAATAGAGTATTTGCTTTTTAGGGAAGCAATTCCTCCCTCTGAAATATTGCAGCTTTTTCAGGGTGGATCACCAGATGGCTGAGACAAAACCAACATGAGGTAACAACATTTTCATTGAATTTACATTAAATATTTTGGTGTGCTAATTTTATACCTTTCTTCTTTTGAACATGAAAACATTGTTTAACCCATTCACCAGCATGCACATACTTGGACTACTTGTAGTTTTAAAATATTGATGCTTACTTTAAGACAAGTCTCCAATAAATAGATTTTTTCTGTTTTAGAAACACACCACTAGCATTTAATTCTTAAACTACCACAGTGTCACACTTTAAATTAGTTAACCAAGATTTAAAAGAATACTCTTAATAATGGCAGTAAAGGACCACAACTACACCTGACCTTTTATTCCATTCTCCCTCCCCTCCAAACCAATTCATTTGCAACAATATAAATATTCCTGAAATTGCTACTCATCGATCAAAACTCCAACAACACAGCAAACTAAACTTACTGAAGAATTGCAAACTTTTCCATTAGAAATGTAAGCTGGTGAAAGGGTTAAGAGTGGTCAGACCTTGACAGCAGGCAAATACAGCAACTTTCTGTATTTTAGAACATGTACAGAAAGAGATCAAATGTTATTTCATTTTACTGCAAGCATTTAATCCTGAAGAGGTTCCAAGCATGAGAAGCTCACAAAACACCACAGGGATTTCATAAATGAATGACTCCTCACTTAAAACAAATTCCAACCACATCATTGCTTTAAATAAAAACTCTGGAGTACCCAGAAGAGATGCCAACCTTCCAGAAATCCCATCAGCACATTGTTCCAATAGGATATTGTCCTGTTTTTTCAAGATACTTCCTACCAAGTTTTTTAGAGAAGCAGCACCACCATTATTTTGGGATTGCAGAGATGGAAATTCTGCAGCTCAAAGAGAAATGCCAAAAATGATAATGGAACTACAATAAAGCCCCAGTGCTTACCCAAGTATTTGCTTTCTGCTGGTTGCTCCAATTCCCTGAAAGCGCTGTACTTGTCCCCTCCATCTAGAGAAGAGGAGAAAAGAAATATATTTACACAGAGGAATTATGAATTCATAGAGAAAAATTATGAATTCATACAGCAAACGTTATATTAATTGCTTTGATTTTTAAATATTAATATTATATCAATGCCAAAAAGAAGATACATGGAATTGTACAATAAATTGCTCATGGTGGTTGTGTATTTGTCCTTTTACCTCCAAAAGCAGCTGCACTCTCAGAAGGCTTCTCAGCTGCCATTCCTTTAAACACAGCATATTTATCAGCTGGTGAGAGTGGCTTGGTACCTGGGAGTGGCATTAGTAAAGAAGGAACACTAAAAACAAAAGAGATAAAAGCAAAGTTCCTTAATTTATCCATAAGAAATCTGCATTTCCAGGTTTTATTTAAAAGGATCCTCTTATTATATCTACAAAATTTGGTTCCTAAACCTAAGCTTATGCCTTAATGAGTGTTAAATCCAGCCCCTGATGTTAGTGACCTCAGCTGGGTAAATTCCCACTTTATCTCACCTAATCATATTTCTTTAGTTCAAAGTCAATTTGCACCATTTTTGATTTTAACTTCTATCAAAACCATGAACAAAACACTTCAGAACTTTATACCAAGGAATTCATAACCCAGGAGAGAACAAGCACACAGACACACCCCAGGAATTACTCCTGCTTAATTTATCCCTTTGAAAATTCCCCCTGATAGAACTAGTACAGTAAAGAATTAAAACTGCACGAGATTTTAACAGCTCCATATTTTTAGCTTATCCAATTCTGATTATATCTCATTACATATTGTAAAATTAAGACAATAAAGTTCAAAGGAAGGAAAATAATAACTCTGAATTTCTGTCAATGCCAATCAGTGAGTTTAGGCAGGTATCTAGTCAGCAAAATAAGGATTAGTGCACAGTTACACAAGCAAGTCTTTTTGCATAAACACACTCTATTTTATCCAATAAAACTGCCAGGACAACCTAACACCTTGTTAGCAAATGCTGGAAGATTTAGGGGAGAGCTTTGCTTGCCCTCCACACAAGTCCCTTTATCAGACCTTGGCAGCTCCACACAACAACATCCTTTACATATGAATGATGCATTCTACCTCCAGTTTGTGTCACTCACATTGGAAACCTGAATGAATTTCTATTGCATTCTTCAGCCTGGAGCTTTTCTGAGCCATTTCTGATCTTTCCAGCAGGCTGGACAAGTCCTTATCAGCAGCCTACAAGCAACACACAAACCAAGCACTTGCACACATGTGCTGGTGCTGGTCTGTGATGCTTGCAGGCAGACAGTGCAACGGCAAAAAAATAGAGCTTATGGTAATATAATTAAATTTCCCATCCCTGCAAAGCAGGCTATTAGATATGCAATCTTGGCAAATGGAATGGTTAATCAGCTGTACTCCACAGATGGCTTTTTTTAAAATAAAGCTCCATAAGCAATTAGATTATAGCTCATTGTAACATTTTGTTCAAAACTGAACGCTTTCACAACTGAATAAAGAGAACTGCCGCAGTGAAAAAGAAACACCATTTTTTGAAACATTTTTTTATGATCTCTACTTCCCATTGTGCAATTTACAAACAGTTTTCTGTCAAAACTGTCAGTGACAGATTAGCTTCAGCTGCAAAACGACATCTAACACAAGATATACTTAAATCAGCATCCTCAGACCCATGTGGCATTGACTGACATCCCTGGGAGTGTCCAAGGCCAGGCTGGACAAGGCTTGGAGCAATTTGGTCTAATGGAAGGCACCTCTGCCCACAGTAGGGAGTGGAACTGATGATCTTTAATGTCCCTTCCAAACCAAAACATTCTGGACTTCCATGCTATCAGCAAAATATTATTTCTTACACAGAAGCCATTTGCCGTGGCACAAGAGAACAGTTGGGTTGAGCATCCCCATTTGATGTCAGTGCTGAGGAAGCACCTGGTAATCAGGGCTCACATGGAATTCAGAGCTCTGTCTGCCACTAAGAACAGCCAGTTCCTACCCAGAAAATGTCTCTCTACAATTAGACACCTGGGAGGTGCATAAAGAGGAAAGAAGGCTGAAATTTTGTAGTCTTTGTAGACCTTGAAAGGCTGATTGTAAACTATCAAAGGGAGGAAACATGTTTATTTATTTTGTTATACACAAACCTGCCTGATCAGGAATTACACCTTGTCTCCCAGAGAAAAAGTCAGGATTGCTGGAGTCTGAACGTTGTTTCAATTAAGATTTATAGTCAGGTATCAAAAGTTTAGGCAGTGGCCAGAGAAATGACAGAAACACCAAGGACCTGGTACCTGCTCCGGTGCTGGGAACTGGCTGCTTTGGCTGCCTCCCCCTGGAAATCAGTGAAGGAGTCATCCAGGGAGCCAGACTTTGAGGCATCCTGAAACTCCTGGAAGTCATCATCTTCTGGTTTTACTACCTGAGTTACAAACAACACATGAATTGCTATGCTGCTGGCTCTTCAAATTGTCATACAGCAAGAAAGCAGCTGGGAGCAGTGTGATTAAGAGGGAAAAAAAGAAGGAAAATAACCTTTCAACACCAGCATCATCAGCATTTCCACTTTGTCTGCGCCTCACCCTACTCAAACACACATAGGATTACAGGGAGCAAGAATGAACAACAGAGGAACTCTACTCCTTTCACAATAAATGTGTTATTGATTCTAGCCATGTCATCTTTTAACACAGGACAAATATTAATAATTCAAATCAATGAATAATTTAAAATTAATAGCACCGTAAAAAGTATTTTCTGAAGGATGAACCATGTCTGCAAACAGCAAAATTTATCCCCCACATGATTTACCTTTGTAAAGTAAAGGTTTTCAGCGCTGTCAGCTGCTCCTGAAACTTGTATTTTACCAGCTATTAGAGGCTGTTGTGTGGTTTAACCTAAAATTCCATTTTATGTGCGTTACAAAATCCTAGCTACAACTAAAATCCTCTTTGGAATACAGAACACTTTTGTACCTCTTCTAATGCCACCAGAAAGAACGGAAAAAATAAAAGAACGCCCTTAGTGGCACTTCACGTTTTCAGAGATCACATGCTGGATTTCAGCTCTGTTTTTTTACCATTTCCTTAAAACCTGTTTTCACCATGTAAGCCAGGAAGTGCCAGGCTAATTTCCCTTGCAGGGAAGGGGTTTTAGGCGTTTTCCAGGCGGGGAGCAGCTCACCTGGCCGGGCGGGTAGGAGGGCAGGAAGGCTCCGGAAGGCTGAGCTGCAGCTCCTCCCGCTGGAGCCGGAGCCGGGGCCGGAGCTGGAGCCGGGGCAGGGCCCGGGATGCTCATGCCCATCACGGAGGGCCCCATGCCCAGCCCCACGGAGGCCGGGGGAGCCGCGGGCAGCAGCGGGGGCTGGCTCACCCCACCGGGCAGCGGCACCGGGAAGCCGGACAGGGTGGGGACGGGCGCGGCTGGAAACTGGTTCAGCACGTCAGGGCTCACGGCAGGGATCCCTCTCTGCAGAGACAAACAGCAAACACACAGTCACACCTGCACGGGTGGTGAAAGGGTGTGGGGTGTTCTCAGATCCAGCCTGCAGCTTGTGGTGCTGAAGCCAGCAGCGAGCAGGGTATTGGTCCGGCTCCCAGTAAACCTCCCACATCCAAACATGCCAGCGAGGGCCATGCAAGTGAATTATATTCAACACTGAATTACTGAGGTAGGAAAAGGCCTCCAAGGCCATGGAGTACAACCTTTGACCCACCCTGTCACCCAGCCCACAGCACTGTCGTTCCTTGGACACCTCCAGGGATGGGGACTCCACCACCTCCCTGGGCAGCCCCTTCCAGTGCTTAATAACAATAACCCTTTCCATGAATAAATTCTTCCTCATGATCCAGTTGAAACTCCCCTGGCACAGCTTGAGGCTATGTATTGTCCTGTCACTTGCTGCATTTGACATTAAAAATATATATACATGTGTTTTGTACCTATATCTAAGAACTTCAACTGACACTAAAGGAAAGACTAATTGAAATGTAAGTGATGAAATGGATAAAATTATAATCCCACTGAAGCTACAAGGGCAGTTTCTCCGCTGGGCTTCAGCAGCAGCAGTGTTTTACTGGAGGTGTGCACTGCCAGGCACAGGTGCTGACAGACCCTGGGGCAGGCTGCTCAGGGGGCTGCCAGGTGAGAGCCATACCTGAGTCACTGCTATCATGGCCAGCACGGAGTAGAGCTCCTCCTTGGTGAGCTTCCCGGGCGTGGTGCGGTTGGCCAAAGCCCAGATCTGCCCCAGGGTCTCCCTGGGCAGCCCCGAGGACATCAGGATGGGGTAGAGCTTGGCTGTGTCAATCCCAGCAGGAGTCAAAGTGGTTTCTAGGATCTTCTTATACAGCTCTGTTGTGAGGGAGGCAGTGTTAGACAGTGACAACTGCTCTTCTCAAATATTATTGCTTTTTTATGTTGTCTCAAACTCAACATGGTATCAAATCAGGAGCACTCAGTGTAAGGTAAGGCAAGAGCATTCTGGCACTGTATTGTATCATCATGTTTCATCTAAATGTGTTATTGGATGGCCTTTATAGGCAAGTTTAACTCAAGCTGAGAAATATTTTATATAAAATACACTTAGTGCTGCATTTCAAACCATGTTTCTTTAATGAAATTGCAGGATAACTCATATAAAAAGATAGTTCTAAGAGCCTTATGTATTTAAACCTCAGTGTAATCAGTATTTACTACAGCAATTCATTTTCTAGTCACTGTGTTATTTACACACAGAAGACAAATAGCCTTCAGAAATGAGCCCGCCTAATTACAAGATATGCCAAAAACCAAAATACCCATGAAGGCAGCATTATCAGCAATGCATCCTCTGCTGGGATAAGCTGCTGCCATAAGTGTTTAATCTAGAATTTGTTAACATGCTCAAATAAAACCCCTGCTTCTTCAAATGCAGATAAGACACCATAAATCTGTAACATATCAAAGAACCAGGATTCCTCTGATGAGGGAATAAGGCTTTGATCAGTAAGTGGCCACGCAAGCACAGGTACATTCACACCTTGCACTGCCCACCTGGCCAAATGCCCACTGGTTGGTTTACCTGGCACCAAGCTGTCGTTGTAAATCCAGGGAGGCAAAATTTGCTGGATGGGGTCCTGGGGAGGGAACACTCCAACTCCTAAAGGTATTCCATTCAGTAAGAGAAACAGTTGTATTAGGATACAGAGTACAAGAGTACAATCATCTTAAGAGACAACACCACAGCTGGTCAGCATCATTCAGCATTTCAGGCAAAGATTTCAGATAGGAATCACTGTGCTCAGAGGAAAAACAGATACTGCGGGAATATGAAATAATAACTAGAATGATTTGGCAGTAATAGATTGTAGTTATATACATAATGAAATAAGGAGCTCCTCACGTGCCTCCCTCTTAACATCCAGATGTACAGAACCTAAAGTTTCACTGTCTTCAAGTTTCACAGCAGTCCTGTGTCATAACAAATTCAGTTTCCCATCAGCTCCCTGCTATTAGGGCTACTGTGGAATAAAAAAATCCATACCTACCATAAACCCCACAGTGCTCCCCCAGAACATCCTCCCCTGGGAAATCCACAGTGACTGAACCTCAGCAAGATCGTACCCCACGCCCACAAACCTGTATCCACTGCTCCCAGTCTTCAGCTCCAGGGACACCACAGCCACCTTCACTACTGCAGGCTTTTGTAACATGATCTGCCACATTTCCCTCCCTGAAAATCGGTTATTTCCTTGTCCACTATGTGGACACTTCCCCTCAGTCTCCCTCAGCAGATTTTATTGCTCATCTTGGATGGAGCTCTGACCAAAATCAGCATCATTTCAGATTTCATTGTCTTTCCCAGTACCCTTGCACCTCCTCATCTTCCACATGGATTCCTTCCTGACTGCAGTCTAATTTCTAATCATCACACAACTCCAAGCACATTTTAATGTAAGCAATTCCTTCCATTTCACCAACCAAGTGAAATAAATTTGCCACTTCCCCAGATCTCGTTACCCTTCAGTTTTAACTCCCCTTCCATACTTAGTCAACAGTTTTAACAAATTTCAAACTGGAACAAAAGCTTGTTTAAAGTTTTCCTCTAGACTGTCTTTTGAATATTCACCCCTAAAGCACAGGTAGTTTTAGACATACTGTGTATGAGCAGCAAATACTTGAGAAACAGGTATTAACTAGCTAAGAGTTTTAACCTGGCAAAATTTTATCCCCTCAAGGTTAAAAGATTAAAACCCATCATGACATTCGCCATCTTTAGTGGTAAGTTTCCCTAAATAGTTTTTTTTAAATGTCTTTAGACAGCACAACTCCTTTTTCCCCAAGACAGGAGTATTTTAAAACAGCGAACCTGATTAAACAAACATGTTAAAGGGGATTACAACAATAAACTCACATGGAGAGAATTCAGAGCAAAATCATGGCAGTTACACTTTGAGCAAGGAGCAGGAGGCACTGACACATTATTCAAGCAGGCATTCAGAGCAAAATTACGCAGGGCTGGCCTTGGAATTAGTGAACAGAGCGTTAGCACCAAGCAGCATCTCATTAGATCGAAATTCTGTCAAATGTTTTGATTGCTCACCACACTCTTCAACTGCTTTGTTTTGTTCTGAAGCCTTGTGCACCTCTGCAGCAGCAGTGGGACCACTTTCATGTCCACCTACAACATCCCAGTCACTGCTGGTGGGACTGGGATGGGCTTGGCTTGCAGCCGAGGCTTTGTGCCCAACTTCGGACGTTTTAAGTTTGGTTTGCTCTTGTTCAGATTCATCTGAGCCATTAGCTAAGGCTTTCTCCTCCAAGGAAGAGCCTGAATAAACAGCAGGAGGCATTATTTATACTTTGTTATGAACTGCCCAGACTGCACTTCCACATCTTTCAAAGGAAAAGTACTTTTGGTACCACTGATGAGCTAAGAGATGATCAGCCCCAGCTCAGACCAACAGCACCACCCTCTCTGGACACTTTCAGAGCCTGGTTCTGCCCTTTACTTACCACAAACACAACAAATGAAAAACAAGTAAGAGGAGGAAGACACAAAACTATTTCCTGTATTAGGATTATTGTTGCATAATCATCTAGGCATCAGGAGCAGAAGATCTCCAAAATTCTTCAAGTTCATCTCACCAACATCCCTTCAGCCTCCAAGAGAGGAAGCACACAAGTGCTCCACAGCAGCATAATCATTATTTCACACACCACCATCTCAACTCTTTCTACTCCACAGACTTAAGATGATGCTAAAGCACAAGATTTAATTCACCTAAGATCAGACACGTGTATATTTAGCAGTATTTGGATCCACACATGACTTGATTTTACAGGCAGTTCTAAGAGAAGGGAGAAGGAGACTTAAATCATCTTTTCCCATGGATCAGCAGGTTTCTGCTTAATTGCCTAAATTATATTTTCCAGCCAGACTGAAAAAAAAAAACCCAACAAATTAAGTAAAGACTCTGTGTAGCTCCAAAGGCGACATGTAAAAGAAGATACTTTAGAGTTACCTGTTTTATGGGTATTGGATGGAGATGCAGAGGTAGGAAAATAAGGAACCTGCCCAGCTGTACCATGCAGGGTGGATAACACTGGAGCCTGGGCTGGAGGGACAGGTTGGAGCACAGCCCTCTCTGAAAGCAGCTGCCCAGCCTCAGTGGCAGGATGGAAAGGCTGAGAGGTGGATTGAGGCACCAGTTTGGGGGTTTCAACAGGCCCTCGCATAAAGTCACTAAATTCTTCATCACCGAGAAAAGCAGAATGGGAAACAGATACAGCACAATGGGATGGTGTGGGATGATCTGCAAATGGAATGAACACACAAGGCAAAGTGATGAGGAATAAGGGCCACGGGAGGGAATGTGGGAAAAGTGGCAAACACTGGGAATACACAGCAAGTGGGGGAGGAGGAGCAGCGTGGAGTGTGTGTGGTGACATGTGAAGGGTGTAATTGTCAGCGTGGCAAACACAAGGTAAAACTGAGCAGCCACTTCCAACCACGCATCTTCTCACCAGGTTTTTGGGATGTAAACACTGAAACTTGGTTCTTAACACTGGCTGTGAAAGTATTCTGTCTGTTTTAAGGAGACAGGGTCAAAACAAATCCAGAGGTAATATTTCAAACTGGACATAATGGGGTCTGTCATGGGGACATTCTCCCTCAAGGAATGTTTTATCCACAGAAACTCAGCAATGTATCATAAGGTACAAAAGAAATGCCTGCTCATGTAGATAATTTTCTGCTTGATCCCTTCCAGTGTTACCCATTTTAACAGAACTGGTGAAGGACAGGCAAATCTACAAAGGGAAGTTGTCAGAGACCACCTGTAACTGCAAACTTACCAAGGAGTGAATCCACAGCAGAGACACACATTTTATACAGGAAAAAGCTCGCCTAGATAAGCTTTGTTTCAGGCTAGACACTGAAAAGACTACACTACAGACCATAAGAAATCTTAAGTGGCAATTGTTGCCAGTGTAATTACTGAGAACAGAGGCTTGGTTTGACCATGCCCAACAACACATCAGCCAGCTGTGACACTCCACTCAAGCCTTTATACATGGTTTTGATCATTCTTAGCACTTAAATACCACTTCTCATCTTCAAAAGCACTCTGCAAAACATTAATTAATGCTTTGACTAGAAAAGAACAAACGCTTTATCTATTTTCTTGATGTTTCACATTTAGCACAGCACATGAGGCTTTCTGTTAAAGATTTCAAGTCTTTTAATAAAGGCTGGTATCTAATATTTCAGCCTCATACCCTGACCAAGCAAACAGTTACCAGAACGACATTTGATTTTACAAAACTGTTAATCCACTCATTTTGTACCATCAAATAAAAATACTTGTTGGAATTAGTTCCCCCTGCTGAGGACTTCAAACGTTGGAGTTTTATTTTTAGTTGGAAAATGAGGAAAATTACAAACCTGGCTTTTTTGGATGTGTTGCTGGTGTTGGGTGCATTTTAGCATCTCTAGAAAAGCCATCTAAGTTTCCTTTAATGGCTTCCAAAGCATCATCTCTGCTTTTTTCACCTGTCTGAAACAGCACAGAAAATGTTTTGAAAAATTGACAGAACAGCTCAGCTTTCTTCCAATCTCCACACTTCCTGAGAACCAGAATTAGCAATGCCTGCTGCTGGCACAGCGTGTAAAGGACTGACTCTTCCAGAGGTTTTTCAAGCCATCATCTGGCATCTCATGCAATTCCCCCCGATTTGCTTGTTGAAAGAGACTCTCCCATTAAAAGCTATTTAAAAAAAAACCTGAAGAAAGAAACACCCCACTCATTATCAGGCCATACCTTGGGTTTCACACTGCTCAGGAGTCTCAGCTTTTGTTTCTGCTCTTCAAACTGCCGCCGTTTTCTTTCTTCCTCTAAGAACTTCTGCTGGTGCTCAAACCTCTTCCTGAAGGAAAATGATTTAAAAAAAATATATATATATATATAAATAATTTTATGAGACTTTTCACAGCAGGTTTGTGCTTGATTTCTCCACTTCTACTGTCTCAAATTCAGACGTTTTGGTGCACACACTCCTGCTTCTCCTCAGACCTGGACAAGCACCACAAACTTCAGAGGCAATGAAATATCCAGCAATATTCCACAGCCCTAAATGCTGCCCCAGAGAAACCACATCTCCCCCTTACAAAAGGAGTCAGTGAAGTGCCACTTACTGCTGCTCCTCTGCAAACTGCTTCTGCATGTCGGGGCTGTACTGCGGGGCGGGCGGGCGCATTCCCAGGAAAGAGGCCTGTCCCATGTAGGGCATCCCAGCTGCTGGCATCGGCCCCAGGGCCATGCCACCCTGCAAGCAAGCACACACACAGCTCCAGGGCGTTTGTTTTCAACTCCACTGGATTGTTTTTTCCTGTAGAGAAGCCAGGCCATAAGCAGTGCCCATGAAACGCGGGGCAGGGCGTGTTGGAGCAGCAGTGCCCTCAGTAGATGGCACTCTTCCTCTCCACAAGCACTCACAGCTTTTGGGAAAACTGTCAAAAATCAGCTCTTCAGACCCAGCCTGCTCCAAGAGCAGCAAGGCTACAGCCATCCTCCTGTTATTGGGATTTCTGGTTCCTATTCTAAGTGGTTTCATAATGCTTTTGTATTCCCTCCTACCAACCACGGGTGCTGGCAAACGTGGTCTAGGCATTTCCCAGACATATCCAGGGAACCAACAATACATGACAACAGCCAAGAGGAACCTTGTCTGAAAAACTGTAACAGAAGCATTTGCTGAGGAATATATTCTGGGACATTCAGAGCTGCCTAATATAGAAGGAGGCAGAAAATAATTTACTTTTCTTACCATTCATTTTGCATTTTGTCTCAGAACACGTAGGAAGAGAACAAAAGTTGTTTGTTATTTTTAGACCAGCTCTCATAAAAACATCTTCCTACTATAAATTTCGCCAAAATAACATAATAAATTCCAAGTGGGGGAGGGAAGGGAGCGTAAGGAGATGGCAAAACAATAAATTCCATTTGTGACACAGCAATTTGGTTAGAAAGTCATGCAAAAACATTAAATTTCAGCAAAGTGCAAATCTGTACATGAGCACATATGGTGCTAAATAGAAAACAATATATTAAAAGAGAGAAAACATAATATTAGCTGCTCATATTTCATTCTTACTCCTCAATTAGCAACAGCAGCACTAAAGACAAAGTTACTTTAACGAAAATGAAAAATTATAGTGATAGGACAGAAGGAATGGCCTTAAGCTGAAGGAGGGCAGGCTTAGATTGGATATTAGAGAGAAATTCTTCCCTGTGAGGGTGCTGAGGCCCTGGCACAGGGTGCCCAGAGAGGTTGTGGACTCCCCATCCCTGGAAGTGTCCAAGGCCAGGCTGGATGGAGCTTGGAGCAACCTGGGATGGTGAAAGGTGTTCCTGCCCATGGCAGGGGGGTGGAACTGGGTGATCTTTAATGTTCCTTTCAACCCAAACCAGTCTGGGGTTCTGCAGTTTCAGTCCATGTTTCCTTGCCACACACCTGCATGGTCATGGGTCCAGGAGGCATCTGAGAGCCATAATTCATTCCCATCATCCCTGGCATATTGGTCTGCATGACAGGAACCATTGGAAACCCCTGCTGTTGCATAGGAATCATCCCTGCAATGAAACATTCAACAAGCTAAGTGCCCTTAATTTAACATTAAAAGCTTTTTTTTTCCCCCTTCCCTAACCCTGCCTCCCACATTTAATTGTTCTTTTTTGTTTACTAAACCAGCAAAGGAAAGTAAAAACCTCTGAGCTGTGTTGGACTGTTTAAAAACAAAAATAATAACATATGCTACACTGCAGGAAGCCACAGAATCTCCTTAGGTTAGACACTGGTCAGTCTACAGAGAAAAATGTTACAGGGCTTTCAGTAACTAAACGGATGGATTATTCCACCATCCTAAAGATTCTCTGTGGGTTTCTTCCCATATGATTTTTGGAAGGGCCATTTCCAATTAAAAAGATTTAATTAACCAGGGCGACTGGTGCTGGTAATTCCCATTTCTCTTGAAACCAGCAGCTTCTGAAAATAAATCTTAGGAAATATAGTCAACCTTCCATGAAGCAACTTCATACTCTGACCTGGCTGGATAACTTGT
Source organism: Dicaeum eximium (assembly GCA_013396995.1). NCBI lineage: Eukaryota > Metazoa > Chordata > Aves > Passeriformes > Dicaeidae > Dicaeum > Dicaeum eximium. The sequence continues at coordinate 273,624 of VWZP01007201.1, forward strand.
CTGTAGGTTAATTAGCACACTTTAGGTTAATTAGCCCACTACATGTGTTAGAATGGTAACAATACTTGTCAATAAAAGCTAAACTTGCACAGAATTGGACAAATCAAGCTGGAATGTATTAATTCACTGAATAAAGCAAGTGTGTTTTGTTTCAGTACGTTCCTAGAGACAAACTCTAACATGCACTTGTTACCAGCACACCATGAGATAATTAAGCAAAAACACTCCAGGAGGGCATGACACAGGCAGGAATAATCCATGAATCAGTCCCTGAGATTTCAATTAAAAACTCTCAATTTTCCCCATAAGTTCTCTGCATATTTTCCCCTAATTAAACAAACAGCACTGCATCAGGAATGAGAACAAAGGCAATTTAGGGCTGAGACTCTCCTATTGTATTAATACTTTCCACACAGGTTGTGACTCTTGTCCCGGGGTCTTGATGCGCTTTGTAAATATTTACCAGGTCTTGCAACACCCACACAGAATGGGTATACACAGCTGGGAGATGAAGCAGAGAGAGGTGAAATACCACACTCAAAATAACACCAGAATCTAAAAGGAAAACTCAGGTTAAAAAGGGAGATGTAGTTTTCCTGGACCTTTAATCCAGATTTGGGTGACACTGCTTCAACAACACACGGGAGGTTTTCCCAACAGAGGGCTGAGGGTCATTTGAGCAGGGCTGAATTCAAGGGCCAAAACCAGCTATGGAGTTCAATTAATAAGCACACCTCTGAACATCACTGCAGACCTGGTTTAGGTCTAATTTATCTAAACAAAGTCAAGAACTTTGTGCTCAAAATGTGAAGTTGATACGTACCTTGAGGGGGGCCTAAACCGCCTGCGACGGGAAACATGAAGCTGCAGGAGGAAAACAAGAGTATGTGAAATTCTGTCACTTTAGTGCCAATGTCCATCATTGAAAATCCACCTCGACTTCCAGCACCATCACCAGGAGCCTCCCACCTTCTGCTCAGCACTTGCAGCTGCTCCTGCAGGTCCCATAGAACCCAACTCCACCACAGGGAAAATGTTATTTATCGCTCAGGGGGATCCCCCAAAGCAGGCTGCAGAGCCAGGAAACACAGATCTGATCCTCCCTGCAGCCCTGACACGGCTTTGACTCATCCATATCTCCCACAAGAGACTTTGGGCACCCACACAGCTTGGGAACAGGTCAGTTCCTTGTGTAGGCTAAGCACAGAATGAATAAACATCTCCTCTTGGAAGTATCTGACTCAGCAGGACCATTAACTGCATCAGAGAACACTTCTCAGATGCTTAGGAATGGCTTTTCTGAAGAAAAATAAACTATCCATAAAACCCCATCACTTTTTGCCCCCTTTAGAAACATTAAGTATCATAAAATAATGGAGTTTCTATTTTCTCAGTTATCTAATTAGAACAAAAACAGCACCTTGGAGAAAACGTTCATTCACATATCGAGGGTCAAGTGTACCTAGAGGAAGAACTATTAAAATTTCAACTAAAATCCTAATGGAAATTGCTAGCCCTCGCTCTCAAACAGCTGCCAAACAGCAAAAAAAGGATCTAGTTTAAAATTCTCATCTGCAAGCAACTTGCAGAGACCCATGTCAGCAGTAATTTCCCAAAGAACCTTACTCAGTGTCCCAGGCAGTTACTACATCAAAGTGCTGTGGAAGAGAAAGACACTTATAGATATTCAATGCTCAATTCCAAGGGTGGATGTAAAAGAAACTGCCTAAGAGTACAAGAGAAAATGCCATCAGAAATGGCTGATTTCAGGCATCAGGAAGTCCTGAAAGCCAACCTGGTTTATAAATATAGAAGAGCCGTGTAATATGAGCACTAAGATAAAATAAGGAATTTAAATTATGCATTCATCCAGGAGCAAATTGCACCTCCCCACTGTAGAGGCAGCGGGTCACACGGTCACCAAGACAACCCATTTGCTCCTCACTTCATCCTCTAATCAGCATCTTCATCATCCTGAAGCTTCTTCTTCAGCCCTGACCACTGCGTGCTGATTTCTCCTTGCACAAATATCACACACCTGCACCTCCCAATGCTCCAGTCCTGCCATCCTCCACCCCCACCATCTGGGGGTCTCCCTCTGAAGAACTCTGCAGACTCACACACCTCAGCCCCAAACACGTGCAGGGCCTGATTCTCACCACAGCCAAGCTCTGTTTAACTCAATTCAGTCATTTTAATCCACTCCCTGGCATACAATAGCAACATGAAAACAAACAGACTTCCTTTAGTCAGAATGGTGAAATATTAAATGTAATTTCTGAAGATTTCCTAAGCACGTGGAAGTGTTCTAAGCTTCATGCTTCCCTTCTTGTTGGGGAACCTGGTCAACAAGAATTCTCCAAACCAGCAAATGCAATGTGAACTGAACAAGCATGGGGAGGTACCACTGCTTGTTGGAAGCAGGTAAAGGCCAAACTATTAAATATTTATCCCTTTCTACAGAGCTCCTGGTTTATTTATAAGTCTCCACTGAAAAAAAAAAAAAGAGAAACAATCAACAAAAAACCCCTCAGCTAATTAGAGGGCACTAGAAGAGGAGCTAGTCCAAAGTAGCAAAGCAAGCTCTGGCAGCACGGCCCCGTACGTGCCGCTCAGATTCACCACGGATTCACTCCACAACTGCCAGCACCAGCCACAAACCATCCCCCCAGTGGGAATTTATCACTGAACTGCTTTTCTGGAGATGCAAAATTGCCCAGAGCAATGGGTGAAAGCAGCTGAGGGAGCCAGCAAAGGGACAGTCCTGTGTGAGACCCACTTGGGGTACGCTGCACAAACACAATAAAGGGAAGGGAACAAAGTGATCACCCTACAACAGGCCTCTTAAAGCACTACTATAAATCTGTAAGTTCCTACTAAATGAGTATTTTAAATATGGAGCCTAAAAAAAAAAACCACCGAGAAGCCCCAAACCAACCAAGGAGCATGGAGAGAAGCAACTCCTTTTCTGAAATTTCATTGTAACAGATCCAAACCACACAGAACACCTTCCCATCTACAAGTGGATTTTTAAACCCCTTAATTCCCAAGCAGTACAGCTCTATTGATGCAACAGACTGTCAGAGTATTTTTGAATGGCAGAAATGCACAAAAATTGAAGTGAAATCAGGCAAAGAACCCACACAGACGCAGAACAGAACTTTTCCTCTACCTCCAGACTTTGTCCTCAAAGAAACTAAAATACTAGCAGTGGGAAATGGTGATTTGTAAATCCTTTTATTTTTCAGAACCTTTATTTCACTGACAGCAATCCAAAAAACACTGACAAACCGTGGGCTTCACATATCCAAGACAACTCAATAAGCTTAATTGTCAAATGCAAAATTTCCTTAGCCTCCCTAGAAGTAGGACAAGAGATAAATAGCAGACAAGAGCCTACTTTGAAAAAAACATTACTAGAGTCTTCAAAGGTGGTGAAATCCAGTTTTCCGACCTTCCCAGAAACACAACAACATCTCTTTTAACACTGGTTCTTTCTCCTGACAGGATTCCTCAGTCCTCCCTGTGGCCAAGGTGCCCTTTGTGAGAAGGAGGGGAAAAGGGAAGTCCCCAGGGAGGCTCGGTCCTAGGAGGCCACAGACAGACCTGCCCGGGGTGACAGGAACATTTATTTATTTATTTACTGCTGCCGACACCGGTGGCACCCGAGCAGGGCTGGCAGGACCCCCAAATCCTTCCCACCCCGATTTCTGAGATCACAGCTGCAGAGCCTGATGGCAAGTGGGGCACAACTGCCCAAGCCTGGACACACCGGGGGAGCTCAGCTGGGCCCCCCAAAATGAGAATAAATCCCAGCAAAACGCGGAGCTAGCGTGGCTGCATTCCCAACAACACACCCGGGACCTCCCCACCCCACCCCGGAGCCCACCACATCCTGCCTGGGACCCCGATGTTCCATCCAGGATCGCGGGTACCACACCTGAGACCCGCACCTCCCACACAGGACCCACAAAGCTCCCCTGGCAACCACCAGCCCCACCTGGGACCACCACCCGAGACCCCACGTACCCCACCCGAGACCTCACCTACCGCACCTGCGACCCCCACACCGCACCCAGGACCCCACGTACCATCCCTGAGATCCTGCGCACCCAACCTGGCACCCCCACACCCCAGTGAGATACCCCGCACACCCCACCTGGGCCCTGCTCCCTCCGCCCTCAC
>VWZP01007201.1:277825-311857 GCA_013396995.1 Dicaeum eximium
GAGCGGCGGCCCCGCGGTTCCTCCGTTCCACAGCCCCACAGAGCCACAGCCCCTCAGAGCCACGGCCCCGCGGTTCCTCCGTTCCACAGCCCCAGAGATGCACAGCCCCTCAGAGCCACGGCCCCACAGAGCCACAGCCTCTCGGTTCCTCCGTTCCAGGGCTCCACGGAGCCGCGGCCCCGCGATTCCTGCGTTCCACAGCCCCTCGGTTCCTCCGTTCCACAGCCCCACAGATGCACAGCCCCTCAGAGCCACGGCCCCTCGGTTCCTCCGTTCCACAACCCCACAGAGCCACAGCCCCTCGATTCCTCCGTTCCACGGAGCCACGGCCCCTCGGTTCCTCCGTTCCACAGCCCCACAGCTCCTCCGTGTCGCAGCCACAGCCCTACATCCCCTCTGTTCCACAGCCTCCGATCCCGCGGCTCCTCTCTTGCACAGTCCAGCTCCATTCCCCCGTTCCACATCCCCACAGCCCCTGGATTCCTCCGCTCCACCCACCTAAAGCCCCACATCCCCTCGATCCCTCGGCTCCACAGCCCCGCGGTTACCCGGGAACGGCCTGGATGGTTCCCCTCGGGAACGGCGGTTTCCAGCATCCAAACCGCAGCTTTTCCTTAAAAAGGAAAAGAAACGGCGCCCGACCTCCCCCAGGGGTCACCTGGGGACATGTGACAAGAGCCTGAAGTGACAGGACAAGGGGCGATGGATTCAGAGCGACAGAGGGAGGGTTAGATGGGATATCGGGAAGAAATTCCTCCCTGTGAAGGAGCTGAGGCCCTGGCACAGGTTGCTGTAACTGCCCCATCCAAAGTAGATTAAACCAAGCCAATCCTGTCCAGAAATTTTTCCTTAAAGGATTGTAGTTGCAAAGAAGGCATTCCTGCTTGACTGGAATTCTGATGACAAAAGCAGGGTGGGCTGAGAACACACTGGGCAGATGAGGACAGGGAAAACTCACAGAGCTGGGCCTTTTTTGCCTGCAGACTTTTTCCACCGAGGCTGCACACACACACAGGTCTCTGAATTAGCATCTTGTGATCTTGTTGATTCTGGTTTCAGGCTCAATTATAACACAGTACAAAATTACTGGACATGTAAAGTATTAGTTATTTCAAAATCATTTTATAGAAGAAAAACAGTAGGAAGAGCAAGGCTTTACTTTCACATACAGGTGGGTTCGTTTTGGCTTTTTTGAAGTGTCCAGGGGATCTCTGACACCTGCATTTATCAAACCTGACAGTAAACATTGTGTGGTTTTTATCTCTGAATCTCCTGGAAGTGTCTAAAAAATGAATTAGGGGCGATCTGAACACAGACAATATTTTCGAGGAGCAATACAAAAGTGTGTGAAAGTAACACAAACTGATGCTGGTTTTGAACTCTTCTCAGAAACACATGGCATTCACTGCATGAGCACATGCTCCAGCTTCTATAAGAAGCATCCAGGAATTCTCTCCTGGCATTGCAGTAGAGACTTTCTAGCATGTAAACCTCCACCCTCACCCCAAAGGAAACATGAGAAATGTTTTTCTCCCTTCACCATCGCTTCCATCTTCATTCTTCCATTCCAGCACAGACAGAAGTGTCAGCCCCAGCTCACCACTCTGAATTCAGCTTTCTGAAACAGTCTGTAATTTACTGCCCTTTTTGTCTTCTTTACCTTTCTTCTTTCTCTCAGTATTTTCCTTTGTAGTTTTCCTACAAGAAACACGTTGGACATCAAGACACCTGAACACAACCAGTGGCTTCAACTCAGGCTGCTGTCACCTGACACCACACAAAGCAAAATATTGTCATTAATCCAAGCTCCAGTAGACAGATACTGACACTAAAACTTCATCACTAAAATCATTATGACTGGGTGGTTCACCCAAACAAGTTATCTGTTACCGTGGTTAAATTTTCTGGGCTGTTTCTGCATAAACATAATCTCTTACCTCCCTTTCAGCAAAACCTACTTACGTTTTTCTTTTGCCTTTTTTCAAGAAGCACTTTGGGGTGGTACAAATGGTTTCTCTTGTCAAAGGTTTCTTAATGAATTTCTTCTTTTGTTTGCTGAGAACAACATTTAGTGAAGAAAGATGAAATTACTAGGGCTTCTAATTCTAGAAAATACTAGAAGTTATTAAAAAGTACTGATTAGAAAGAAGACTGGTTAACTGCTCAAATGAACTTACCTCTGGAGTTTGGGCAAATGTTTTATGTATTCTGGCACAGGGCAGCCAGCTCGCTGGATAACGTTGGCAATACTGGAAAGGAGAGGAGGGAAGAGATCAACAACTCCAGTGCTTGGACAAGCGAGAAATATTTTTTGTGGAAAACAGCAGACCAAACAAACTGGCTGGTTTGTTGTTGGTCTTTTGTTTTGTGGTGGTTTTTATTTTAAAGCAAGAAATAAAGACATGTTACCTGCGCAATAAAGGTTTATCATCTTCTGTAAAGAAAGTGACTGCCTTTCCTCTGTGTCCTGCTCTGCCAGTACGACCTGCCAAGCACACATTTTGCAGAGTAGAGATTTTACTTTAGACATCTCCATCATTCCTCCACGCAGCCCCAGCCCCCTGATGCATGCTCACAGACCAAGGATTTACCAAGCAGCCAATCCCCAAACATTGTTCCCAGTGAATAAAGGCACAGCTATGTCTGAAACATCTAAACAAGGTTCACAGAGTGCTGACAGAAACGAGTGCATCTGCATTAAAGAACTCAGAAATGGGGAAAAGGAGCTGATTTGTGAGCCATGCCTCACCTATCCTGTGGATGTATTCCACTGCACTCGTTGGCAAATCATAATTGATGACCATATTCACACCTTTGAAGTCCATCCCTCGAGCCAGTAATGCTGAGCAGATGAGCACCCAGATCTTCCCAGCTCTGAAACTCTGCACTACTTTGTCTCTCTAGGAAAAGAACAGGAAAGATATTTGGAAACAGTCCAAATAGTAAATTGAGAAAGGAGGTGAACTTGTTTCCTTTAGGTTGTCACGATGTTAAGGAATAAAACTAAACCTCTAAACAAAAACCTGCAGGAATTTGCTGCCATGGTTACCAGGAGTTACATTCCAACTCTTGCTTTTACCTTTCCTTCTGAAGCATTTCTTGGAAAAGAAATAAAATCCTCCTACCTGTTGCTGAGTCTTGTCTGCATGGATGACATCCACATTGATGCCTTCATAAATAAGCTCATGGAAGAGCTCCTTGGCCCTCTCAATAGACTGCACAAAAACAAGGACTGGAGGAGCAAAACCCTGCAAAAAAGTAAGTTTATCTCAGGTTCCAAAGTCCTTTTCCTTGCAGAAACTGAGACACAGCAGATTTGGGCAATGGTTTAACATGTGTCACAGAGAAGTGTTTGACCTGGGAAATTGGGAGTCTCTGACAGAACAGAGCTCAGTTGAACAGGAAGAACATGCTCAGTCTCTCCAAAATACCTTTTTAACAAGCTCTCTCATTGCTGTTAGTTTTCCTGTCTCAGATCCAACAAACAGCAGCTCTTGTTCTACTGTCTCTGCTGCAGAGTTTCTGAAACCAGAAATCCAACAGAAACACTTCAGTGTTTTTTACATACATTAACAAAAACTTATATATTAATAAATATATGTAATATATATAACCCCCATAAAAATATTACCTGGTGGATGAGAAATACAACACAACAAAACCTATTTCACCAGTGCACACTTCTAAGATTGATGTTTATTTGATGATAAAGTAATTGGCAAAGGAAAAGAACACTTTATTCAACACAAGAGAAACATCTACGTGCCTACACAATTTTCTCTGGAGACAAACAACCTGCAGTGCTGACTAACAACAGCCACAAAACCAAGCAGGCTGATGATGCAAAGAAAATAATTTCCCAGGAAATTAAAAAAAAAAGAAGCGGAAAACACCGACCTTGCTCCAACAGACACCAGCACAACGTTGTCCAGGTTGAGCTTACACCATTCCTCCACGTCGTGGGCAAAGGTGGCACTGAACAGGGCCCTCCTGACCAGGTGGGAGGTGCATGCCAGGAAGATGGAAGCCAGCTGGTCCCTGAAGCCTGACTTCCCATCCTCAAACAGCTTGTCTGACTCATCCACCACCAGCCACTCCACGCTAGAACAGGGAGATTGGATTTTCAGGAATGCCACTTTGGAGTGGCAAAGCACATTGCAGACTCTCATACCTGCTCAAGTCTATTGCTGGAGGATCTTCTTTCAGCAGATAAATGAGTCTGTTGGGAGTAGTCACCAGTATATCTATTAAAGAAAAGAAGCAAAATGTCAAAAAAGACACAAAATAAACCCAACAAACAGAGCCCTGAGAACGACCAGTTCCAACCCAATCTGCAGACGTCCATGTCAGGCTCACTTCCCATTTCCTCCCTGCCATTTTTAACCATCTCTTTAAAACCACACAGCCCAAAGAGAAAGGTGAGTGACACTTTTTAATTTTTTAGAAGCACTTCAGTTGTTAGAACAGTTACCAAATTTCTTGGAAGACTTGGGCCCAAACTTCTTGGCTGCCTCAGCTGCCTTGTGGATCATGTGGATTCTGAAGCCTGTGCCCTCTGCCAGCTTCACCAGCTCCCTGTGGGTCTGAAAAGGCAGCAGAGATTGGGTTTTCAACCTGAGCTGATGAGCTTTTATAACCAAAAAACTGCTGGCAATGATGGAGTCATGGAGTGGTTTGGGTTGGAAGGGACATTAAAGCTCATCCAGCTCCCCCTGCCATGGCAGGGACACCTCCCACTGTCCCAGGCTGCTCCCAGCCCTGTCCAGCCTGGCCTGGGACACTGCCAGGGATACAGGGGCAGCCACAGCTGCTCTGAGCACCCTCATCCTGAAGCTAGAGCTTCAAACCTCTCCCTGATTTCAGTGTTGAAAGAAAGCTCTCTGGTTTCCTTAGCATACTAAACTGCAGCTCTCTAACAGGAATTATTCACGTCTCTACCACGTGTGGCTCCCTCTTTCACACGAATAAAAACTGCCCAAAGGTGTAATTTTAATTTCATTTTAGTAACACAGCTTTGTTGCAAAGCTATTCCTTGAAATTCCAAGTTTGGGACAAACAGATAAATCTCTCATAGCAATCTCAAGTAGGAAAGGAGGTTTTAAGAGCACCTGAGCATGGGGCAGTTTAAAATATGATCAAAGAATCTCGAGCCTCTAATCTAATCATTTAGATTAGGCTCAGATAATAGACATGCACCTACTCCACAGAAGTCAAAAGACTTGAAAGAAACATTTAAATTAGCTTTCTCTGATATGTGAGGGCAATAAAGGAAAAAAAAATATTTACTAAGCTGCTATTTTGCTGATGCAGAGTGAAAACATTGAAGCCCATCAGTGTGAGATTCTCAACACACACACACCTGGCTGGCAAGTTCTCGGGTGGGTGATATGATCAGAGCCCTGAACCCTTTGTTCCTGGGTTGTTTCAGGTGTGTTAAGAGAGGGATACAAAATGCCAGTGTTTTTCCAGAGCCTGTAGGAGCTGAAGCCAGAAGCTCCCGACCCTGTAAGAAAAAACAAGGGCTTATATTCCAGTAGAGAAAAAAAAAAGGTAAAAAATCCATTCTATTCCATTCCCATAAATACCAGTGCTGCAAACTGACCCAAAATACCTCAGGAAAAACACAGATGAGGAAACTGTGAAAGCCAAGCTTTCCATTTTGATGCAGCTGATCCAGCTTTAAACCCACCACAAACGCAGGCGTGGCCCCAAACTTTGGCAGAACCCCTGAAACCCCAGAGCACTCACGTGCAGCATGACAGGAATGGCCTGCATCTGGATGGGTGTTGGGACATGGAATCCTGCAGCCTGGATGTTCTCCAGGATTTTAGGGTGGGCCTTGTACTCGTCCTGCAGCTGCTCAAAGGTGGCCAGGGGGTCGGGGAGATCGGTTCCCTGCACGCTGATCCTGTGCTGCCTCCTGAAGCGATTCACCTGCCAGGCAGAGCACAAACTCCTGCTTCATTTCACACCACAAACACTCACCACGGAGGGATCCATCTCCTGCCTCTTTCCCCCAGGCTCAGTCACCCTTCTGCCATGAGGAATCACCACAAATAAACCCCAGTTTCAGATCCAACACCCACAGAACACCAGGAACCTCTCGTTGCACCAGAGTTCCTTGGTCCCGCTTTTGTCACAGCCATTTTATAATGGATTTTATAATTTCTTAGATGGAAACTTGCTGGACTTTTTCCTTCCATGGGAAAGCTGGCTTCTCTGCAGATTTCTGTAAAAACAACCCTGTGTCTGTGTGTGGATTCAAGGACAACAGATGCATTCCTTTGCCTGTCTCCTGATACAGGAGATGGAGTTTTCTCTTTCTAGCCAGTGATGTAGAGGTTGTAATCTCTCTGAATTTGTAAGCACTGGGGAGTCTTGCTCTGACTAGGGTGGAGGAAACATGTAACTCTGAACGTGGGCACCTTACCCCTAAAACCTTCTGAATAATGGACCCATTCTAATAAATCATATAAGAATTCTGATACTGGGGCCAAGGAGCCTCATTCAGCACCCAAGGCAAGAACCCACAGAAACAAACACCTTTCCAGGCACAGATCCTTCTAAAACAACACACCTTTTCTCTCCTCAAGCGTTCAAGCTTCTCTGCAGTAGGCTTTTTGTCTTTTGCATCTTCAAATTTGGCCTCCAGAGAAGACATCCACTTGATTCCGTTGCTTTCTGACAGCTCTGGCACGGATGCTGCTCCTGGAAGTTGCAAACAAATTGAAATTTCCTTTAGTAAAATACTGGCAGGCATTATCTGGGGACAAAAATAAAATTTAAAAATCTCAGAACCCTTTTTCTCTTATTCTCAACAAAACTAATGAAGGCTCCAGAAGGATGGCAGCCACATCCCCAGCTCTCAGCACTGAATCTTGGCTCGGTTTTTAGATCAGCTCTGAGCCAAAGAATCCACAAATGGATGGGCTTAAGGTCCCTTCCAACCCAGCCCATCCTGGGCTTCTTTGGTGATTTTGCCAGGGATACCCACGTGCGTGTACAAATACCTCGTGTCTTTTTCTTTTTCCTTTTCCCTTCGCTGCTTTCCGCCGCTCTTTTCCTCTTTCCATCGTTTTTCCCTGCTCCATCTTTTTGCTGCCTCACCTCCCCTTGAGCCCCCGCGAGCCGCCAGCCCTGCTCGGCAGACCCCTGAGGGGCTCCCTCCTTGTTCCCGAAGAAGTCGAGGCTCTCCAGCGAGGCGCTGCCGCGGTTCCCTTTCACCACCTGCGGGACAACAGGGGAAGGCTGAGCCGCCACGGCCCGGCCCCGCTCCTCAGCGCCGCGGGCGGCCGGGACGGCGCTGCGGAGCCCGAACCGCGCGGGGGCCGCTCCCCGAGCCGTGCCCTCGGCGTGCCCGCACCCCGAAGCGCCGCGCGTCCAGCCCGAAGCGCCGCACGTCAAAGCGAGCGCCGGCACCCAAGCGGCGGAACAGCTCGTGGGTCTCCATGCTGCCCTGCTCCCGGCAGCCCCCGCGCACGCCGGAAACGGGCAGCACTTCCGGCGGGGCGGCCGGGCACCATGGCAACGCGGGGAGACTCGTTGCTATGGTAACGGCGCGGTCAGGCTTCCCTAGGCCGCAGCGACAGGGCCGCGCCTGTCGCGACAGAGCAGAGTGGCGAGGGAGGATTCCTCCCCGTCCCGCCCTGCCGCAGCCCCGGAGCCCGGAGGGAGCGGACTGGACGTGTTGGTGCTGCACCGTGCACTTTGCTTAATTTTTGATTTGCACCACTACGATCCAAGTGTGCCTGAGGAAAGGAATGCTTGAGGCAGGAGCAACCTGGCAACTCGCTGAGCTCCTCAGGGCATTCAAGAAACTTCGCCCAGATTAAGATCAGAATTAGTTTAATTAATGTATTTATTTATTGTGATAAGCTGTGAGATCCAATAGTGCAGGTAAATCTAGTACTCTCTATCAGATCAAACAATACAGATTTTTCCTGGTTGTTCATGAAGGAAAACAAGCAGAAACTTAATTAGCAGCAACAAAAAATATTTAATGTAATAAAAGTCTCAAGGGCTAAAGGTTTATGTTGCTGAAATGCAAGAGCTCTAAGATAGACCATGGCTGTTCTACCTCTAACATTCACTGCTTTAATAACAAACTTTGGGATGAAAAATCAGGTAAAGCTGATCCTCCCCTCTGCCCTCCTCTGCCTGATTTATGGCACTTTTTCTTTATTTTAACCAGACCTTTAACTCCCCAGCACATGGGTGGGAGCAGACGCAGGGACCTGGGTGCAGAGCCCCACGGCGGTGACAATTCCCTTTTTGGTGTCCCCAGGGTGTGTTTGCAGTGATAAAGGCTCACTCTACACCCCTGGTGCAGTTCCCAGGCTGCAGCTCCTGCTTTCTGCTGGGAGCAGGGACTAAGGGTTGCTGCGAGAGGGTGGGGAAGAATGCGCAGGCATTTGTGTAACAAAGAACTATAAATCGTCTCCAAAATCCATCACTCACCGAGGGACGCTGCTGGCAGATTCAAGAGTGAGGAAACAGGGAACATTCTCAGCTGGGAAATCCCTCTGTGTCAGGGTGAGGAGCTCTGCTTCCGAGGGCCAGGGACCGTGGGACATCCTGAGCTGGGACCCACAAGGACCATCCAGCCCCACCCCAGCCCTGCACAGACCCCCCAAAATCCCACCCTGGGCACCCCTGAGAGCGCTGGGGAGCCTGTTCCATCCTGAGCACCCTCTGCAGCTCCTGGGGCTCCTGCTCTGAGCAAGGTGCCCCAAAGCCTTGCAGGGAAGGGCCTCCCTCAGGTGCCAGCAGCAGAAACCCCACAAAGCTCCGGAGGAGAATCCCCCAAAGGATCCTTTTTCCCTGATCCCAACCTGTGAGGGAGAGCACAGAGCCTCCCCACAGGGAGTTCCCACTCTAGCTGCACCACAGCAAGGAGGAAACATCCACCCAGGCTCAGGGATCTCTGGGGTGGTGCAGGGCAGCTCAGGTGAGATGTGCCTCTGGGCTGTGCCCCAGGCACGGAGCTGACATAAAATCCCCTAAGATGGAAAAGCAAATCAGGTGAGTGCATTTATCCCACCGCATGCGCAGCCAGGACCGAGTTCCTGCAGCTCCTGGAGAAATCCAGCCAGGCCAACATCTTGTGTGTGTGTCCATCTGTCCCACGGGGGCAGGCAGGAATGACAGGACAGTGGGACCCCTGCACGTGTGCCCTGCCCTGCTGCTACATCATCACCACTAATATGCACATAACAGTCAATTAGCCAGCCGAGCCCTGCTGACCCCTGAGCCCTGCTGTGTCCCCCGATCCATTACCAGGCCCTGGGCCCTCAGCTCTCAGTATGAATTGATGTAGCATCCATTCTCTTGCAGCACAGAAACATGCGTCCTCATTCAGCTGTCCGTTTCCACTTTCTGTTCCTTTGTGCTCCCCTTCTGTTCCCTGTGTTGCTAACCTGGTCACCACTTCTTGACCCCACGTCCTCGTCCCTCCCAAGGGTGTTGTAATCCCAACCGCTACCAAAAAACTTTTACTTTTTTCCCCTTTACTCACATCTTATTTAGGGAAAAATGGTTTCCAGCAGTGTGGGAGCTTTGATCCCCTATTCAAGAAATCCTTGCAATGTTTTTTTAAAGACTTTCTTTCTAAGGCAAATGACTTCTTCATAAAGGGGGAAGTGCTGTGCTGGTTGGGCTCTGTTCATCTGAGGAAGACAAACGATCTGTTTTATTACTTGAAAAGCATAACAGTTGAGTGTGTAGATTTGCAATTTATCTGTAATTAAGAATCCGTTTGAGCAGCATATTAATTACAGAGAGGAGGATTAGTTTTGCTGAGTAGAAAAGTATAATCAAAGTTCCTTGAATTAGAAGACAGCGTAAAATGCCTGAGGCTTTGGTTTTCCATGGCTCTGCATTACGCCTACACTGGGACAGGACAACTCTAGGGCACATTTGAGTATTTTGACTTTTAAGTTTGGGACAGAGAATGAAGTCCAGGGGCTCAGAGACCTCTCCCTGCAGGTGCTGGTGGCTCCGCCTGGGCTGCTGCAGGGAAAAGGATCCTGCAGGATTTACCTGTGCCTGGGCTGCTGCAGGGAAAAGGATCCTGCAGGATTCCCCGGTGCCTGGGCTGCTGCAGGGAAAAGGATCCTGCAGGATTTACCTGTGCCTGGGCTGCTGCAGGGAAAAGGATCCTGCAGGATTTACCTGTGCCTGGGCTGCTGCAGGGAAAAGGATCCTGCAGGATTTACCTGTGCCTGGGCTGCTGCAGGGAAAAGGATCCTGCAGGATTCTCCGGTGCCTGGGCTGCTGCAGGGAAAAGGATCCTGCAGGATTTACCTGTGCCTGGGCTGCTGCAGGAAAAAGGATCCTGCAGGATTTACCGGTGCCTGGGCTGCTGCGGGGAGCGCAGGGCACGGCAGGGAGCTGCAGGAGCAATCGGGGACGCACTGGAGCGGGCAGAGAGCTTTTCTCGGGATGCTGAGCGCCTTTTGAAGTGTTTGGGTGCAGCGCCTCGGCTCAGGACAGCAAACCGCTGCAGAGCTGTTCTGCTGCCCTTCCCAGCTCACATCTGTGCCCCACCGAACCTGTTCCCGGGCTAGTGGAGGTGTGCTGAGGGCACATCACAGCCAGCCCCGGCAGCTGGCACCGGGAGCAGCACAGCCCCGCTCTGCCGCCGCTGCCTTTCCTGCTTTTCCTTTCCTGCTTTTCCTTTCCTGCTTTTCCTTTCCTGCTGGCATTCCCGGCAGATCCGGCCACCTGGCTGGACTGGCAGAACGGGTCTGGAAAGCGTGTGAGCCGTGCTCTTGTGCAACTGCGCCTTCCGGAGGTGTGCACGCACTGCCAGAGGCCATTTATAGTCCCTGAAATGGCTCGGCTGCTTTCTGCTGTCCCTGCAGAGGCCGGTCCGATGCCTTTGTGGCCAGCAGAACATCGGAGGGGTGACCTGGACTTCCTTTAGCAATCCAGCTGTTTGCTGGTGGCCCCTGTGAGCCCAGCCAGCACCAGCGGCCTGGGATGGCAGCTGAGCCCCAGCACTGCCCTGGCAGCAAGGTGGGCACCAGCACCAGGCTGCTGTCACCCCCCTGGGGACAGGGAGCAGGCACCAGGCCCCCAGACTCAGCCCTGGGCAGGTTTCCCTGGCTCTGTTCCTCCTGCAGTGATGGAGGGGTTAAGCCCAGGAGCCCTGCTCTGAGGGATGGCCAGAGCCCTGTGCCCAGAGCTCAGAGTTTGATAAGCCCTGTCGTGGCTCTGGGGCGGGCAGCCAGGGCAGCTCATCTGGTTTTGAGGCAGTGACTTTGCTGCAGCACCAACAGGACAGGTCAGGGCATGGGACTCACCCATGGGGACAGCTGCCACAGCTGTGCTGTCCTCAGAGCTGAAGGAGAGGTCGTGCTCCTGCCCAGCCCTTCACACCCCACCTCTGCACACCTCAGGCTGCCCCGTGCTCTTCCTCTGACCCTCAACCCACAGACTGTGGCAGGAACATGAAAACAGCGATTTTTGTGATACCTGCATGGACAGAGCAGGTCCTTGTGTCACACAGACCCACGGCAGCCGTGACCACGGCTGTTACCCCCTGGCAGGGCTGGGATTTGGGGGATTATTTCTTTGTACCCACACCTGCACTTTAAATTAAATGCAGCCTTGCCTCGTGGCAGCCTGTGGATCCTCATGTGCAAGGAATTCCCTTGTAAGCAGCTTTGAACTTTAAAATAATCACTCGGCCCTGCAAAACTGTTTTGGTCATAAACAAACTTTGTCATGGTTCTGCTGGTTTCTTTGCCCCATAACAACTGCATCACACACAAACACCACGTGCCCAACAGCAATAGGAGGAAAGAAGTGTCTTCCAGGAGCTTCATTTGACATGACATTGCATTTTCCAGAGCTTTAATGAGACCTGTGCACCTGTGGGAGCAAACACAAAAGGTGAGGTCTGGCCAGGGACAGTCCCAGCCCCAGCCCAGCTGCTGCAGAGGCTGCTCTGAGGAGTTTTGTGTGGTATTTGCCATCCAGAAAGGTTTCCTCAGCCAGAGGTTAACTCAAAATCAGAGGAAGCTTTCTCCCCACGCAGGTATGTGTAGCACCCACAGCACCCTTTGCAACCCGTCCTGCTGCCCAGGGGTGGGAATGACAGCACACAATCACTGTTCAGCAGCTTCATAAACCCATTCCTCTGGGGAAAACATGTTATTAATCATTTGTTCTACTCGGATTATTGGCTTTATCCTGCCTGCTTCAGCACACTGTGCTCCATGGGAGTCACCTGCTCTGTCTGTGTCTTCATTTGGATGTACCCTCTGCCCTTTTCCCCCTTTGTTTTTTTGGCTCTGTCCCCTCTTTCTCCACCACATCCCTCTTGGTGGGGTCAATTCTCAAAGCCTCCTTTTCCCAGGGTTTTCACTTACCTTCTTTGCACAGCTGTCTGCAGAGCAGCACTGATCCTGGACCATTTACCAAAGGGTTCTCCACACCCCAAGCTCCATCCTTTCAGCCTGTGACTCTCTTGCAGAACAGAAATCAACAGAAATTGGTACAGAAATCAAGCCCCAAAAGGTACTGCATCAGTAGACTCAGCTGCAGCAGGTCTAGTGCCTCTTTCTCCCACCTGCATCCCACTGGATTGTCCATTCCTCCCTCTGCGGGGCCAATTCAACCTGGATTTGCATCAGCCAGGGAAAGCTTCACATTACTTCACATTACCACTAACTTCACAAAGGTTCCACCCTTCTCCACTGCTGTGCTCAGAGTCACTCAGCTCTGTTAGCTCTTCACAATCCAGGATCTTCAAAAACTTTCCAGCCCCTGGAGCACACCCTGCCACCTCCCCCTGGGGCTGCACTGCCCCACGGGCTCAGCACCCAGAGCGGGTGGGGCTTGGCTTTGGCACTCCCCTCCTAATGGCTTTGATTAGCACTCGGCTGCTAAAGTCAGCAGGGAATGAGGGAGCCACTCTGGGCTAAGGGCAGCATCATTAGGGCATCATTAGGAGCGTGAGGACACGTATCCCCGCCTCCAAACGCCTCCTGGCTGGTACCTGGGGGCTCACAGGACTGCCCACATGCAGGCAGGTATAAATGGAGATGGTCACTGCAGGGGACAGCAGGAGGGACGTGCCACCAGCCTGTGTCCCTGCCAGCCCGACCTCTGCCAAACCAACACACACAATCACTGTGGAATTCACAGACCACACGGCAGCAAGGACCCAGAAGAAATTGTGTTTAATTATGGTATACATTAAATGAAGTGTAATTCAGAATATTGGTCTCCAAATTCCTGATGACTGGTTCGCCGTAGGGCAGCTCCTGTCAGCCCCAGCGAAGGTGAGGGCCCCACTGTGCCAGACAACTGAGTCACAGAGCCTTTCTCAGCCCAAGGAGAGCATCCAGTGCTCTCCTTCTCAGCATGGCTGTCTGTCCATGGGCACCTCTGCTGCTCTCCACCTCTCTAAATCCCTCTCAGCAGCTGGCACAGGCCACAGAGTTAATGAAAAATCACCACGACAGGGGAGTATTAGATCCATTTACAGAGGGGAGCAGGTGCAGAGGAGCTCGTGTCTCACAGAGAGCAGACAGTGCCTTTAACACCTGCCATGGCTTTGGGAGGTTGGACTTGGGCACCCAAACTCCTCCAGGGCTCTGGTGTGTGTCCTCAGTGGGTGCCTGAGGGGCTGGACATGCCCTCACCACAAAGCTGGGATCATTCACAAGCTGGAGATCTTTCTGCAGAGCTTTCCATGCAGGAGCTGCTGCCAGCTGAGACAGGGCAGCAGCTGGAGTGTTCACACCACAGCCCTTATTCCATCCATCCATCCATCCATCCATCCATCCATCCATCCATCCATCCATCCATCCATGGCACCACAAGGACGAGAGCACCCTGTGCTCTGGTGAGGCTGAAGCCAACAAGGTTCATCATCAACTGCTGAAGGTGGAAAGAAGCCACCTGTCCTGGCCATTTACTGGGCAGCAGATGAGGCAGGGCACCCAACCCCTTCTGTGCCCTGAGGGAGGAGAAAAGGGACAGTCTCTGAACCCATCGAGGGAGATCCCATCAGAATCCCATGGCCCAAATTCTCCAGGCTCAGCTGGGAGCTGCTGACACTTCCCATCAGCTGGATGTGTTCACCAGGCTGCCGAGTCCTTCCCCACCCCACCAGAGCCCATCTCAGAGTCCCCAAAAGCAGGGAAGTCCATTGAGATTAATTTGTAGTCACAGCTGTCCCCACATGGATCATCCAGGTCCTGCCAGGGCTCTGCTCAGCTCGCCCTGTGCCCTTCCTTCACGGGGGATGTCACCGTGCAGGGGACACGTGTCTGCCTGTCCTCCTGCACAGCAGAGCCCAGGGCTGCCTCACCAGGGTCCTTGCCAGCCCCAGGATTGGAATTAACTCATTTAAAGGAAAAAGAGAAATACAAAACCAAAACCATCCTCAGCTCTGACCTTTACCATTAAAAAAAAAAAAAGGAGAAAAGAGAAGATATTCAGGACCAATATATACAGATGGGGGAATTGCACTTAATTACAGTAGTTTACATCCATTGGACAAAATTTACTTCTTTTTTTATATAAATCTCTATGTATAGGAGTGGGGAGGGGGAGGATGGAGCAGACTGTACCTATATTTACAGTTCAATTGGCTCAGTTCAACAACACATGCAATTCCTCCCTCCAAACGCCAAGTAACAGACCCCGGTCCCTCTCAGTCCGAGTGGAGCAGTATAACTTAAACACGATCCATCTTCCCCTTCTGCCAGTCCCAGCACAGCTCGTGCCTTGTTCCTCGGGACAGCCTCTCGGAAGGCAAACACTTCAGGAAAACAATCCCCAAGACACATCTTGGAAACGCTGCGTGGAGGGAAGGAGAGGCAGGTCCTGGGTGGGTGCTGCGACTCCGGGCTGGTCCCCGGCGGGCTCGGGGGTGCTCGGGGGAGCCCCGAGCCCCGGCTCCGTGTCGGGCTCCTCGCTGCTGGGCTGTGCTCCGGCTCCCGGGCTGTGAGCGCCGCTCGCCGCCGGGATGTTGTGGAAAATGAGATCCCGTTGCTATGTGCAAAAGCAGCGAGGTGTGGAGCATCACCAGGCTTGCAGGGGACACTGCGGAGGGACAGAGAGCGGCACGGTCAGCGGCGGCGGGGAGCGAGGCAGGAGGAGGAGGAGGAGGAGGAGGAGGAGGAGGAGGAGGCAGCACCACAAAGCATTTGGAGGCATCACCTCCTGCACTGCCCCCCGACCTTGGTGCTGCCCTGCCCAGCCCCTCCCGGGCACCCCTGTGCGGGAGGCAGTGGGAAAATACTTTCTTAGCCAGCTATTGCCACCCCGTCCCAAAAATAATAATACTAAAGAAGGTCCTGTTTGTGCCCAGGCTGTGCCGCGCAGCCCAGGAGCAGCCAGGCGTGAGTGAGGCTGAGCTCAGCCGGGCTGGGAGCGGTGCCGGGGCTCATCGCTGTCCCCAGCATCGCTCTCATCCCCGGGGACACAGCCGAGCAGCCCCCCCTGCCACATCCATCCCACTGCAGAGGCCCCTTCTCCATCCCTCTCCATCCCGGGGGTCCCCGGTGGGCGGGGGCAGGGTGGGGGTGACCTTGCGGGCCGGAGCGCGCAGCAAACATCATCAGGCGGAGATAAGGCGACGCCAGGAGCCTCCCGTGACATGTCATTAGGGACTGGCTGTGGCTATCAGGTGTTTGCCAACGTAATAAACGGGGTGGCTCGGCCTCAAGCGTTGTCAAAGGAACCGGGAGGTATTTGCCCCTTCCAGGTCTAGTAACAACATCTGATAAGAGACCCACGGCAAGCTGGGGGTGACCAGGGACCTCCCTCCAGCTCCGTCCCCCTGGCAGGACCTGGAGCAGCCACCTCCACCACAGAACAGGTTTTGGGGTCTGGTGGGGGCTGCCTGCCTTATGCCGAGGCAAAGTGTGGAAGAGCAGTAGCCCCAGTCAATGATAGAAATCCAAATCACCAAAAATATTCAGGTATTTGAGCAATTTGGGTGGTGAGCAGCGTTTATGGGGCCCCCACGCTGCGTCTGTCACACTTCATTCACCTCTGGCTAATGAAACTGCTGAGCACCAAGAAAGAAATCCATGTCCAAAGATAAATTTCGAGCTGTAGCTTGGGCATCAAATGGTTGGTGGGAAAGGAGACCCTGGGGGTTTGCTGGGAGGGTTTGCTGCCACTGACAGGTCAGATCCTGGTGCTTGCAGGATGTTGATCATGTACTGGGGGTAATGGGGCGGTGGGTGCCCCTTCACCACAGCAGGTGAAGGGTCCTGGCCCCATATCCCCCGTGCTGAGCCGTGACACCTCCTCCTGCTTTAATTACAGTGCAAGGACGTGAGGGAGGCAGAAAGCCCCGGAGCCCCGGCGCTGGTCAGGGTAGGCTGATCGCAGGGCCCGCAGGCAGCGGGGATGGCCGGGCTCTATCTCCCTGCCAGGGACATTTCCTGTGTCCCGGGGCTGCCGGGCCAGCCCGGCATCAAAGGCAGCAGAGCTCGATTAATCAGGGGCAGTTCGGGCTGAGCGCGCAGCAGATGGGCCGATAACGCCGCACGGAGGAAATGGAGCTCGGAGGGGCAGCCGTGCCTGAATGGTCACCCTGAGACCTGCCCAGGGTGGGATCCCCGGGGGGGTGGCGTTCCTGACCCCTTCCCAAGCGCCCCAAACCCCCCACGTCTCCCCTTTGAGGCCTCAGCCCCTTCCTTGTCCCTCGCCAAGGATCCCACAGCGATGCTGGGGGGGTCTCACGGAGATCCCACGCTGTATTTACTCTGTGGTCATTGCAGGGATTTTTTTCCTGTCCCCTGTCAAACCTCGGGAAGAAAGTTTATCTGAATGCAAGTTCAAGGCTCTCTCTTATTTATCTAGCGATCAATAAGGGCCACATATTTCCCACAGTCCCCAGAGCTGGCTCTCAGAAAGGGACTATTGTCTAAGAAAAACCTCACACACCTGATTTGAACCAGGATAAGTCCGGCCTTACACCTGCAGTGGGCAGATGATAAAGGTTTATGGGCTGGGGGCAGCTGGGGAGCCTTGGACTCCACTTGACTCCAAGCAGGTTTGATCCCCCTGGACACAGGGAGCAGAGCCTGCTTGGTTTTACCTTCTCAGCCCCAGTAGGATGCTCCCACTCTCATGGAGGTGCCCCAGGGATGAGCAGGGCCTGGCTGGTACCACCAAGTGTTAGACAGAATCCCCCAAATCCCCATCACTCCACCTGCAAGCAGGTGTTCTGGAGTCCATGAAGGGGCTGGAACGTGGCTCTCATCCTCAGCTTCCCACATGAGCAGAGCACAGACAGCAGGACGGGCTCTCTGCTACTCCCACCTCCAGCCCCGTTATCCAGAGGGGAAAAGCTCCACTCCACCTTCCCAGCCCCATTATGCAGAGGGGAAAAAGCTCCACTCCACCTTCCCAGCCCCATTATCCAGAGTGGGGAAAAGCTCCACTCCACCTTCCCAGCCCCGTTATGCAGAGGGGAAAAGCTCCACTCCACCTTCCCAGCCCCACGCCGTGCCCCCTCAGCCCCTCGGTGGGCATTACCTGCTTGCTGGAGGACATGTTGGTGAGCGTGCTGATGCTGCTGGTGTCCGTCACCACCATGGCCGAGGGGAAGCGGGAGGGGTGGGAGTACTGGGGAGGCTCCTGCTTGTGCGCGTACACTGCGGGCAGGACGGGGACACGTCAGGGAACAGCCACCCCAGCCCTCCCCACGGCAGCTCCAGGGTGGGAAGGGGCAGCAGGGAGATGGGGATGGGATCAAACAAGCCAAGGAAGAACACACCGCTTCCTCCAAGCCGCTGCATTGTCAGGCAGCAGCTCACCCCAGAAAGCTGTGGGCACTGAGGGGCTGTGGCTGGACCAGATGGAGGAAGGGATGAGGCAGGATGTGACCACCCTGCACCACTGAGCATCCCACGGGCTGCAACCACGAGAGAGGGGCAGCAGCCAAGGGTGCCAGCTCGGGCAGGGGAGAGCAGGAGGAGAGCTCATGCTGATTTCCCATCTGAATTCATTTCCCAGGCCCTTTGCAGCTCCTCCCAGCCCTTACTGTGTGAGTTCTGCAGCTGGGTCACGGTGGCCATGAAGGGCTGCTGTGCCATGTGGCCCGGGGACTGCTGCATCAGCGGCTGCTGGTGCGGGCTGTGCAGCTGCTGGGAGAACTGCACGGGCTGCAGGGCTGCCAGGCTGCCGGCCACGCTGTTGATGACGGGCACACTCTGAGCCTGCGAGGTGTTCAGACCTGCGAGCAGGGAGAGAGCAGAGCGGGGCTGTCAGCGCCGGCAGGAGCGGGCGGTGTCACCTCCGTGTCCCAGAGGTGAGCTCGGCTGCACTTACTCTGCGCGATGGCCATGACTCCCGAGAGCGGCGTCATGATGAGGTTCTGGGACTGCTGCGGGTTGTGGTGGGACAGGCTGTGGATGTTGGTCAGGGTGCTCACCGGGGGCAGCCCGCCCCCCGACACCGAGATCTGCGGGCAGCAAGGACAGCACGGTCAGAGCACAGCCCCGCCGAGCCCCCAGCCCCATCTCCACTCCATGGGGACATCGGGGACATCAGCAGAGCCCCCTCCTCAGAGGGGAGCAGGCTGCATCCCACTGGGGCTTCACCCCACACAGCCCACACAGCCCCGGGGTGCAGACCCCGACTGCAGCACCTCAATTTCCTGTTAATATACACCAAAACAGTGTTGGGAAAGACTTTGCTGGCACCAGCTTCCAGCTCCACTGGAGCGTGGCACCGGGACATGGCACATCCCAAGCCTTTGCTGATTTGTACCCCAAGTCCAAGCTCCAGCCCACGGGGACAGCTGAGGGCTCTTGACACTCATTAACTTCTAACCATCGTGCTTGTAGGGGAAAGTGGGACCTATAAACTCAGGAAAGTGAAGAAAAATGACAGAAAGCAGGTTAAAAGTGCCTCGTGGTGATGATCTTAGTCACCAGTCTGGCAGGATACTGGTGAGACGGGGCAGGTGTGCACAGCCAGAGCCAGTGCCCGGGGTTTCAGGCCAAAGTTTAGGGATCAGACAAAGGCACCTGGCATGTGCTGCAAGGACTGGAGCTGCTCCCCAGCACATGTAAGTGCCTTATTTCTTTAATTGCTGTCGTTGGCCCTCTTGCACTGAGTGACCTCAATCCCAACTCAGAGCCATCCCCGCAGCCCTTCAGGTGACATTTCTGGACACCAGTTTCGAGCACCTTGTTTATTTTGCACATATGAGCTGGAGATAGCAATTGAAACAAATCCATCAATAAATTCCAGGGCCTGGGAGTAACTCACATTTCCTGATCCGGTATTTTCCACTTTCAAAGTCCCTTCAAGGCCGGGTTACACCACACTCGGCTGCACAAGCCAAACAGCTCCCGGCGAGCACTCGCTGCTCGCCCGCAGCCCCAGCTCCTCTCACAGGGTGTTTAGCCCCAGAGCACTGCACCTGCACTGTGCATGACTGGAAAAGACCCTGCAGGCACTGGACCCTCAGGGCAGACCCTCTGGCACTACCACAGCTGAGGCAAACACCGGAGCATGAAAGAGTGAGGCACAAGAGATTTCTGGAGCCTCGGGAACGCTCTTTCCTGAAAGATGCAGCAACTTCCTTGGCAGCTCCTTGTTTCATGTGGGGCATTAAAGGCACATGTTTACTTACTAGAAACCACAGCCTACAGCATATTTCTATGAAATCACTTGCAAGCACCAGCTAGCCCTGCCTGGAGATCAGAGATAAGCTGGCAGAGCCACGGTCCCGCTCGGTCCCCACGGCGCTGGCAGCGTCTGTGCCTTGGGGAGAGCTCAGCAGGGCTCCTCTGCTGCACTTTACAAGTGGCTTTCCCCAGTTTAATCTGCTCCCTTTCCTCCTCCCGTGCTGCCCAGCCCTTTCTGGGGGTCCCTGCCCCGGTGCAGGGGCTGGAAGGGGGTGCTGGCACTGCCTGGCCTCGGGGACCCCCGCCCTGGGCACGCCACCGCCGCCTTTATCCCTGACTCATTTTATGGCTCTAGGCTGAGGGTTATGAGGCTCAACACACCCTTGAGGTGATCTGGGCGTGCTGGGGCAGAGAGAGGGGGCTGGGGGGGGCTGGGGTGTCGCTCTGCAATGTCCCCCCGGCTTGGCAGGGGACGTTTGGCTTTGCAGGGGGAGCGCCAGAGCCCGAGGGGCTGCACAAGGGACCCTCTCCAGCCAGAAGAAAGGCACAGTGAAACGGTGCCACAGCTGAGGAGGGGACAGAGAGCCCCTCCGTGGCCATCCAGCTTCACCAGGAGACTGATGGGATGGCCCAGGAGGGACAACCCTCTGAAAATGGAAGTGAAAATCAGAGAAGAGCCAGCTTGGCCCGGTCACCCAGTGCCATGTTTGACTTTCGATTTCAGCAGGAAAAGAACTCCCGGAAAAGCAGCAGCTGCAGGCAAAGCTCTGCCAGCCTGCTCTGGGCACGGGCTGTGCTCTGCTGTCACATCCTATCCCATCCTGGCCTGAGCCTCTCCTTGCCCTGCTCCTTCACCCACTCCTCCAGGGCTCAGCAGGAAGGGGCACCCCAAGTGCTCGGGCCCTGCAGCACCAGCACGGGGACATGTCCAGCACCACAGGGATGCTGATGTCCCATCTCCGCTCCTGCCACGCTGACAGCTCTGCCAGCAAAGCCCCAAAGGCAAAGGGAAGGGGGAGAGGCAGGAGCTGTGGGGCCAGCATGAGCAGCTTCAATCCCCTGGGTGATGCCTGGGACAAGAAGGTCCCTGCTGTCATGGACAGCTCTTCCCAGACTTGGGAAGGCTCGGGGGAAAAGTAATGAATGAGTATTTTATCGATACCGTGTCACGGGCAGGGGAAAGCAAACAGCGATGCACCCAGCCCGCGATCAATGAACCCCGGGCTGTGCCAGACCCATCCCGGAGCACACCCCGTGTCCCACCGGCAGCGGTGGGGACAGTGGCACCCTCGTCCCCCACAATGCCCCATTGTTCAGCCCTGCCGCGTGTGAAACCCGGGGAAAGCGTGTTTGCTCTGCCCGCTGGGCTCTCTTATCTTATCAGCGCCGCCGCCACAATGGGCCAGGTGTACTCACCATTTTACCTTCGGGAGAGAGCAAACCGTGGCCCGGGTCCAGGCTGGCCGGGGAGACCTGCTGCAGGACGGCCTGGCTGGTGGTGACCATGGCAGCGCTGGCGTGGTGGCTGATGGCCCCCGAGGCCGCGGCCTCGCCGCTCGCCGCCTGGCTGTACCGCACCCCTGCAACACAGCGCCGGCCTCGGCGTCACCACGGGCTCCACGGAGCTGTCCCGGGGCACTGCCAGCCCCTCGGAGCCCCCTGCCCTCCCACAGTGTGTGGCACGAGGATGGAGATGTGTGCCAGCTCCTGAGTGACACCCAACGGGGACAGGAGCGCTGGGACAGTGTCCCTTCCTCCAGCACCGCTCCCCGGCTCGTCCCTGGCCCCATCTCCTGGAATTGCAGTGAGGAGTTCGTGGCTGGAGCTGCAATCCCACACTACCCACCTGCAGCCCTCGTGCTTCCATTTGCACAGCTCACAGCCATCCTGAAAATTCCTGCCGTGGCTCCTGGACACTGTCCCGGGGACCCTGCACCACGAGGGGGGACCCTGCACCCCCCACCTCATCCCTCTGAGGCTCTCCCTGCTCCCCACAGCCCCCAGCCATCCCAAACTGCCCAGCTCCCACATCCATGGCTCCCACTGTTCCCTCAGGCCCTTCTGCATCCCAGTCCCTCTCAACACCCTCTCCACAAGTGTTTGATTAACGGGGCACAGCAGCAAGGCAGAGGGACCAGATACACACCAACCCCCCGAGCAGACCCCAGCCCTCCACCACCCTGGAGGGAAATCTGGCCCCAGCACAGGTCTTGTATATAAATATATTTAATTTGGCTGAAGCACCCCACAGTGATAACCATACGATCAGCCATGTGTCATGGAAAGGCATCTACAGATCACAAATAATTAACTGAGGAAAACCCATGGCAAACAAAAGTGTCTTTTACAGGGCTGTCTTGACAGCTACGGTGAAAAGCCATTTATTAGGAGAAGTCCAGCCCTGTGCTCCCAGCCAGATTTACTGAACTGCTCTGGGATCGAAGCGGTGGATGATGGACAGACAAACCATTTTTTTGGGGAAAAAACCCGTGGTGACAAAGGCCACCTTGCCAGCCACCATGAGCATCATCCACCCGTGACCCCTGGCCACTGCACAAGGACATGGGGACAGCTCCTCACAATGACCATCACAGGGGACATTCAGCCTGTGAGGGATGCTCTAAGGGCTGCTCTAAAATGAATCTCTGAACCAAGGAAAGGCAAAGAAATCCTAACTGGAGTCCAGGAGCTTTCCCCCAGCCCCAAAATCATCTGTCCAAGCACAGACCCACCCACAACCTCCACCAAAACCACAACACAGCCACTCCGTAATCGCCTCCGAATTTTCCCCATCAGCTGGTCAAACACGACCCACAGATAGGGATCTCCTCACCATGTCTGGTTCCTGATGATTTCCCAGCAAACCCCTTTATCCCTGATAATAAAAGAATGTCCTCTGGCAGGTGGATATTTGCCGGCCCGAGTGGACGTCCCTGCCGTGAACAGGGTAAACATTACTCAACCCGGGCACTGTCACACGCATTCCTGCCGCAGCCCCGGCCCTGCAGAGGGTGCTTCACTCTGGGCTGGGATCCCAAGCTGCTGAAACAATGGCAGGGGAGATAAAATAAAGCCCTTTCTTTTGGGTGCGATCTGAGAGATAGAGGAGAGCGCAGACGGCTCCTCTCTGCAGAGGAAATCAGAGTTTCTGCTGTCTTCAAGCTCTTCTGGGCTCAGCAAGAACAACAAAAAAGTCTGCTTTAAATGCAAAATCATGCCCTATCCAGCTGAGGGGGTGGTAACTCACGAGCCAAGCCACCCAAAGCTGTGAAGTTGGCTTTAAAAACACACAAGAGGTTAAATGCTGACTTTCAACCTCTTCCTTGCAACCCCAAGGACAAGACTTTGATTGTTTGAGGAACAATAACCAGCGCCAAGATTCCCAGATAGGCTGGGGACGGAGATTTTGGGTCTCCAGATAAAACCACTGAAGACTCTGTGTCTTGATGAAGAGTCTTGATGAAGATTAACTCTCCCCAGGAGAGCCAGGCTGGGCTCTGGGGCTGGTGACAGCAGTGCCACTCTCCTGCCCCACCAAGGACCCTGCCCAGGAGCCATTTGCTGGGCAGGGAGAAGCCTTCTGCCAGGGCTTCCTTTAGGGAGCATTTATCCTCCCTGGGTTTCCCACAAAGGGAGAGGAGTTATTATTGATGTGTCCCCAGGGCTGGGCTGGATTTGGGCAGATCAGATCATTAATATCAGGAAGCCACCACAAGGCATTGTTGCTGTTGTCACTGCTGTGACACACAGAGCTCCCTGATGATGGGGTGCCTTTCCTCTGAGCTCCCCGGGCCTCTCTCAGTCACTGAACCCTGGGATCCAGCCCTCCCCTGGCAGCACAACCTCTGGGACCTGCCCACAGCTGGGGTGAGTGCACAGCTCCAGCTGTGTGCACAGGGCTGAGGGATTCCTCCCCGGGCGAGTGGGGCTTTGGCATCCAGGTTTATGGGCTGGGCTCAGACAGCCATCAGAGCCCAACACACTCCTGCTGCTTCTCCTGCTGCTCTCCTGGGCCTCCACAGCTGGAAGCAGCCCTTGTGCAAAGGGATTTATTCCCCCTCAGACTCTTCCCGCGGCTGCTCGCGAGAGGAGCCTGGCTGGGGATCAGCGGGAATGGGTCTGGCCGTGCAGCCTTCCCTCCTCAAGGCTTTTCTTTTAACTGGAGCTACAGCCATAATATAAAAGTCTGTTTATGGGACGGGCCATTGTGTGGCCCCTGAGCTGCACAGCCTGTGAAATGTTTTACTGCTTTCCCTGCCCCAGACGAGCCGCAGGGTCCCGTAGCCTTAACCCTGCTCCAGCCGATGGATGGGGACAGCAGCGTGACAGCCCCCGGGGCAAGGGGTCCTGTGCACCCACAGACAGCCCCAGCACCTCCCTGAGGTGCCACACTCATCCCCCTGACTCGGCTTTTGGGGGCAGGGGGGTAATGGAGGGAATTTAGGGCAAGGATGGGTTTTTTTATCACTTTCACCGCAGCCTTGTGCCCTTTTCTCAGAACACACCAGTTCTGTGCCTTTGGCAGGCACCAGCAGTGAAGCAGTTTGGTTCTGCTTTGCTTTAAGTCATGTTTTATATTAATAAATTGTATTTTAAAAAAACCCTCATTGTGCTTTTAAGTGTCTTTCCCTGCAGCCACCGTGCACAGCACATCCCAACCTCCAGTGTCTGTCCCTTCCCCCAGCTCCAGGCTGCACTTCATCCCAGACCAATGTCCTGCACATCACCAGCAAGGCCAAACCCCAAAAGAGACCCCAAACCTTCACCAGTGATCTGGTGGTGGAGGGGATGCAGCTCTGGCTCTGCCTGAGCCCTCAGGGTGCAGCCACCAGCATGGACCAGGGTGTGAAAGTGGGGTGAGAAAAGCAAAGTGTCATTTTTGCTGCACTCAGTGGGGCTTCACCCATTGACACTATGGACAGCCAGGTCGCTGATGGGACAATTTCACCCTCCCAAAACTCAGGTCCAAGCAGCACCAAGGGCAGCTCTGATTTTTGGGCTGCCACTCAAATTGTCCCTAAAGTGTTAATCTTGCTCAGTTGCAGAAGTGCATAGTTTATATCCATTATAAACCCGTTTATGGGGACTAGACCCTCCCATTTCGCTGCTGTCATAAAGTTCTAATTACCCCCATAAAACAGGGAAAAGCTCCTAACAGTGCACTGTACCCACTGAGCCCCACAATGTGCCCGACAGTAAAATATTACAGCCACTGGCACGGGGTCCCAGTCAGAACCAGCACCCCAAGGAACACCAGGAAGGGTCCAGGTATAAACCAGGGTACCCCTGGAGCGAGGCCTTGCTGATGGACCCTTCTTTTAGAGGGAAGTTAAAGCACTTCAGCTGCCCTTTGGGTTTTAGGAATAATCTCAGGGGTGGCACTGAGTTATTTTTATGTTTATCTCTATCTATAGAGATATCTAAAAGTGTATCTATATATCTATAGCTATCTATATCTATCTATAGATAGATAGATATAAAGTAATGCATTTTAATATATATGTATATACCCATATATACATATATAAATGTGATTGCTCTGATATTGCTCTGCTACTCTGATGTTTGCAGAGCAGGAATGGATGGATGGATGGATGGATGGATGGATGGATGGATGGATGGATGGATGGATGGATGGATGGATGGATGGATGGATGACACCCTGACTCCCATGGGTGTGGAGCCCCCCAGGACAGGCTGCAGGGATGCTGTGCCCCCCAGGACAGGCTGCAGGGATGCTGTGCCCCCCAGGACAGGCTGCAGGGATGCTGTGACCCCAGGACAGGCTGCAGGGATGCTGTGCCCCCCAGGACAGGCTGCAGGGATGCTGTGCCCCCCACCCATGGGGCTCTGCAGGGCGGGCAGCCCTTTGTATGCAGGGCGGGCTCGGGGGGCGGGCGGTGCTTCCCCTAATCTCATCAATGCCCCGATTGTCTTCGGGGCTCTTGAAGATAAAAGTGGCATAAGCCAGAGTCTGCGGCATGGCACCGAGATAAAGCCCCGAGTGACCTTCAAATCAAACAGGGAACCAAGATCGCTGATAAACCCCAGAGTCGGGGAAAAGTCCAGCCTCGAAGAGAAGCCTCCGAGATAGAAAGGCTTTAAGTATTTACCTCCAAATAGTTAAAACTACAGCTCGGGGCTTGACAGATGGGTCCCCGAGAAGAGGCCGGAGGATGTTTGACTTTTACAGCTCTCATCCCTGCCCCGCTGTCATCCCGCCCTTTTGCAAGACCCCATTGATGTCCCAAGGAGAGGCGATCCCTCTTTGTGCACGGGCACGGGAGAGGTTTGCAGCTGCCCCACAGCTCCAGCCCCATGGTTTCCTGCCGGGGACGTCACGGGGCCGGGCAGGGCAGGGACAGTGGCCCAGCGCTGTCATTAAGCTGTTAAAGCATTGAGCGGCCCAGACGCCGCCACCTCGGGGCAAGGACAGTTCAAATCGCAGCATGGACAGCCAGGATGGGGTCAGGCAGGCAGCGGGGCCAGCACTGAGTGTGCCCCGCCAGGAGATCCCCAAACATCTCTAGGAGAGGGTTCCAGCAGTGATGCACCCCGTGAAATTTTGGGAGCCTTCAGGACCCAGCTTGGTCCAAGCGCCCTGAAGCGATCACGGCTGAGCTCCATCCCTGCCTGCTGCCCTCAAACCAGCCCTAAAACCCCACAGCGTCCCTCGCCATGCCCATCTTCTCCTCCTCAGGATGGACAGAAGCAACGACCGCCAAGAAATTCCCGCAGCCGAGCCCTCCTGACCCCTCTTCTCCGCAGCCATCACTCCTGGCCCGCTCAAAGCCCCTCGGGATGGGCTGTCAGCGGCCCTATAGCCACGGCCGGCCCCTGCTGGCACCGCTCCGACGGGAAAATAAAGGCTGGGGCTTAACGGCCCTCCAGCCCCGAGATAAATGCCCGCGGTTACAGTAATTGCTGTCCCCTAATAGAAGAAAACAAAAGCTCTCGGGGGGTGCCCCATGTGCGCTGGCAGGCCGGGGGCACATCAAAGGCAGCGGGGTTCGTTCAAAGCCCCGGCTTAATTGTCAATTAAGCATGCACGGGGGACAACGCCGTGACAATGCGGGGCTGCATGCTGGTGGGGCATTGTAAAGCCCGCCGCGACACCGAAAACAGCTGATTCTGCTGACAATGTGCTTGTAGGGCACCTTGTAAGCAATCAGCCGCTGACAGGAGGGCAAACGTCCTCTCCGTCCCCGCCATTGTCCCCGCGGGGCATTCCTGGGGCAGGGTCACATTTTGGTCACCGCTGGCCGGTCCCCGGGATGCTGCCGGTTCCTCGCAGGGCTCGGAGCTGCCCCCGCACATCCCCAGGACCCCTCGGGGGCTGCCCACAGCCGAGCACGGTGTCCGGCCAGGCGTCCCCAGGCACCCTGCCCCGACCGCGGGGACTCTCCCCGTACCCGGGTTCCTTTGGATTTGTAACCAGCCGGGTGCGTGAGGAGCCAGCAGGGTCATTTCCAGGAGGTGGCTGGTTCCAGCCTCCCCGGCCGTGTCCGAGGGGACGTGGGGCAGAGGGGACACAGCCCCCGCGCTGACCCCCACCAGCGAGCCCCCGGGGACTGCAGGGGCCACCTAAGGGACAATGGGGATTGTTCTCCCAGCAATGCCTCTCGCCCCTGATGAGCCCCCCCGGCGTGCAGCCCCCTCCCCACGGCGTTATCTCCCACTTCAATCCCCGGGAGTTTTCGGCGGGTCTGCTCTGCCCTGCCCGGTCCTGCCGGACCGTGGTGTGGAGAGGAGGAGGAGAGGGGGCTGAGCCTGCACCCCCGGCAGCTTTCTTCATCCACCTCCCTCCCCTCTGGCATGGGGACGGTGCAGAGCCGTGCACCCAGCCCGGGTATCTCCAGCCTGCAGCGAGGCCAGGCCATGCTGGACACCTTCCCTCAGCACCCCCAGAACCAGGGCTCCCCACATCCCACGGATTGGCACTGGCACAGGATGGCAGGCACGGGGCAGCCCCCAGAAGATGGGCACAGCCTCTCCCTGCCCAGCAAGCACTGATTTATCCCCGGCAGGACGGAAATCCAGCCCTCACCATGTGGCCACAACACTGCAGCGACAGCACGTGCTCCTCTTCACCACCATCCCTCCCTGAGGCTGCAGCAGGGGCCAGGCTGAGCATCCTCTCCATCCTCTCCCCACACACAGAGAGCAGCATCCCCAGCTCTGCCATCACCCGAGCAGCCTCGGGCAGGCCTTACCTGGCATTTTGCTGGGCGGGGAGGCGCTGGGCTGGCTGTGGTGTGGGGAGCCGTGGGACAGCAGCAGGTTCATGCTGTGCGGGGGCTGGCCCGAGCTGAAGGCGTCCATGGCCAGCTTCTGGCGGAACGCCTCCTCCTTGCGCCGGTTGGCAAACCAGTTGTACACACGGACCTCGGTGACCAGGTTGGAGCCCAGCCCGTGGGCCTTGGAGGGGGACACTCCTCGCTGCAGACACTCGGCCCTGCCAGTGCAAGGGGACACGTTGGAGCAAGGCTGCTGCTGGGGGCAAGGAGGGGCCTGGGGACACGACAAATCCGGGGGGGTTTCAGCCCTTCCTGCGAGCCCACCTGCTCTCTTCAGCTACAGCCATAAAGGCCATCCTGCTCCCTCATAGTGCTGGAACGCTGCAGCTTCCCTGTGCTGTCCTCACTGCATCCCTGTGCTGTCCTCACTGCATCCCTGTGCTGTCCTCACTGCATCCCTGTGCTATTCCAACTGCATCCCTGTGCTATCCTCACTGCATCCCTGTGCTGTCCCCACTGCATCCCTGTGCTGTCCTCACTGCATCCCTGTGCTGTCCTCACTGCATCCCTGTGCTGTCCTCACTGCATCCCTGTGCTATCCCCCCTGCATCCCTGTGCTGTCCTCACTGCATCCCTGTGCTATCCCCACTGCATCCCTGTGCTATCCTCACTGCATCCCTGTGTCATCTCTGCAGCACCCCCATCACATCCCTGCCCAAGCACGGAGCTCACTCTGCCCCAGACATCACCCAGAGGGATAAAACACGGTGAGGAGAGGCCTGGCAGCTCGGCAAAGCTGTGCCACGAGCCGGGAGCCGGGGTGGTGAGCCGGGATCTCCCGCTCGGCATCTCCCGCAGCTTTGGGAAGGCAGGCTGAGGCTGTGGGGCAGGGGAGGCAGCGCAGGGGTGTGGGGCAGCCTTTACCTGTTGCACTCCTCCACCAGGGTCTCACGCTCCTCCTTGCTGGGGTTCTTCTGGCGCTCGTAGGCTTGGTACAAGATTTGCTGGGAGGCCGGCCCCCACTTGAACCGATTGCGCCGAATCTTCTTGCTGGGGGTTTCAGAGCAGGCGTCGTCGAGCTGGGCAGCCCCCTGGTTCTGCTGATTGAACTCTGGAAAGAGAAACAGCAGCTGATCCTGACTGCCTTTGTCTGTCATATTTCCACAACCCTGGACTGTCTGGTTGAACTCTGAAAGAGAAAGGAGCAGAGTGAGCTGGCCTGTAGCCGCCGCTCGGAGTCACAGATCCGCGCCCAGGTGGCCCCCCCAAGTCCCCTCCCGCAGCACCCCCAGCCCACAGCAGCTTTGGAGCCAGCCAGGTGCTCCCTGCCACCCATCCCGGGAAGGGGCCAGCCTGCTGCCATCCCTGTTTAATGGGGAGGCATGTGCAGGGCATGCTATGGCCATGCATATTCATGGGCAGGGCCCCTACCAGCCTGCACTTGTTTTGGGAGGATTTTTCCGAGCAAGGAGCTGGGCAGCTCGGCTGCAAAGCCCCCCGAGAGGGGGTGAGCCTCTCTGCTCCCCTCCCACTCCCCTCCCAGCGTGGTGGGACGCCAGCCCCGTGCCCGGGGCGGGCAGCACCAGAGGTGACCTTCGGCGGCCGCCCCAGCCCCGGCGCTTGTCACGGCAGCAGTAAAGGCAGATTAATGGGAGTGTTTTATTATTCCCAGTTTTGCAGGGAAATTCTCCCTCTTTTTATAATGGCTTTTCCCCCTGTGACGGGGGGGAAGCACAGGGCAAGGTTGGAGCAGGTTCTGTTTGCTCTAACGTCTCAAGGTGTGTTTTCAGAGCAATGGTATTTGGTGCTAAACCCTTTTCTGCACTTCCTGTCTGCTGGATATTGCATCCTTTTGGATGAGAGAGGCAGAGCCCTTTCCTGGAGGGTGTCAGTGCCACTCGTGGCTGCTTTGAGAGCTGGGGGACAGATCTCAGGGCAGGGAAGAGTGGGAGAGGGGCACAAAGGAATGGTCTGTGTGCTTGGTCAAAATCATCTGCATCTTAGACAGCACAGACTGCCCCAAACCCTGCTACAAACAGCAGCAATTGAGGGGTTTTTAATTTTCTCTCTCTACATGTTTCGCATTTAATTGCCAAAAAAAATGAGCAGCCTGAAAAATAACAAGGAAAAGGGGCAAATGTGGAGAAAACACCTAATTGTGAGCCATCATTAATTGCTTTCCCAGCTCTAACAAACACAAACACCCAGAAATTCAGCCGTGTGGATGAGCCAGGGGGAACCCTGCCACCAAGAGGGGCTCTCACCCAGTTTTCCTGCACCTTAAATTCATTTTACTTGGAAAACTGCTTTGGGGAGATGCTACACAGCTGGAGTCTGGGGGCTGCACCCAGGGGCAGGACAGGGACACAGGGGCAGGACAGGGACACAGGGACCCCCTCTCCCCCCACCATTCCCACGGGTACTTACGGCGGAGGATCTCCCGCTGCTTGCGGACGTACCACGTGTACAGGGCAGCTCTCTTCTGGGTCTTCATGGGGGTGCCCTTGTTGAGGTGCTGGGAGAGGTGGGACTGGTTGAGGCCGGTGACATCCACCACCTCCCGCTGCGGGATGTTGTGCTGCTGCATGTACCCCTTGATCATCTTGGCTGCCCGCCACGGGTCCTCACTGTGGGCAGGGAAACCAAGGGTTAATGTCTGCTGCCAGGGAAAAAAACCCCAGTATTTGCTTCTTCCCAGAATGGAAACATTTCTTCATTTTCATTATTATTATTATTATTATTATTATTATTATTATTATTATTACTGTTTCAGAAGGACACAAGATCCTTCGAGCGTACAGGGGCTCACGCCCACCCCAGGGGTTGCCAGCCAGACCGTTCCCCCCAGGGAAGGAGAAGCAGAGAGGACCCCAGTGCCCTGATGAGACACCCCAAGGCCTCATTAATGCCAGCAAAGCCCCCCCAGCCCCTCCACGGAGAAGCCCAGCCCGTCCATGAGCCGCTGCCGTCGCGTTCGGCGCGATTTCTCCCGCGGAAGATCCGCACACGCAGCGGGACGCACACGAGGACGGGCATGGGAAGCCCATCCTGGCCTCTTAATGAAGAAGGAGAAGTGCTGGGGATGCTTTTTGTGCCTCTGCTCAGGGGTGCAGCACCTGCACCGTGCCCCGTGTGGCAGGGACCCCTGCACAGCCACCGAACCCCGCCCGCCGCGCTCGCTGTGCGGCTTCTTCCTGCCATTCCCGTGGGGATAATGATCTAAAAATCCCAGTATCCCCTTAAAAGGGACCCTATTCCCTCGCTCCCACAGCTGTGCACGCACTGACCATATGCAAAAGGCTGAGAAGCCAAGGTCAAACCAGGCACACAAACCCCAACGAGCCCACGGATGCAAAACCGAAACCCCGCAAAATTTTGAGTCTTTCCTGATTATTATTAAACACTTGAATTTGGCTCCTGTAGGATCCAGGTTTAAGTGACTCTTCTCTAAATCACACTACTTTAGTGTCCTTGGGGTAGCTGACGCTGATTTAGAGTCTGCTGATTAGGGCCTTTTTATTTTAGAACAAATAAAATTACAGCTGAAAATCCAAACCCGTGGTCTTTAGCTCTATCGAATGCCCAGTGTGACAGCAGAGGAACAGGCCAACACACCTGTGCTGTATCCAAGACCCCAGGGTTTATTCTGGACTCAAAGGGAGCACTTTCAGCACTGAAAAACCAGCGTGAGCCCAGACCTGGTCACAGTCCTGCACTCAAATAATGCGATACCCCAACGCCGCGCTTGGAACAACCATCCCACTGCTTTCCCAATTCATTACTTATTTTGGATCCTTCAACTTGTCAAGTGGAGAGGAAAAAAAAAAAAAAAGAGCCCAACAAGTAGATTTCTTACTTTTTTTCCTGAATGTAGCTTGAAAACAAAGCAGGTTGGATCCAGGGCAAAAGTACCGGAGCAGAGCCAAGCAGGGTTTGTCACACCCCGGGAAGGAGCCACGGAGCCTCCCTGGAGTCGCTGAGCCTGTGCCCAACCCTGCATCCTCCAGGCAGGGGAACCTCACTGTTTTTTGGGGGTCCTTTCCATGGGATGGTTCCCAGGAGAAGGTGGGAAGCAAGGAGAAGGATGTGGAGAAAATGTCCCAAAATGTCCTTCCCAGGGCACCGGGCAACGCCGCCGCGCCCGAGCTGAGGGGCTCGGCAGAGCTTTGTCACAAGCAGTTCATGTCACCCAACTGATCCCACTAATTACTGATTAATAACAAGTTAATGAAACAGAGCTCATTACCATTTCTAAGAGCAGTTTGGTTCACAACCGAGCCCAGGGCAGCATTTCTCAGAGTGAAACCGTGAGCCCGTGAATCAGAGCACACTTGGAAAATGTCAAATGAGTGACTCAGGGACTACCGATGAGATTTTGAAATTCAAATAAAATTTGGCAACGTTTTGGCTGGAAAAATATCTGAGAATTAGCAAAAAGAAAGTCCCAGAATTTCCCTCAATTTAATTATTTTTAAAAACGCTTCACCTTGACATTTCCAACGTGTTTCACACTTACGCTTTCAAAACAATTATTCAGGTCTTAATTTCTGAGCAGTGATTTTGCCTTTACGAATCAACTTGACCGTATTTAAAAGGGTTAAACAACCTGAAACCAAACCCAAACATTTTGTTTCATGTTAAACAAAATGTTTGGACTTGACCCAAAATGAAACGTTCGAGTGTTTGTTTGGCCTCTTTTTTTTTTCCTTTCTTTTTTGGTAACCTAAAAAGCCAGAGAGGAAAACCTTTTGAGTCAACACCAGCCCTTATTCTTTGATTCTGTCACCAAAACGAAATAAAACAAACATGAATTGTCCAATCTTCAACAGGACTTTACTTAGAAACAAAACCAAAACCCCGACCTAACTTCAGGAGTGCTTTCTAATATTGGAAAACCAGTTTATAGCCCTGGCTCCACAATCCTTCCCACCAAAATCATGGAAAGGTGTTTTTCTTGCCCAAAATTAGCCCCACAAAGCCTGGCTGCCAGTGCTGCCCGAGAGAGAGCCCTTTCCCCATTCAGCCTCACACACAGGCGGGGGGCAGAGCCTGTTCCTCTTCCAGGGATTCCCAGAGCAGCTCACCCATTTTGTCAGCCTCAAAACCAGGTAAACACACTCCACATCCTCAGAGAAATATGCCAAGAATTTATAGAGATGGATTATAAACCTGCAGAAAGGACGTCCTGGTCGGCATCCCCCTGCACAGCAGGGAATCAGCTCTCCCCACACATTTCGGGGTGCCTTTGCTGGGTCCCCTGGGCTGGTGGCTTCCCCAAAGTCCCCAGCCCACAGACGGGAGCTGGGTGCTCCTGGGATTCATTCTTTGCCCGAGTGAGGTCCGGGTGAGCCCTGGCAGGTGGGATGAGGCAGGGTGGGAGCCCTGGGTGTCTCTCCAGAGCTGGGCTCTCCGTGCCACCGCCCGGGGTGAAGCCAGGGGACCGCGGTGCCACCGAGCCACGGGTGGGAGCAAAGCCCAGACCTCGTCCCACAGAGCTGAGCAACCCCAGGGATGTGGGAATGGCCCGGGAGGAGCCTGCCCTGGGTCGGGAGCCCGGGGGAGCGGGAGAAGAGGGGTTCAGCCCCGGCGTGGCTGCAGCCGGTGTGTCCCGGCTCCCCTGCCCGCTCCCTCTCCAAGTACAAAGGCCTCTCTCAGAGCAAACACGAGCTCTTTGCAAAGGCTCCTCAGCGACATGTGCCCGCTCTTGTTCGCACCCAAGGCAAACTTTGCACAGAAACACCTGTGGGAGCGCAGGATCGCGGGGCTCAGCCCGCTCTGCGGCCCGGGCACCCCGGGGATGGATGTGGCCAGCGAGGAGGGCGCTGGGGACAGCCGGGAGCACCCAGGGGTGCGGGGCTCGGTGCCAAGCAGGAGGGGTGGGGACCCATGGCGATGGATCCTCCCTCGCACGAGCCCCCGTGGCACCCGCAGGGTCCCAGCCCGGGTGACACTGCCCTGTCCCCAAAGGGCACCGCCTGCCCTGGCGGTGCCGGGACAGGACTGCAGCGATCCCGACGTGTCGGGGGGAAGAGCCGGGGCTGTCCCCGGGCTCTGCGGGCTGGCAGAGGGCACGGGCACACACGGACCGGGGCCGCGCTCCGGGTACCGAGCTGGGCACCGGCACCGGCACGGCAGCGCCCGGCGGGGACAGGCGGGCGGGCCCCGGGGGGGGCCCGCCGCTC
>VWZP01007201.1:321329-338111 GCA_013396995.1 Dicaeum eximium
GTCCGTGTCCAGTCCGTGTCCGTGCCCGTGTCCGTGTCCGTGTCCGTGTCCGTGTCCAGTCCGTGTCCGTGTCCCGTGTCCGTGTCCGTGCCCGCCCGGACCGGGCTGAGCCCCGCGGGACATCCCGGCCGTGCACGGGCTGCTGGCACCCGTGTCCCGTCGGGGCACCCCGTGCACGCCGCGACAGCACCGAGGGGACAAGCAGCACCCCGAGGGGACACGGGCCGTGCCCGGGGACGTGGTGCCACCTCGTGGCACAGGGACCGCGCCCGCTGCCGGCGCCGCCGGACACGGAGGCGCTGCCGGGGGATGCTCGGGGCGCAGCAGCCGCAGGGTGACCGGGAAATCACCGCCCTCGCCCCCCTGGCACAGACAGCTGTTGGAAGGAAGGGGAAAATAAATTAAAATATAAAGCTAATTAAAGTATCTCGGGTGTTTAACAGCCCCCAGGGACGCGGTAAGCTTCATTTTTTGCTCCTTTTTGCACAGCCACCACTGCAGGTGTCTGGAGGGGCACCCGCGGGCTGCAGGTGGGCCACAAGCCCAGGGAAACACAAGCCCTGGGGCTGCTGGGCCGCAGGAGAAGCCCCGGGCTGCGATCAGCCGGGCACTAAAGCCCTTTTGTTTTCCCCACCCAGTGACCCCGCGGAAGAACAGGAGGATTGTCTTTCAAACGGAGCCGATGTGGAGCTTGAATGTCCCTTGCCACCTTGGCTATAAATCATCCTGCATGTGATAAGGTAATTACCTTCTCCTTGGAACTATTCATAGGAAAACCTATAAAGGGCCTGGCTTGTAAACACAACAATAAAGAGGCAGTACAATAAAACCTTGGCCAGGGTGGGGAAGGTGCTGCCTTTCCCCGAGCACCTCGTGCCCCACCAGGCCCTGCAGGACAGGGGCTGCAGCCAGGGCTGGCACAGGGCACACGCAGGGCACACCCCTTTGTCCCAGAGGGGAAGAACAGCAGCTCCCATCTGCTTCGTGGGGTGCATAAAAGCAGATTTCTCTGTTCAAAGAACAGCCTGACATTGGATGGGGCTGCTGGAGCACACTCAGCTCAGGTACACCCTGCTCACAAGTCCCACAGCTGGTACAGGATCCATCCTGTACCATCCTGGCAGCAACTCTGGGAAAGAAATTCAGGCAAAGTTGTGCTTTCAGTGGCTATGGGACAGATTTCTCCCCAAGGCAGTGGAGAAACACAGGCTTGGTTCAGGTGTGGGAGCTGAGCGAGGGGATCAGGTACAGCTGCAGCAGCCAGACAGGAGAGGAGCAAGTGAAGCTGAAGTGCAAATGTGTCACTTGAAGCAGAGCCAGGACAGGGCCCAGCAGGGATGCTCAGCTCTGCCTCCAGCCCAGGGTTTCCCAGCCTGACCATACACACGGGGCTGGTACAGCAGGAGAAGTCATCCCTGGCAGAGAACTGGCCTCATCCATCCATCCATCCATCCATCCATCCATCCATCCATCCATCCATCCATCCATCCATCCATCCATCCATCATCCATCCATCCATCCATCCATCCATCCATCCATCCATCCATCCATCCATCCATCCATCCATCCATCCCCTGAAAAAGGCTCCATTACTCCAGGAAGTTTTGGATACTCTCAGCACTTGAGGCCTGCTCAAAGCAGCGGCGAGGGTGGAAGAACAAAGCAGATGAATTCTGTATCCCCCAGAGGTTTTACGACAGGCAGGGCTTGCCCTGAGCTCTGTTCAAACATCCAGCCCAGGGTTAGGACAGCAGGCACTTAACTCTGAGAGCCCCAGAGAGAGCCCTGCTCATTCCTGGAGGTGCTGATTTGTCCCCAGCAACATCAGAGAGCTCAGCACTCCCACAGCTATCAGCAGAGTAAGCACAGAGCAAACAGAGAGTAAGGAACACCACAGGAAAGAATGGAAGGGGACAGAACTCCAGAGCCAGCAACGAAATCCATGTGCTGTTAGAACATCACTGCACCTCCCACAGAGGTGCTTGGAGAGCCAAAATTCCAGCCTTGGAAAACCTTTGAATTTTCTGGCTTAGGCAGCACAGCACCATCCACCTGGAAACAAGGAATTTTGATTTTTTTGGAAGACAGGATGAGTGGAGGCAGCAGGGAGGCACAGGCCAGGTGTACCGCACTGGGAACACAGGTAAAGGCAAAGGGTGTTTGCTCTAAGTTGTTCTTCAAATATTGGTGTATTTGGGTTTATTGCAGGAACACAAGAGCGACAACATTTGCAGTGCTCTGAAAAACAAAATTCTTCCAGCCCCCTGCTTTACAAACATGATTCTGGATCCTGCAGCAATAGGAACAAAATGCTTTGAGATAAGCTGAGGGAACAGGCAGCTTTATAAAACACACAGAGGAGGAAAAGGAGTTTGTTTTCCAAGTGGCGACGCTGTGACAGCAAAGTGCACAAACCAGCCCCACGGAGGGCAGTGGCAGAGTTCACCAAACACAACAATAATAAAAAAAAATATATAAAAATGAAGTCCTAGAGGCATTATTAATGACGTCTGAAATCAAATATTTGATATCAGCAGCAGGAAACTTTTCCTCCGGATGTCCTGTGCGAGGGAACACGGCTCGGTGCTCCCTGTGAAGTTTTGGTCACTGAAATGTTTCCCTCAGGCTTCTGTCAGCTCCGTGGCGTTGGTGTGGTCTGTCAGGACATCCTCCAGGTACAGGGACACTCTGAGCCTGGCCTTGCCCTGCAGCTCTCTCTCTATGCCACTGAGGTGGTCGATGGCTCCTTGCAACCCTCTCTGCCTCTCCCCCAGGTCCGTGCGCGCTCCAGCCTCGCTCTCCTCGCCCGAGGCCCTCAGGTACTGCAGCACGAAGGGTTTGATGGCCTCCCCGTGGTCCCTGAGGCTGCCCCCGAGCAGGGGCAGGTCCGTGCTCCTGGCCAGCTGCAGCAGGTGCAGCAGGGCCCGGCAGATCTGGCTCCTGAGGCTGGAGCTGTACCTGAACTCCAGGAAGTCCTCGGTGTCCTCGCTCCTCTGCAGGGCCACCACCAAGGCACTCCAGATCTGGCAGAACTGCTCCGTGGAGCCGTAGCACTCCCTCCTGCTGGGGATGGACAGGGCCATGGCTGACTTGATTCGCACCTTGAAGTTCTTGCAGGACTTGACTACAGAGGAAAGGGCACTGAAAGCTTGCGTGGCCCAAGGAGCCTCTCCTGAAAAAAAAAACCAAAAAAATATCTTTTTTAATCAGCCAAAACATGCAAAACTATCAATATCTCCTGAATATTGAATGGACTGACACTTATTGAATTTATTGTGGTTTAAATGAGAGAATCAGGGGTTATGAAATGAAATATTAGTTGAAACAATTAATCTCCGGAAGTTTTACAAGAGGACATTTATTCACTTATAATCCCACCCTGACACTCTTTCCTGACAGATGACTGAATCCTGACTTTTCCATGACAGATCCAGCTGAACACAGCAGTTACCCCTGCACTGGCACTGGAAGGAGCTGAGTCTGTTCCACTGGGAAGAGCCCTGGGAAAGCTGTGACAGCAAGACTCAGCCTCGTTGCCTTCCCCCCCGTTCTTCTCCCCCCCAGGGCCCCAGAGATGCTCTGCTCAGCCCCCCAGGTGCTCAGGCACTCACCCAGAGGCAGGGCAGGGTTCTTGAAGACGTTGCCCAGCGCGTAGCACGCGTTCCAGCGCACCTTCATGGTGGCCTCGCTGCCCACCGTGGCAATCAGGGCCTGCAGGGACTCCTCCATGGCCTCCCTGAACCTGGGGTTGGCCACGTGGCAGGGCTGCAGGAAATGCAGCACATTGCCAAGGGCACGCACGGCGTTGCTCTTCACCTGGAACGCACAAAAACCTCTCCGGTGTTTTTATCGGCAGGTTTGATTTCAAGCCCGCTGTGAAATCATCTCAGAGCCAGCAAGGAGCACAGCTGGGATCACACTGTGTCTTCCTAAATTCCACCAGAAAGGTCATTCTCTGCAAATGGCCACAAACCAAACCAAAAACCCCAGCACTGTGGAAAAGCCCAGACTAATTCCTTGCGATTCAAACACCACAGGAACCCTCTGAGCACCTCAGGGGAGGATCTGAGCTGCAGCTCCCCTCAAACACTCGGGCAAAGAGACCTAAAGCAACTGGTGCCTTTTTCCTTTTCTGCTTTTTTTTAATGCAGGAGATAAGGACCCCAACCCCACTCTCCTTCCCCTCAGCCTTACCTTGTCCCTGTCCTTGGATGCTTCTGTTGCAGAGCGCAGCAATTTCAGCAGCAGCAGATCAGAGAGCTCCTCCTGGAAGCTTTGTCCCATGGTTTCCCTGCCAGGAGAAACCCTGTGAACACCCAGCTCGGCTGCTCCATCCCCAAAGATGTGATACCACCCTTTATAAAGGCCCATGAACAAACAACCTTCACTCTTTAGAAGGCTAATATGTAAGGCAGCCCTTTCTGCATGTGACCACTATGTTTATTAATTTAAAACCAAACTATCAATGCAAGAAAGCTGGTTAGCAATGGTTAAATCTGTAATAAAAAACAGAGGGCAAGGAATTGCTCAGGGGCAATTCTGTAGCAGGAATATATGATAACTATTTTCCTGTTAAAAATGTAACAGTAGGTTGGGCTTCCCTCAGTCTCTGGCTTGAGGAAGGGTTAAATATTTATTAATTTTACTTCTGTGTTATGTTGAAAGTAAAGGAACCATGTAATTACACTGAGCAACACACAAGAGAAGGAAAATTGAAAAGTTTTAAAGAGTCTCTCCTTAGAGTGACAGGACAAGGGAACTTCAAACTGAGTAGGTTTAGATAGGTTTAGATCAGATATTAGAAAAAACCTGATCCCTGTGAGGGTGCCCAGAGAAGCTGTGGCTGCCCCATCCCTGGAAGTGCCCAGGGCCAGGCTGGACAGGGCTTGGAGCAAGCTGGGATAGTGGAAGGTGTTCCCAGATGGATACAGGATGCTTAAACAGGCAGAGGGTGCTTAAAAAGAAGGATTCAAGCCAAAATTCAGCTTTTTTTGATGTTAAGTATCACAGAATGATTTTGGTTGGAAAAGGCCTTACAGAGCATGGAGCCCCAGCTGTGCCTGATCCCCAGAGCACTGAGTGCCACATCCAGTCATTCCTTGGACACCTCAGGGATGGGCACTGCAAACCTCCC
The DNA here is from genome assembly GCA_013396995.1 of Dicaeum eximium. Classification (NCBI taxonomy): domain Eukaryota; kingdom Metazoa; phylum Chordata; class Aves; order Passeriformes; family Dicaeidae; genus Dicaeum; species Dicaeum eximium. The sequence goes on from VWZP01007201.1 coordinate 326,464, forward strand.
TGGGCAGCCCTTCCATGGAGGAACTCCTGGTCATGCCCAGCCTGGAGCTCTCCTGGCACAGCCTGGGGCCAGCTCCTCTGGCAGACCCAGGTGTGGTGTGTGTGACACCTGGGGACAGGGCAGGAGGTGTCACATACATGTTGATGATGAGGGTGTCTGTGAGGTTGCCCAGGGACCAGGCTGCCTTGGCACGGACGTTGGGAGACTTGTCCTGGAGGGAATTCAGGATGGCATTTGCTGTGTCTGCCACAAACATCACATCCTGTCAAAGCAAAAACTGCTGCAGTTACAAAGTTCTCAAAACACAGGTGATTTCCTCAGTGTCATACTCTGGTTTTTCCAGGGAAAAAGGGACAGAGACCAGCTCTGTTCATTCACTTTTCTTTCCTAGGTGACACCTTTTAAATGAGCTCTCTGCAGCTTTGCCTGACCTTTAATTAACAGCCCAAGCCTGAATGCTGACCAAGTCCACCACTCCTGGGGAGCTGTTGCTGAAAGGCTTGGATGGATTATTTAATTCCATCAGTGATTTAGTTACTTTGGATTTTAACATAATTACATGGACTGCCAACATTATACCCATCAAATCCCACTCTCAAAGTAATTGCTCCAAACTCCCTGTTGAGCTGCCTGTCTAATCTTCTCTTCTATGGCACATTACATGTGCCTATGGTAAAGGATTTTCTTTCAAAATATTTTGGAATTAAACTCCAAAGTCAGCTACTACATATTTTTTTAATTAAAATAATTCACTTAAAGGTTATATTGTAAAAACTAATCTTCCAGCTCAGCCAAGCTAAGATGATATTTTGTAGAAAAAAAAAATTTCCTCCAAATAAGCTTTGTTTCTTAGTTTTAAGCAAAACTGAAGGCTTCACATTAAAACCTTGTTACAATCACAGAATCCTGAAGGTTGGAAAAGACCTCAAAGATGGAGTCCAACACCAAACTCCCCAGAGCACTGTGCAGCTGCTCCCCTCAGCTCTTGCAGCTCCTCTGTGCCAACCTAACCCCTCCAGCTTCCACCCCTGAGAGCCTGGGAAGATCCTGAGCTCTCTCCTTTCCCTCTCCCTTCTGCTTCACCTCCCTTACAGCTGCACTGGTTCTGCTCTCACACCAAAGGCTGCAGGTCTGGAGCCAGGAAGGAAAACCATAAATACGCTACAGGCCAAAAGCAAAGTGAATTGATTTCAAACAAATCCCTGTTCCACACTTTCTGGTTGATTATAAAATGGCTCAGAAGAAGGGAATGGGGTGGCTCTGACCTGCCTGAGGCACGGGAAGAGGATGTAGACTCCCAGGGCACGGGCAGCAGCAGCTTTCACCAGGGGGTTCTCGCTGTGGTTCAGGCCCAGCAGCAAGGTGACACACAGGATCTGCTGGTCACCCTGCAAGGAGGAGCAGCACTGGCAGCAGGGGGCTGAGGAGAGCTCTGCCCCACCCCAGGGGCACACAAATCCTCTCAAACACCCTGTGTCTGAAGGAGCTTCCACTCTGGATAAAGTGGGTTGAGGAGTGTTTCAGGAGCCCACCCAGGAACAGGAATGCTTCCAGCACACGGGATCTCACTGCTGCTGGGTAACACCATGAAGGAAATCACAGGAGTAACTCCATCCAAAGCTGAAGAATGGCCCATCAGAGCTAGCACAGAGAGGATGGGCTGCTCTTGCCTCCCTTCCCTCGCTGGCCCTCATGAGCCAGGACAGGCAGGCAGGGTGAGCTCAGCCTGGGCAGGTTGTCAGCTCACCAGCCATGACAAAAGGTCACAGTGGGCACTGACTCGACCCCACTTGGCCACGGGGACAGGAGAGGGGATGGGATCAAAGTACAGGGGGATGAAGTACATGCTGTACTCGGAGAATTCCAGAGATACTGCTGGACCAGCAATTCCTGGGCAAATGAGATCTGGCAGAGCACTCCCCAGCAAGGGCACAGTGACACAGAAGGAGCTGCACAATGCAGGGGAGATCCACTGCCAAGGCTTTCATGTTTAAAAGCATATTTCATGTTGCAAAGAGAAAAAACACACATGCAAATGGGGGCACAACATCAGGCCCTGGCTGTTGGCTCAGCTGGCTCTTCAAAGGATTAATGAGCAGAATAACAATCCCTCAGCCCTCCCTCACGCCACAAAATTCTTGTCCTCCATCTCCTGTGCATCATTGCCAAGGCTGGGTACTCATGGCAGGGCCAAGCAGCTGCTGTGACCCACAGTTTAATTGTTCTGACAGGCTAATTACTCCCAACATTGCCCTTCAGCCTTCAGCAGGCACAATGTTCAGAAGGAGAAAAAAAAAATTTGGGAAGGTTTCTTTACCTTCTCCTGCTAAGTTTTAAAAGGCTTTACACCTCTGTAATCTGGTGGACAAGGACAAAGCCTCAAAGGTAAAAACATCCCATTTAAAGGTGTGTTCTCCTACCTGCAGGAGGCTGAAGGCCTCTGGTAAGATAGAGGACAGGGCATCACAGGCACTTGTCTGGAGAGTGGCATGGGGGGAGTTCTGCAGGGTGCCAGGTAAAGGGCCATTCAGCACCATCGTCCAGAAGATCACAACCTGCAGGAGAAACAGCCAGGCTTAGCTTTTAAACTCAGCAATTAAGCCTAAGTTCTTGTCTTGAAGATGATCATCATACCCTGAAATTTAAACTGCATTAAATAGAGTGGCAATCTCACTCCTGAACCCACACAGCTGAGTGTTTTCAATTGCCTGACAATTTACATTCATAGCAAACAACAGGAACCTGATGCTACTGAACACATTTCCTGCCTTGTGGGCTCAAAACTTAGCATGAGCCGAAGAAATTTTTAAGCTTGTCTTCTGTTCACAGAAGGAAGACTTAAACAGGTCCATATTACTCAGCTTCTGCAAACTTAGCCAACAAACAGCTAATGATTTTTTCTAAATTCACATATACTGTGGTTCTGGCCACTCTCTCTGCACTTGTGACCAGCCAGAAAATGTAGGTTGGCTCTTTAACAATGCAAATTCACCAAAATTCTAAAAGTTTTATGACACACACAAAATCAGTGCTGTTCTTCCAGCTCTCTGAGCTACAGCAGGCTGCAAGAGTTGGGGAGAGGCAAAAACACAAGGTTAACATCATGTAAAAGAAATAAAACCCAACACATCTGTCTACAGACAAGAACAACTGCCAAATTACTGCAGGAAGCCTCCAGAAATTGTCCATGCTGGCATCCATAAAGCCACAGTCTGAGTCCCTTCCTGCTTCCCTGCAATTATTTATCTCTGTCTGTGCCAGTGACTTTGCAGAGTGCAGGGAAGGAGCTCAGGGAGGTGGAATTTCACACTTACCACGCTGACAGGCACCCTCTGCTCAGGGGCAGTGGGGGAGTCAGGTTTGTGCTGCTGCAGGACACCCGTGCCCAGCTCCTCCAGAAGCTACAAAGAACAAAAAGCAAGGAGGCTTTTGTCAGGGATGACTCAAGGACTGTGGAACCTGCATCTACACACCCAGGAAACAAAAATAAAAGATTCAGTACTGGTTTGGACTGTTCTACCCCTGCTAGTACTGAAATTAGAGGAAAAGCCTTTCCTAGATAAAGTCTCCAGCAAGCACAACAAACTGGTGCTCAAAGAGGAAATCTTTGGGTCACAGAGTCCAGTCCCTACACCAGCTGATGCTCAGCCAGGGAAGGACCAGTGTTGTGGTCCTTGCACTTCCCAAGCTTCCTGGTGACTCAGCAGAGCAACAAAATTCTGTTGAGACTTCAAGACTGGAAGCTGAAGGTGCATTTCTCAAAGTGTCAGCGTTTCTACATCACACACACACAGATGCTCTGAATATTCATCACCACTCATCTGCGTTTGCAAAGCACACAGACAGAGAAAACTGACTTGGTAAAACAAACAATGTTGATGTGTCCTCCTGCTCTTACTTTGGCTCCATGAAGCTGAATGGATGGATCCATTTCTTCCATGCATCTGCAAGCTACTTCTCCAAGTTCTAGGAAATAGCTCTGAGCCATTGGGAAATAACCTTTCACAAGAAGAGCCAACACCTAAACACAGACAAAAGAAATTCCATTCAGCATTTCTTCCTTCTGTTTACCCAAAATACCCCAACTACACACCGAAATGATGTTAATGGGCTAATCAACCCTGGCACCATATACTGAACTCTGATGTAACAGATACACCCTGCAGCACAACTTCTGGAATACTAGAGCTGATTAAAAGCCTCCCTGTTCCATTATCTTGTTCAAAAAAGAGCCACAGAAGCACTATCAGGTAGCAAGACCATGAATTATTTACTGTAAGTGAGGGCTCCTGCAGCCAAAAAAACTAAGCAAGACATTCTGTACATCCTGTAACACTGCTGCTGCCTTCTGTGAAGCTGGATTTAACAAATAGCTACTGCTCCAGGAAAAGAGTGAGACTTCTTGGGATGCATGTCACAAAATCTTGCCCTTTGCTGTGGCTGCATGAAGTAAAACAAAGCCAAGCCTCTGCATCCACAGGTACTCCTTGAGTCATTCCACAGCTCCTTGCTATGACTCAGACTTTTCTCTGACTGCAGGGCTCTTTCCCACTTTGTTTCCCACCAAAACTTTAATTTGGATTCTGCATGGAGGAGTTTGCATGGGGAAGACTCACAGTCTGCCACCAGACATCCCCAGATAATATGGAAAAAACCATAGATAAAGAAGAAGAATCTGAAGATAAAGAATTCTTTATCTGAAGATAAAGAATCACGGGCAGATGAACTTGCTGCAACAGGTTTGCAGCAGGACAGTCACGCTGCGGCTGTGGAACCAAAACGTTTCTCTTTGAGTCACAGCCCAGCAAAGGCAGCCTAAATCTCTGAGAGAGCAGGCAGCCAAGGGACTGCCTAGCTGAGGGAGGCAGCTGGATGTGCCAGGCTCCCACCTGCAGGGCCTCCAGGCGCAGGGGACAGGGCTCGTAGACGCTGCCCAGGGACGGGAAGGCGGCATCGCTGTCAGAGCAGGGATCCTCCCGGGGCAGCACGGTGATGGAGACACACAGGAGCAGCAGCCAGCAAGGCTCTGCAGGCCCACACCCTGCTGGGCTGTCCCCAGGGCTGTCCCCTGCCCAGGGCAGGGCTCTCCTCCAGGGCTCGCAGGAGGAGCTGCAGCGCCCGGGGGTTGCGCTGCCGCTGCCGGCCAGCCCCGAGGAGCTGGGCTGCTGCAGGAGCAGCTGCACCTCTGGCAAAGGGGCCTGGACAGAAATGATTGCCCCCAGCAACGTGAGGCTGGAAACTCGAACGTTAACATCTGCAAGAGACAATGTAGGGAGAAGAAAAAGCAAAAAAAACTCCATTAGCACCTCACTGATGGCCCGGCATCCTCCCTCAGCAGTTTTCACACAAGACACATCGTAACATATAAACATCCACTGCTGCTGAATTATGAATGATGGAGCACAGAGGAGGGGAGGAATATCACAGAGAGAGAATGCAAACCTTTGTGAGAGATGTAGGGCTTGATCTGGTTCCACACCCTGGTAAGCAGCCCGGGTTTCAATCGGCTGTAGGGTGCATTGGAAACCAAGTTTGCAAGGCACTGAAACACAGAGAAAGGTGCTGGTTACAATGTCAGCCTGGCCTCCAGCAGGTTTGCTTTTACATTTGTAATTTAGGTTACTCAGGCAGCTTATTATCTGAGGGCACCTGAAAAAAAACCACCCCAATTATCTGCTGTGTGAACACTGGAAACAAATTTGGCTCCTAAGAACAAGGATTCAACTACCACGATGTGGCATAAAGATCAACGAATTTTGATAGCCCATGGAAGGATTTGTCAATTTGGATCGCAGTTTTAAAGTCAATGTGAGTCTTCAGAATTATTTTATAGGTTCATTCAGCTCCAAAAAGACTAAAAAAATGCAAAAAAAAGAGAATTGTGCTGAAGAGAAAAGAAACCCCAAAACTCTGGATAGAACTCTGAGGAATCTGGTTGAGTGGAAGATTTCCCTGACCACAGCAGGGGATTGAAAGGTGATCATTAAGGTCCCTTCCAACCCAAACCATTCTGTGATTCCACGATTCTGTAGGATGACTCAGTCAATGCAGCCTTGTGAGACGACAAAGATCTGTTTGTCACCTCCCCATGTCACTCCTCAACAGCAACTCAGTGCAATCCTCCTTCAGGACTTAACCTAGGGAGCAGTGTGAGCCCTTGGAGCACGTGGCACACTTTTAGTGCAGGTACCTTGACGATTTGTGTCAGGGTCTGAGAGGAGGACTCTGCCACCAGGGCCAGCAGCAGGCAGCGGTGCAGCTCCCGGATGCTGGAAGCAATGGTGACAGAGAAGGGAGTAAAAGCTCTCTTGTGGTCATTGGCATCTTCAGCCACAGAGAGGAACTGCTTAGAACCTTCCAGAAAGGCTGAGAGGACTTGAAGAGCGCAGGCACGTGTCTGAAATGATAAAACATTTGTGATACCTTTTAACACCTCCTTCGAGCAGGTGGAGAATTTTAAAAATATCCTCTCTAGAAAGAGAAAATTCAACCCCAACTATCTTTCTTTCATAACTTCAGGCAATAGAGAACCAATCCTGTGTTTCCTTAGCCAACACTTCCTATTTACTTCTTGGGCAGTAGCCAAATACTGAAGGCAGAGAAGACAACTCCTAAGATTAACGGGGGAAAGGAAAAGAGAACAATTTTTGTACTCAGAAGTGCCTCACCTTTGGAGAAGGGTCCTTTAGAGCAATAGTCATCAGGGACACAGACTGGGGGCTGCCAATACCAGGGGCATCAGGAACAAATGCTGACCAGTAGCCATACAGAACTCTCTTTTCTATTGACTTTATAGTGGAGAGGAAACAGGCCAGAGCCCCTTGGCGAACATTGGCTTGGTAAGACCTTAAACACAAACAGAAAGATTCATAAAAACAGCAGGGACAAGGGATAGACTCCACCTCTTTCATGTGTATTAGTGGCTGGCTGTGAGAGGAAATCTTTTGGACCAAGAACAGGAAGAGGAAGAACAAACTTACTTCCAAACCAACACAAATTACCACCTTCCAATTTTCTTGTATCAAAAGGGAAAAGTGGTTCCCTCAGCAGTTTTGACTGAGAACAAAGGATCGTGTGGAGGTGTTTTGTGGAGCAATCTGTGTGGTTTTCTGTGGATGTGCACAGCACTCACCTCACTTTGCTCTGTATGCCACCCTCAGCATCGGAGTACTCGGACTCGCTGCTGCTGAGGCGTTTCCAGGGCTGTGGGGCCGGGGGCTCCTTCCCAGCACACACATCCCACGCTCCAGGCCGGGGCTCAGGACCAGGCACATCCCCCAGGTGCAATTTCACCACCTCTGCTCCCAGCACCGACTCGTTTCCTGCATCCCCCGAGTCTTCTCTTCCTTCTTTTCCTTCTTCCCCAAACTCTCCTTTCTTTTGTTTCCCTTTGCACTTTTTCCTTCGGCTCTAAGACAAAAAATGGGTTTTTCTTAGTCAATGCTTAACAAATATATAAATGCAGTTATATGTCTCTGCAATACTCTACATGCAGAAACAGTCACTCTTTAGTATCTGAGCTTTTAAATTCTGCTTATTAGTAGCAACAGTCACAAAACTTCAGTAATACCTAAGTAAAGTTTATAACTGAATAGCCTTCAAAATTAACCTTTGGCTTCTTCATCAGTAAAGCAAAATATATCCAAGGAAACTTTTAGCTAAAAATCATATTTCACACAAAAGTGATTAAAGAACAACAATAAATACTTCTGTAGTTCTTTTAGATTTACAGTAGGTAGCACTAGCTAACCTTCCTTTTCAGCACCTAAAAAGAAGCAAGTCAACATGACTAGAGAACTTTATTTCTCTAATGTCTTTCAGATAATCAGTAAGCCAAAGTATTTGCAGCTTAAAAAATAACCTGTAGAAGGATTAAGCAGAACAGATGAGGCAAGAAATCAGTCTTAAATGAACTTGACTTCCCAAAGAAAGAGTCAAACAATTGTGCAAGTGTTAGGAGAGAAAACGTGACTTATAAAATCAAAAGCTTTGGTGAGTTTGCATCAATCCCGTGCCTGCAGACCAGGAATTCTTGGCTCTGGATGAATAATTGCTACACAGAGCTTAACTGAGGAAAGCCAAGCCCTGCAGAGCCATTGGTTTGTGTCACCTGAGTTCCCAAAGCAACTTTACTCAGTGCAGGATTTATAATCATCACCTTTGAAGCAAAGCATTAAATGCACCACGTGCTCAGGACGTGAAGAGCCACCAATATCATGGACAGGTAAGACACAACCACAAGAAACAGGAGAATGAGGAGCAGCCCAGCTTACCCCTGTCTGCTTAGAGGAGGCTGGTTCTGACTGCTCCTGCTTGACAGGTGACCTTTTATCATACTGGGGTAAGGGAGCAGGGTACAGGGCAGTGGGCACCTCAATGCTCAGTCCTGGCAGCCCATGGAACATGCATTTCTGCAACAGAACACAGATGTCAGCCTTCTGTCCCTTTCCCAGGCACAGATTTACTGTTACTCCAGTGAATTCACCAGTTTTCAGCTGTGCTCCTTCCCCCAGGTCCTGCCTGTCCCACACAACATCTGAAATCCATCTACATGTGGAAGGATTTCAAGTAGGTCCAAAAAACCCCAAGCCTCCCATCTTCCTCTCACACTCTGCTGTGGAAAGTGCAGTGAAGATGCTGTGAGAGAAACTCAATTTATTTTTCTTTAATACCTCACACTCCATTTCCCCCCATACTCAGGCTTCTCTGCTCCCTCTTGCTCATCTTCTGCTGTTTCCCACTTAACAGCACCTGGAACCTCCCAGTGTCTGCCTCTTTCTCCAGGTGGATTTAAGGATTTACCTTTAACACTGCCAGAAGAGCTCCAATTTGGTCAGTTTGCATCAGTTTCATTTTCCCACCATTGAGAAGGGACTGGACACCTTTCAGTGCACTCTGCAATAACTGAAAACAAAGAATTACTTACTTTTCCTTCCCAAAATGCTGCAGGTTCACAACTTTCAAGTAACTTTTTAGGCAATTACAGTTTTGCTCAATTGGGGACAGTAATATGATAAATTATAGACTATTAAAGCAAAATCTTAATTGACAACATTCCAAATTCCATATATTCCAGCAGCACAATGTCCTAATTAGAGTATTTTAGACAATTAGACTCACACTTACCATGCAAAAAGTGATGTCATCCACATCAGGGGTTTTTGAAGACTGCAGAACACTTAGGAAAGTTTGAAAACAGACACTTCTGTAGGACTCATCCAGGTATGGCTGCCCAGGGACACTAAAATTAGAGCAGGAGGTTGCTTTACAGTCTGTCCACAGGTTCATAAAGTTACACAAAGTCCCACCCAAGCCCCCTGTCAGCCTGCAGAGCCCCAGATGGATGCATGGCTGATGGAAAGGGGCCAGCTCTACCACAGAGAGGACAAAAGGAAACCTTCTACATGAAAAACCAGACAGCAGAACAGCTTTTTTCTTCCCAAAACGAATCCCTGTAACATTACTTCCGTAAGACTGAGAGTTTATGGTTTTATGCACAGATATCCGGGAACACTAAAGCTCTGCATTTCAAATCCACGTGCCCACACCTTGCAGGCCCTGTGCTGGCAGATGTACACCTGGTAACCCACCTGGAAAGGCTGGTACACACCTGAGACACAGGTGAGCCATGCTGCGCACAGCTGCCCTCCTGAGCTCCACGTCTGGCTGGGCAGGGTCACTGAAGTGCAGCAGGAGCCCAGCCTCGCCCAGCAGGTCCGGGAGATGCTGCAAACAAACCACCAGAAGCCATCAGGGGTCAGAGCTCCTCCCTCAGCCTCCTGGGACTTGTGTTTGGGGGCTAAACATCATGGGAGGTGGCTGCAGCCTGGCTGGTGCCCACCCAAGCTGCTCCTCAGATGGGCAGGGGACAGAAAATGTAAGGAAAGGGTCATGAGTTGAGACAAGGACAAGGAGAGGTCACTCACTGGTAACCATCACGGGCAGAGCAGACCTGACTTAGTGAAATTAGTGGAATTCATGAGCAATCAAAAATCAAAGCACCATAATGAGAAGTAAAACAAACCCTAAAAATTCTCAGCTGCCATTTCAGATTCCAGAGACAGATTTATGTTTATTAAAAAACAGCATGAAAACCTTAAGTCCTCTTTATTTTGTATAAAGAAAGGACGGGGTTGAGCACAGTTCAGCTGAGCCCCAGTTTGTGCTCTCTTCCCAGACATGAAGCTAAGCTAGGAACAACTGCTGCACCAAACTGCTGCCACTACATGGGCTACAAGCCCACACAAGCTGGCAGCTCCCAAACTGTGAGCATCACCACCCCATGCTCAGCCCAAAACAGCAGAGACTGCTTTGCAAGCTGCCACGAGCTGCTGACAGCAGGAGAATTCAGCATTTCAAACACTGTGAGCTGCAGCAACAAGGAGCTGCACACAGGATTGGTACCCAAGAGCCCCTGCTCTGGTTACAGGGTGGATTTCAGCATCCTCAGTGCAGCCTGTGGACTTGTGTGCAATTTGAAGCTCCCCGTGGTCTTCCTGCCTGAGGCACAGGGTGTTTGGTCTGCAGGCTAAGCCTTAATTAAATAAACATTATTTAATGGTGATCCCAGCAGCTGCAGCCTGCAGGTACACAGCATTCCACAAGGGAATAATAATTATTAATAAACACAATGGAAATTCAACTTTCCCATAAATACAGCCACTATTTAAATGGCATCTAATCTTAGCATGGAAGGTAATGCAATTTGAGAACTTTTTTATTCTTTCTCTCTGGGAAAAAAATAAAGTAGAAAGAGCAGTGGTGCAAATATTTTTGTTGTTATTTTCTCTCTGTGTGTAAACTCACCTTCTGACACTTAGGCCCATTATTGTAAACGAGAGCTGCTAAGGCTTGCAGAATTTCAACATGTGTCCAGGAGCTGCACTGCCTCAGAGCAGAGATGCAGTAGGAGAGAAGGAAATTCAAGCTCTGCTCATCAACCATCACCTGATGGAAGAGAAAAGGTCAAGATGAACATCATCTTGTACTGCTGCAGTCAGTAAACCCAGAGAAATTGGTCACAGATTCAGGTGATCTGCTGTTAAAATCACACACCAGCAGAGAACACACCTGACCAGAAATGGATAAATCTGTACAAGTGTTCTAAAACCAAGACTATTTTCCATGGTGAATCACTTCTGACTGAGAGGTGGTTTTATGAGGAACCATGCTAAAACCAGATCAGAGCCTCAGCTACCCAAAAATAAGTAATGCAGTGAAAATCTAAGAAACTGCCTGAAGTTGGCTCTGCAGCCCTGGAAAAAGACACTGGCTTATTGAGGGACAGGAGGGACATGGCCAAACTCTTCCTACCTGATATCTGTTGAGTAAGTGATGGATAAGCTGACAGACTTTGCTGACAAGATGCTCCTGATCAAGGGGAACCAACTGACAGGCTTGGACAAGCACAGCACAAACATCCTGGAAGAGAAAGCCTCAGTTTATTTTTTAGGGACTACAATAACAGCAATAATGGCTTAAGACAAAAACCACGTTGGATCAAGGAACAGAAGAGCACTGCTCAAAAATCAATTCATTCCAAAGTGCAAAGTAAGCCTGCCATGGAGTGGGGATGGCAGGGACACGGGGCTGGCATGGCAGGGACACGGGGATGGGTACGGCGGGGACACGAGGTGGCACGGCGGGGA
>VWZP01007201.1:338391-380366 GCA_013396995.1 Dicaeum eximium
CGGCTCCCCCGGCTCCCCCGGCCCCGCCGCCGCCATGGCCGCGCCCCGCCCCGCCGCTATGGCAACCGGAGCCCTTCCGGGGCGGCCGCGCCTACGGCGGCCCGGCGGCGCTGAGGGACGGCGGGGCCCGGCGGCGCTGAGGGACGGCAGGAGCCGCGGCAGGTGGCGGTGCCCGCCCGCCTGAGGGACGGCCCGGGCTGCGGAACGGCGAGCGCTCAGGGGGAGAGCCCCTCGGCACCAAGGCCATCGCTGAGCCACGTCCCCGGTGCCGCATCCACGCGGTTTTACATCCCCGCAGCGCTGGACAACGCGCTCCGTGAAGAAATGTTCGCGGTGTCCCATCTGAAGCTCTCCTGGTGCGGAGGATGTGACGGCTGTAACCCAGATCAGCGCTGCTGCTGTCCCACAGCCCTGGCCCAGCTCCGGCCAGACACAGCGCTGGGGACAGCGGAACCAGGCTTGTGAACAGAACCCGCTCCCCTTAAGGTCACGAATCCATCGGGATCTGCATCTCAGCAGCGTTTACATCTCGCTGATGGGTAACACCGAATTAAGAGCTGAGCTCCCGCCATTCCATTCCCTGTGGACAGGATGTGGGGCAGCAGCCGAGGCCTGGAAAGCCCTGGCAGATGGGGACATCTCGAACAGGGCTCAGTTCCTGCCCCGCTGCACATGGGCTGCTGCCAACACCGGGCCCACATCACCCGGGAAGGAACAGGAGGGCTCCAGGGCCAGACACGGTGCTTTTCCTCCATGGCACATCTAGGATGTCACATCCTTACCTCTGGTTTACACTCCTTCCATTTCCTTATCACACTGACCACCTTGAGTAAGGAAAGTACGTTCTGTGCCACCAGAGCCGTGGCCTTGGCGTCCTTCTGTGCCCTGGGCTGGCTGGTTCTGGGTAATTGCTCTGCTCCTTCCCTTTATCCTTCCATTTATCCTGTGCTGTTTGTTCCTCAGAAGTGCCTAAAGGCCTCTGAGGCAGGCACAGGGAAACACAGAGCAGAGACAGCCCCAGGCACGCTGTTATTGTGCAGGGATGATTTTCACAGAATGACAGAATATCCTGTGTGTGAAGGGACCCACAAGGATCATCAGAGTCCTGAGAGATTTTAGGGAGCTCTGTGCCAGCCCAGCCCGGACATTGCTCCAGGGAGAGCAGCTGCTTGAGATCCTGCGAGTGCTCTGGGAGGCAGTGTGAAAAAGTGGTGTGGGCACCTTCGTTTTTGATTTGAGATTTCAAACCCAGGAATGTCAGTGTTGCCTCCCCAGCTTCTCTACTCTGCATAAATTCCCACCAGACCCACATTTAGGGACCTTTTGCAGTTTTGTTTCTTTTGTCACCATTTTATTTTGTGATTTATTATTTTAAAAACGTATTAATACATATTTAAAGTTCTTTCTTTCTTGTTTTCCTCTTTTTTTATAAATGGTGCTGAAATGTGCATTCTGACAGCAGCCCCTGCTTTGTGAGGCCCCAATAAATCCATGACTGACAGCATCCCATGGGTTGTAAAGCAACAAAACCAGCTGGGAGCTGGGTAAGGGCACTGTGGGCTTGGGCAATAACTCCACTGAAGCCAGGGATGTTACACCAAGATACATTTTGCCAGTTCCTGGCAATATTCCGGGTTTACTCACCCCTCCAAATCCCCAACTGCATCATTCAGCAGTGGCCAGGAGGGAAAATAGCACAAGTCCTCCACTGTTAAACGTGTGCTGCCACTATCATGCAAATCCATCTGGTTCAGCAGCTCTAAGCAGACTTCAAAGGGCAGAGAAGTCATTAGAATCACAGTTCAAAGAAAAAAGTGAGCAGCTGGTCTAGGCCATCTGGTAGGGGACATAAAATGCTCTCTTTCTTCTGCAGTCAGTCTATGAAATTTTCATTAATTGTAGGAACATCTTCCAACATTAACCAACATCATATTGTTAAAAATGTAAGTCTTAATAAATCATCAAAACGGGTGTCTTAGGGAAGCAAGGAAGCTGCAGTCTGCTGGGGTCTTCCCTCTGCAGTAAGACACTAGGCTGTAATTAAAATTTAAGTTGGTGTTTTCAAAGCAAATTAGTGGGAATTAGATTCCTCAGCTCCTTTGAAGGCCTCAGGGAAGAATGTGGACAGGGTGGTTCCCTAGGCTGCAGAGGAATCTCCTTTTCTATTGATTTCAGGAGCCATTCCTGGCTTAAAAATGTGGAGAAAGTGTCCTCCCTGGGCTGCATGCTTGGGCTGGATCCCAGTGGCTGGGATGGGGGCCCAGCCCAGGACACCTGAGCCCCAGAAAGACCAGGGGAAGTTAAAGAACCCCCAGCTCCCTGCAGCCCCAGCAGACACCCCATCCAAGAGGAATTCCAGCTCTGCTGGGGTGAGCACAGCTCAGCAGAATCCCTGTATTGGCTGCTCTGATCTCAGGGTCCCCTGCAGCTCCTGGAAATTGATATTCCTGTTGAATATTTGGATGACTTCCTTGAAACTCAGGCAGGTGGTTTGAAAATGCAGGGATGGTGACAACTGCCACGGGGAAGCCAAAGAGAGCTCCAGGATGTGGCAGGGACCTGCTGAGCCTGAAAACACGGTGACCTGGAGCTGCTGCAGCTCTCCTGGCCTCCTCCTTGCCCCTCCCTCACCAGCTGTGTCCTTTCTCCAAAAGGCAAACTGGAGAGTTCATCTTAACCTGATCACTCTGGGAGCACAACTAGCCCAAAACTCAGCAGGCAATTTCAGGGGTTTCAAGCCCAGACTTTCCAAGATGCCTGTTTCCATTAATTCTGCTTCTGCTCCTCTTTCCTCTGACTGCCCAAATTTACTGACTTTTCACTTCCTACCAGCAGCATTTCAAAGCAGATGGGAAACACCTGCATGTAGAAAAATCCCAATCCTCTGAGGTACCAGGGGTACCCACAAAGGTGCACACGCAGGTACCCCATCCCTGGCACGGGGATTCAGCCTCTGCCTGCACCAGCTCCACATTTCCCACTCCCCAAAGGTATGTGCAAATTCAGCCCCTGGTGCTTAGCTGGGTGTCTCCCACTGTTTTCCCTCCCCGGCTGTTTTCCCAAGCTTTGGGCCAGCTGACGGGACAAACAGCACTGGCTCCAGCCTTGTTTGCCACCCAGCAACAGACACAAATACTTGAAATACTTTCCTAATCTCATTTTCTCATGCAAACAACTGCTGGGATGTCAGGGACGTTAATCCAAGGCAGCAGCAGAGAAGGGCAGTGCAGTTTGGTGAGGGAAGAGCCCAGCTGGGAGCACTCACAGCCCCTGAAGCCTCCCCACACGGCCCCATCAGAGGAAGGTGCCCTGTGCTCACACCCACCCCAGCCTGGACCCCACACCTGGGTGCAGGTGCCCTGCTGACTTGGCCAGTGAGGATAATTCCCTCCTGCAACCATTGAAATTCCTTACAGATGGAAACATCCATGGCCTGGGGTCACCAGCCCTCCCTGGGAAGGGAGCTGAGCATTCCCAAGCAGTTTTTCCTGGAAGGCTTGCTGGCTTTACTTGACTGTGTTCTGGGATTGCAGTTGCATCCAGTGAGATTTTGGAAGCCCTGCTACTGCCTCCCCCCTGCACTTCTCTCCTGGGCTTATGTCCCCAGAGCTGGCAGAGGCCGAGATGTTTCCATGTCTGCCTTCCCCAGGAGATGCTGGGGACACAGGGGACACGGCTGAAGCCTGGCTGGTGGCAGCACAGCCTCCAAACACCTCCCTCTCTGTACAAAATAGCACAGACCTGCTTTTTTAGTTTACACCCAAATCTGTTGTCATCCCTTGTGTGTTTACAGAAGAGAGGCTTTCCATTAACACAGAAAAACGACTTGCCCAGCCTGCCAGGGGTGCAGGGGCAGGGTCTGGATCCCCAGGAAGCTCCGTGAGCCCTTGGGGAGCAGCTGCCAGCGGAGCAGGGAGCACAGGACCCAGAGCTGCAGTGACCTGCTGGGAGCTGGAGCACACTCTGCTAGCACCCTGCCAGGGATGCACACCAAACATGAGCTAATCCGGACAAAAATAGGAGTGAAATCATAATTCAGATGCATAATTCATGTGCATAATTTTTCTTGCTGTATATTCTCCCGGGATGTATTCTAGAAACTGCTTTCTGTCCCCTCCCCTCCCTGCTCCCGTCCTTCCAAAAAGTGCCACAGATGCAAATCATTGGAGGCAGCAAGAGGTAGTAGCTTTGCTGGGTTACTAAATAAATGCTAAATTTGTCTGAGTTTCTAGCCTACATCTTGGCAAGTGATGCAGATTGAAGCTGGTGTAGAGACATGCAGCCTTGTGATAATCACAGGATTTTAATTGCTTTCATTGTGAGCCCCGGCTACTGATTGTATCTGCATGGAAAACTGTAACAGTTTGCACTTGCAAATGCTAAAAATGTTAAACAATAATGGCAATTAAGAGATAATTATAGTTATTTTGAAGCAAGGATTGTAGTTAAGACTCCGAGAAGACATCCCAAACGAGCAGGAAGCGTTGCCCTGTTTACTGCACAGGCTTCAAGCTGCTTTTTCTATGTGACATCCACCAGATTTAATTGCTTAATGATTTTCTATCAAATATTTAAGTACCACAGTATCTTTAGCCAGCCCAGGCTCTGCCTGAACTGCATGTGTCAGTCTTGCTCAGGACATAGGCAGTGTGGAGCCCTGGTCTGGCACCTGCTTGCTGAGTCACCCGAAGCTTTTCTTCTGCTAATGTCAGCACAGGAAAGCTCCAGGGGCTCCCCACCAGCACCCCTGGGTGGGCACCCTTCTGGAAGGGGCTGCATGGGTGCCATCCCTCCGTGCCCCTGCAAGCTGTGGTTCCAAAGGGAGCCCTTGCACCGTGGGTCAGGGTTTCCTCCAGCCAGGCTGACCCACGGAGGAGCAGATGCTTTTGGCCAGGTCACTTTGAACCCTCCGTGGAAGAAAGCAGGGCTTTGAAACCCAGCTTTAGGAAGAGGTTGTGTCCTTGTCGGAGCGTTCTGGGCTTTCCTCAACAACAACAAAGGCGTTTCTATTTTTCCAGAGCCATGTTCTGGGCCGGGTGCCAGCCGTGGTGTGCAGGCTGCGGCGGGGCCGGCCTGGCTCCGTGTCAGCCCCGGCCGTCCCACCGGAGCGGCAGCAGGAACCTGCCGAGATCACACCCCGAACCTGTAATCAACCCCCGCGGGGAGAGGGAGCCCTGCGAGAAGGGATTTCCGTCCCTCTGACTCAGCTGAGGCAGCACGGGCTAAGGCTGGGCTCACTCACACCCGGCTCGGTAAAGCCAAGGAAGCCTTTCTCAGTGCCCTGCTCACCCTGGCCAGGGTAAGACGTGGGAAAAGCTCTTCGGAGGGCCTGAGTGCAGCGTGGCAGGCAGTGGGAGCACACATCCAGCTCGGCAGATTCCAGCCCCTCAGAGGGTGTGTGGGACCGGGCTGCAAGAACAAAAGGCGTCTTTCACTGGCTCACCCCGCGCAGGGCCGCCCAGGCGAATTCCTGGGATGCTTTTATGGGCTGCTACCAATGCACGGGCAGAGCTGGGCTCCCGGCAATCTCCTCCCCCTGAAAGCACTTCATTCACAGCCGGGCTGCAAGGAGGTAAAGAAAAGGCCACGCACACGGTTAAATGCGAGGGGGCCCGAATGCAGGGGGGTCAGAGCACTTCCCCAGAGCTGCCTGGCCCGGGCCCAGGGGTCTGCACAAGCAGCCGAGCTGCAGCTCCGCAAGGGCCATAAATCATGGGAGAGGCGTGAGCAAGGGAGGGAACAAAGGACGTGGAGAGGTGCCATGGCAGCTGGCAGGGAAGGACCGCACCAGAGGATGGCGTCTGAGGAAAGCCTCTGAGCCAGCCCAAGAGGGTCCCGGCCCCAGGGACCAGCGCTGGCCCTGCTCTGCCTCTCCCCAGCCAGCCCTGTCAGCATGGGGCATGTGGGGACAGGGGACATGGGGGATCACGGCCTCCCACCTCACCCACGGCCCCACAGCACTCCTGGGATACCTATCCACACTGCCCTACTCCACTGCTGGCTTTTCCATCAGGCCACAAGGAGCTCTGGCACATTGGTTCTGAGTCCCCAGCTCCAGGATGGAACAGTGTGGCCTGCACAGGCCACTACAGCAGCCTGGTTCCACAGGCAGTAGGGAACATGCTCCACCAGGGCTGGATAAAGCTGTGCCTCGAGCTTAACGCAGGGCCAAACCCCGCTGAGCAGCAGAGCAGAGCCTGGGGCTGCCCCAGGGGAAGGGACAGAGACTGGAGTGGGGTCTTACCCCTGTTCTGGGTGCTGAGCCCACCAGTGCTCAGAGCACCTGCCACCACTAGCAGAAGGGCTGGCAAAGGCACTGACCTGATGATAAGCAGTTATTTGTCTCGTTGGTAATGAGTTATTACTCAGCCTCAGCTAGACACTGCCTTAAGGAAGGAAACATCTGATCATCTTTTAATAAACACAGTCGGCTCCTGCGAGGCTCCTGCAGCTCCTGCATCTACAAAGTGCTCCAAGACACATGGCTTCTGCACAGGCAGAGCTGCTGTGAGTCACCATCTGGGAAAGGGTGTCAGGATCCTTGCTCAATAAATAGAACAAAGGAGGGAAACCTCGGGTGGGCAGGGATGGCACAGCCCTGCTTCCTTCACTGTGTGCCACCATCCTCCTCAGGATTTACCCAGCAGAGGCTGAAACTGAGATAAAAATGATTTCCATGTTCTCTCTCATCATCACTAATCACCTGGAAAAGCACTGGGAGAAGGAACAGGTCTGTTGGGTATTGGGTTTTCCAGCCAGAGGCTCTGCCTGCACGTGCCTGGAGCACAACACTGCAATGGCAATGCTGCAGGCTGCCTGGGAGAGAAGGACACCCTGACCTGCAGCCTGGCTGTTCCCACTGGAGCAACACACAACTCCCAGGCCTGTGCTGCCACTTGTCCCTTTCCAGAGTCCCAGGGGGTCACAGAGAAGGGGAAGAATGTTGTGCCAGGCAGGCAGGGAGCCAGGCTGATGGACAGGCACCTTCTCCCATAGCTTTACACAGTGCTCACTCTGCAGAAGAGTGCAGCCCAGGCAGTGTCCAGTAGTGACAGCCACGGAGCACAGCTCCCCAGCCTCTGCTCCCCAGTGCCACACAGCCCTGCTGTTGTGAGGCACTTCCACGTCTGGAAGAAATGCTCAGCATGAGGAATTGAATGACTTGGCTGCTAAGAGAGGAAACAATGTGACACTCTCACCAGCCCAAACCACCTCGTTCCCTGCAGCAAATGCACATCTGCAGGCACATCTGCACCAGAGCTCGCCCACAGCAGCAGCCTCAGACTCCCCTGCACCCAGGCACTCTGAGCATTTGTGAGGCAGGACAAATAAACTGAGTTTACATTTCAATAGCATTTTTGCCCAAACATCTTTAAGCAGTTTCTTCCTCCAGATGATCCCCCTGCAGATACATACCTTCCACTCCATGTCCCAGATGCAGATGTTTCCAAATAGCTTGAAACTGAGCCAGCCATCCTGGGAATGCCATTGGTTTGTCCAGCATGGAAACAGTTACTGCTCGGAGGCATCATCCAGGACACCTGTGCCTGCTGGAAACTGGAGACAAAGCAGAGCCCAGCAATGGAAAAAGTCAAAGCCAAGAGTCGTGTCAGCTGCTGGGGAGCAGGAGGGGAGGGAAGTGGGACACAGCTCCATGTTCAAACCTTCCCCTGCTGTCAGCTGGGTAGAGGGAAGCACTGCTCAAATTTAGGCAGTTTGTGTTTTCCAGGGCCCCAGTGCTACAAGGAAGATTGTTTAGGGGAAAGACTGCTCTGTTTTACTGCCTAGTTTCTGAAGATGTGAGCAACAGCTCCTCTTCCTCAGCCTGAAGCAGGACTCCTGCTGCCATGACACATCCAAGGAAGCACCAAGCCCACTTTGTCCTTGTGTGTGTCAGCTCCAGGGCACAGCATCCCTCCAGCCCTGGCAGGGCCTCCCCATCCCACCAGAGACTGATTTCCAGCAGTACCACAGCCCCTGGATACATGGCTGGAATGGGGTTTTCTAGATGAAACTCAAGCTGGAGAAGTGTTTCACCTGAGGTTTGGATCAGCAGCCTCCTCTACTGCAGCTGGGGTTCAGGATGCAGTTTCTCTGCCTCTTGCTTTGTCCCAGGGCCCTGTGCACAGAGGGGGCTTGACTAGCCCAGCCCCACAAGGCTGGACATTTCCTTGGAGCCACAGTATTAACCCAGCCCGAGCCAGGCCTGGAATGCAGAGCCCCAGCACAGCCCAGCTGGCACCCAAGCCCAGCAATTCCACTTCCAGCTAAAAGGCTGGGACTAGCAAGAAAAGAGCATCACTGCCAGGTCCCCTAAAGCAGAAGGCACCCCTGCTCTGGGGCACTGGCAGGTGCAGGCTGGAGCAGATGGCCCGTGTGTAACAGTGCTGCTGCTGCCTGCGAGCCCAGCCCGCGCAGCGCCGCGCCTGACTCACTGCTCACGCTGGTGTTACTGTGCCACAGCAGAGCTGTTACACTGCCGTGCTTGGGAAGAGCCCACAGCTTTTCCAAAATATCACCGAGGCCACAACCCCAAATTTAGGTTGCAGCAGGAGCAAGAAACAAGCTGAGGGGGTTGTTTAAGGGTAAGCCCGCAGCCCCTGCACTGTGAGAGGCATTAAATACTTCAGATTCAGCTCTCAGCTTCCTCTCCAGCACAGGGAGGAGGCCTGAAGGGAAAACCTGCTTTCCTGGGAAGCAGGGAGACACCTTCCTGTGCAGGAAGCTGCTGTACCACCCCCTGGCTGCCTCAAGCCATTCAGATCCAGGTTACTTGGCACAGAGCATCCCACCAGGGTGCAGCAGGACACAATTCCCTCAACCCCTCCCTCTGCCTCAGCCTCTGAGCTGAGCTGGAGGTCAGCACCAGCACAGAGGGGCCACCTAAGTTCCTCCACTCACTTCTGCCTCCCTGACCTGCCTTCTTTGGGTCATCAGCATCTTCCAGGGCAGAGAAATCACTGCTCACCCTCTCTGGACAAGGACAGGCTTTGCTCAGGAAAGCTGGTAAGGAAGAAAAAACCAGAGGCTGTTTAAATGTGTCAATTCACCTTTAATGTTTGAAAAAAAAAAAATGGTATTTGAGCAATTGCAGTTATGAAGGGAACAGATCTTGCTCCACGAGAGACCGTGAACAGATTCACATTAGACTCATGCTTGGAAAAAAACAAACCCAAAACATTCTCCTTTCAGACCCAGAGTGGAGTTCTGAAGAGACAAGACCACACGAGTGCCCCAGACAGCCCAAGGCACATTATCCCAGTGCAGACATTTCCATCGACATGAACTTATGACAGCTACATTCTTTCTAGTTACAACATTGTTCTATCCATAATACAAAATTAGGCATACTTTGGATTTTGCACAGAGACAAGAAGGACTTTTACTTCAGGAAGTCATCAACCTGGGTCAGCAAATCATTTAAAAAAGAGCTCCCTTCACTCTGCCCTTTGCCCCCAGCAATGATTTATTCCCAACACCAAATTAATCTCAGAGACACAAGCTGGGCTCACCAGCCCACAGTATTGCCAATGCATTAGTCAGCAAACCAATAATCAGAGCTTTTAACAAGCACCAGGGATTTATTTGCCATCACACAGCGTTTCTGCACACCCAGATCAGAACTTCCTGCAGTGTAATCCCGAGTCAGTACGTACTAAGACAACATCACTGCTGAACCTATTGGAGACCAAGACATTTGTCTGCCTTTGAAGCAGATGTCACATGAGTTTCCTTCACACAAACATCACATGTAAATTTAACTTCTTGGTACTGTGCTTTAAGAACAAAAGCAGATATCAGAACATGGAGGACAATCCTCCGGAAATAGCTTATTAGCTACAGAAAATAAAAGAAAAGAAAAAAAGAAAAAAGAGACAGTGGCCACTTACAAGTCTTCCACACGACTAGCTTGCTTTAAGGAGAGCATCAAGTTAAGGCAGTGTTGAGACAACTGGCTACAAACATGCCGAATAGAGCTGTTGTCAGTAGTCACCAATTTGATATCCTAGTCCATTGCGGGGCCGGGCCACGTGGCTTTAGACTCAGTACTGAGGTCTAGAGACTTCAGCCACAGGATTGCTGCTTTCTGCAACAAGCAGGAACTCAGGGGCTGTTTTTGAAGCCTTCTAGACCACGCTGAGTTGCTTACTCAAGTCTAGCTCAATGTTTCAGCAGAGCCAAAAATACAGCGAAGGGCACTGAGCAAGAACACCGAGGGGTGCCAGCTGCAAGCCTGTATCACAGTCAGAGGTGGAGATCACCTTGGGTGTGGAAGCCACGTCACCCAGAGCCACCCCACCAGCTTTCAGGGGAGGTCTAAGACCTGCCCCGAGGGTACTGGGAGAGCCAGCTCTCTACAGTCTGCAGGGTGGGACAGAGGCTCACACTGGCTTTGCTCCTCTTTGCAAGATTAACAGTCTAACAGGACTCAGTAAGGAAGTCTGGGGCTTTTGGCCTGCCCAAAAAAAGTTTTCCCAGCCTCAAAGAAGGAGTTACCAGTGAGGGAGCTGTTGTGGAATAGTTTTATTTCTTCCCACGTAAAGGCCATTGTTTAAGCATTTACAGGTTTCCTAGTGCAATACAACCAAAAAAAGCAGTAACAAAAAAATGCCGCCTTCTTCTCAGGCAACTAAACAGAAGTAGATTTTTACTGCAACATATACACATTAAATATAGTATACAGTCCATGCAGCGGCATAGCCATGTTAGAGGGAGTCGTGGCTTCAGCCATCAGTGCATTACAGTCCAAATTTCAATCGCTCCTACTTCCTATCCAGACTTGAAGAGAAGAATTGCAACCTGACCCAAGTAAAAATAGATGAAGTGCTTTGTCTCGTGTGTTACATAGCTGCCAAAGTTTCTGCCAACAATGCAGTGCCAAGTTGGGTTGTATTTCTTGTCAAATTCCTGAAGAAAGAGAAGAGAGGCATTAAGGCCAAGAAAGCCCACATGAAAATAGTTCTAAGCACAAATTCTGAGCTGGTTCTATTCACACACTATCGCCTCTCCTCCCACCTGCAGCATCTTGAGATACCCCACTGCAAGACACTATTAAATTAAGCAACCAAACCTCTGCACTGGATTGTTTGAAGGATTCAGCACAAGCAAAACATCTTCTGAGCCTTGAAGCACCATCAGCCCTGGGCAGGAAGAGCAGACACCAGAGCTCTCCTTGGTACAGCCCTGTGTGTAGGCTAATCAGGGGAATAATTCTCCTCTCCCATTCCAAACCCACTCACAAAAAATAAAATAAGGTTTTGGTATGTCTGCTCCAGCAAGGCATCTGAGCTTAAAGGTCACCTAAAAAAAGGAAGGAGGAAAAGCCTGGCTTCTGCTGTTTGGGACTCTTGTACACAAAGGAGAGAAAATTCACCTTGAAAATGAGCAGGCAGATTCACAGGCCAGAGAGCAAAGACCCAAGAGGTCACAGGTAAGCAAGCTCAATGCTGGTTCAACAGTCTTCTCCTACTTAGCAGGCAGGATAGGGTTAAAGACCATTTTCCTCCCTCTAATTAACACAGACTCCCAAGTACACCCTTCCCTCCCCTGAGACAGGGCCAGAAGAACAGACTCAACATCTAAGATTAAAGCCAGTTCTAGTTCTCAGACAGCAGAAGAGTTTGAGCTCTTTGCAGGTAACCTTTGAAGTAAGGAAAAGGCTTTCTTGCCAGGGCACGAAGGTGCATCAAATTGCCTCCCTCCTCCCAACACACTGTCATGAAATAAAGGCCAAGTTCTTTCTGGATGCCTTCTGTTGCACTCCCTCACTTTACAGGCTGCATTGCCCCAAGCACTTACAGCTAAGTCATGCCTCAAAGTGATCTGAGAAGTCAGGAGACACCTTTGAATCCTTTGCCTTCAAGCTTAGATTACAAGCAAGGCCCAAACACCAGCCCAGCTGCCAGTACTTCACTGCCTCTGAAGTAAAATCTACCTCCTCCAAAAGCACTTTTCCTGACCATTCTGAGAAGCTGCTACAGGGGGAATCAACAGCTCCCAGGTGCCATCAACATGAGACTCAATTAACAAGTTCCTGCAAATGGGGAGAGAAGCTCTTCACCAGCCAGGGCAGCTGCTTGCACTGTTTCTAACACAGCAGCTTCCACAGCCCCAGCAACCAGCACAAGGCCCATGCCAGAACCCCACATGCACTGCTGCCCACCAAGTGAAACATCAGGTGATCCCACCTGCACTGGTGCTGCAGGTCTGTGGAGCAAGTCCTAAGCAGAGGCAGCCACCAGCCCTTTCCAGGCTGGCAAATCCTGAGGGACAGCACTTGCAGTTTGCTCAGAGCTTGCCAGAGCTCTGCCACAGCCCTCCCCTGACCTTGGAGAAGTCACTCCATCCTCTTGAAAACAGCAGTAAAGCAGCCAAGAAGCCAAGTATCTTCTCCCTCCCAGCACGCAAGCATGAAGCCTCAGCCACTGAGCTCCTGACAGACTCAGGAGCTTTGGGAAGTTGCAGCCAGCACAGCACCCTCATCCCGGAGTTACCTTCTTGATATATGCTGCAATGTCCTTTTCTATGTTGTACTTCTCCATGGCCTGTGTAGCACAGTCTACAGCGTCCTGCTGCATGTCCTCGGACATGTCCGCATTCTTGATCACAGCCTTTCTGTCAGACATGGTGAACCTAAGGCAGAACATAGATTCCTTTAATCCCTTCCCAAACAGACGCTTCCTGTGCATCAGAGGTTGTCCCTTCCGTGCAGGCTGCGTCACAAGGCGATGCCACAAAGCCCTGCTATGGCCAGAGTCAGTTTGTTGGGGTTGCCTACAGCAGCCCCAGGCCCAAGGGCCCCTTACAGCAGAGCACTGGCTGGAGGTTAGATGAGAGGGAGTCCAGCATCACCACCTGCATTAACCACACGCAGGAAAAGCCTGTGTGTGGGAGGAGACGGGATCTGCAGAGAGCCACAGCCCTCCTGTACATCAATAGGCTACAGCCAAGTTTGCTGCCCAGGTGTACCAGTGTTTTGGAACATCCTCTGCTCAAAGCCTTGCAAGCAACAGATCCCAGACTGTCTGTCACGGGCACAGAGGCTCAGGAAGCACATTCAGAGCAGCTTTATTCCACCCCATCCCAGGTCACAGTTCCTGCTGCTAGTTTAGCCTGGAAGGAGCATTGTTCCACATTCAGCCATCATCACACCTTCACTTCCCTGCTGCTCTGCCACGAAACCCAGCCTCCAGCTGTTCCCACGGGACAGAGCCAGTCTGATGAGCCAGAACCAGGTTAACACCACACTGCAGCCTGGAAACAGGGCAGGGGAAGCAGGTCCCACCACAGAGACAGAGCTTGGCAAAGCTCTCCTTTTCCTGCCCCCTCCTCACCTGGGAACCACAACACAGACGCCAAAACCAGCATGCTGCTGCAGTCCAGGACTTGTTCTGGAGTGAGGTGTGCAGCCCCTTCACTCTCAAAAGTGAGCTGCTTTGTAGCAGCCACTGCAGCCATTAGATCTGACCTGGCCTTTCCAGGGAGGTGTTCAGCACTGGGAACTTTCCAGCACAGTTCGTATTATCCCAGAAAACAGGGATTCCATGATCCCAACACCGCAGTCTTTCTTCAAGCCCTGGAGAAAGAAGGACCACCACCAAGGCCTGCTCCGGGTGCCACAGCCCTTGCTCCCATTCCCCACTCGAGGCCTGGGGAGGCACTTGTTACCTGGGGACCCAGCTGCTCACCTTGCAGCAGCTCTTACCCCAAAACATTAAAACTTTGTGGGAATAACCTTCTTAATGGCAAGGAGTGACTCCAATTAAGCCTGCAGAGCACCATTAAGTTTCCTAAATCCTTTTACAGCACTGCAAGTCTTGAGTGATACTACTAAGTGTGTTTTGAAACAGTGAAACTACGCATTTTTAGCTCTGCTGTGGAGTGAAAAAAATCTGCTGCAATGATCACTTCCTGGAAGAGCCCCAGAAAACTGAAGGAGTAGCTTTGTTACAGCAATTAAAGGAGCTTGCTACCCAGAGAGAAAGAGAATCCAGTTACATAATTGCAGCCCTCTGATTACAATACTTCAATTCTTCCCTCTGCCTGCACTTGAAGACTTCTATTGCCACCTTAATTTATACAGTTTAGATATAGTGTTTAATAGAGCACTGCTATTAACACACACTAACAGCATCGGGAGGAATGATAGGAACTGAGCTCCACTGCCAGCAGAGAGCACATGCCCCTATCAGAGCCCTGGAACAGCCACTTCCAGGCTGCTTGCTCTTTTCCATGCTGTGCTTTCAGCCAGTGGGGGTTTGCCTGCAGCCCAGGAGCCCAGGGACAGCTCAGAACAGCCCAAACTGCCTGTAGATTTGGGTTCACCAACCAGGAATCTGACAATCCCTTGGAAAGGTCTTCTGGGTGTCCAGTCCACAGGAAGAAGAAGCAACAGAAATCCACTTGTGGGTCACTCTTCCAGAAAAGCTTCTTTAGGGAAAGAAAGCAAGCAAGCCTTCAAACACACCAGGCCTTCACACACCCCCTGCACTGGTCACAGAGTTCAGAGGGCACCTGCCATTGCATAACCAGGCACAGAACGACTTGCAAAAGGCACCTTCCCTGCTCATTGTTTAGGCGAGGAGCATCCCAGTGCAGGCCTGTGCTGCCGCGGGTGACAGCGCCAGAGGAGAAAATGATTATCCTTCAGTAGGGCTGCACACTCTGGCCAGGAGGCCTTCCCCAGCACAACACCCTCCCCTGCACTGCTCCAGGGCACAGCATCCCCATGGCCAACCAGGCACGGGTTGGCAGTGGCCCTGCTGCTGTACCTGCCACCGGAGTGTCACACCCTGCACCCACCTGATCACCCCAGAGCAGAGCCCCAGTCTCTGCTCATCCCCTGGGGGGTTACAGGGCCACCCTCCCCACCAGGCAGCCCAGCAGCACAGACACAGCATAACCCTAAACCACAAGATCACAGGTGGCTCCCAGGGTCCCACCACCCAATCTGGCCCTCTTTGAGGAAAACCACAAAGCCCCAGCACTCATCTCAGGGCAAGATGGGCCTAGGAAGGGGTAACATTACAGCTCCAGCAGGCACCCTTTCCCACCAAGGGCAGGATGTGGTCTGTGAGGAGGAAGACCACAGTCCCAGCTGCCACTCCAGGGCAGTAAGAAGCCTTGGGAGGAAAATTAGGCCCAAGGCAGCACCCAGCTCTTTTCTTACAAGAGTAGGATAAGGTCTAAATTGTACATTCAAGCCCAGTACTTCAGCAGGACAAGCTGGGGCTTTGGGAAGAGCATGAGACACAAGCCCCCTGGTGAGCACTCTTCCCCTCTCCGGGCAGGATAGAACCCTGGAAATGAGATGGGGCTGAATCACCACCCCCATGAGGACAGCATGGACCGCGAGGATGGCAGCACCCATCCCTTCCCCACCAGGGCAGCACAGATCGCACGGCTCGGAGCGGGGCCCAAGCCCAGCACCCACCGCTCCACCGCCAGGACAGCGTGGATTCCGCGACCGGGGACGGGGCCCAGCCCCCGCGCAAACCGCATCCACCACCTTGGCCGACAAGGGCCCTGGGAGGGGATGTGGCTCAGCCCCTTCCCCCGCAGGGCTCCCGGGAGCCAGAGCCCTGCGTGACCTTCACGGGGGGAGCTCCGGGGCCGCCCGAGGCCGCGGTGACCTTGCCTGGAGCGGCAGCGGCTCCGCAGCGGCGCGGACCCCTCGGGAGGGGCGGGCTCCGATCGCTCCCCGAGAGCCGGGCGCGACCGGCCACAGCGGCGACCTCCGCCCTCGGGGCGGCCCCGCCGCCACCCGCACACGGAGCGACCGGCAGGGCTTGGAGACCCGCGGCCCAGCGGAGACATCGCTCACCTTCACAGTGACAAGGCCACCCCGGGAGGGCGAGGCACGGCACCGAGGAGGAGAAGGAGGTGTGAGGAGGCCCGGCCGCGCTGCCTCAGCCCGCTCCGCTCCGCTCGGCGCCCCGCGCGCTCTGCNCCGTCCGCCCGCGCTGTTCTGCCTACATCCTGTTTCATCCCACAATGCCGCGGGGCGGCGCGCGGCGGGGAGGGGCGGGGCCGGCAGGGCGGGGGGGCCGGGNCCGGGGGTCAGCGCCTTCGGCCCCATCCCCGGGGAACGAGTCTGATCCCCTGAAGCGGCTCATCCCTAGACGGCCCTTTGTTGCCCTAGGGGGTCATGATTCCTCTGCGGTGCTCCGTTCTGCCCTGGGGACTCCGATCCCCGGCTGGAGCCTGAGCCCCTCTGAGAGGAACTCACTGCGTTGGGTCACACACCAGCGTGTTCTCATCACTCTCATCACAGCGCTCAACCTGAGTCAAATATTATCCTGTCTTGGTGATGAGTTGCAGCTTGGCGCCTCAGTGGCACTTTTCACGTGAGATCTCCAAGCTGTGATGCTCATGGATCTCCTGAGCCTTGAATGTCCCCCCACAATGGCACATACTTAGAGCTGCAAGGCACTAATGGGAGAGAGGGACCGGTGAGGGGTCCCTGAGGCTGACAGCACTCCATTTGGGACAGATCCATGTTCCCCGGAGCTGGACGACAGAGCCCAAATTTCCAGGCTTTCAGGTCACAGCAGGCAGGTTCTCAGTGTCCCCGGCAGGACTCAGCATCTCCACTGACACATTTCCCCCTCCTGAGCACATCAAAAGTGTTCCAGTGTTTCTTGGGGTTTTCTTACAGGGAGCAAAGTGTGGGGACTGCCCAACGAAGCCTGGGGAATGAGCAGCTATCAGTAAACTGCCAGCCCCACATCCTGTGGGAGTCACTGCTTTTCCCCTGGGATGTCTCAGGGAATCCTGCCAGGTCCTTTCCTGCCAGCCGTGTTTTGTGTGGGAAAGCTGATAAAATCCCAGACCTGGATACCGCACTGCCGAGAGCTGCTTCATCGTATGTTCACCTCGAGAACATGCGAGGTTCCACAGACACCTGAAAGCCAAGAGGGCAGAATGAAACCTCTCTGTTCACACACCTGCTCATGAGCTCTCAGGATCCTGTGCCGGGGCCAGCAGTGAGGGATCACCAGGCCAGCAGGACCCTGGCACACAGGTGTGACTCCGGCACACAGGTGTGACACACTTGGCTCTCCTGCACAGGGGTCCTCAAACACAGGTGTGACCCTGGCACCTCAGACCCTTGGCTGTCCCTCACGGGGCTCCTGCCCTCGATAGCCGCGCTCCAGGCACACACCAGCCCCCCCGGCTGCCCCCGCACGCCCGGCTGCTGGGCTGGCCACCAGCCAGCTCCCGTTTTCGTTGCTCCATTTCACTCGAGCAGCAGTGCCAAGAAGCCCTTTGCAGAAGCTACCTGAAGAAAAGCCCAGCGAAACAAAAAATCCTGATTGCTGTGCTGTCCCATTCCCACGCTGCAGTGCCTGATCAGTAGTGAGAAGGAGACAGCGCTGCCTGGGCTCAGCTGCCCCTTAATAAGACCAGTTTTAATTGCCTGCATGGGCTTGAGAACCACGAAAATCACTCCAGGTCCTGAAACCTCCCTGACTTGATTGCTGAATGAAGACAAGCTTACAGCTGGTAACAGCACCCAGGGGACAGGCTGGGTTCACTCCACGAGCCAACAGCCCCGGAATGGGCCGATCCCATTTGCTAATGAAATTGATATTTCCTAGCATAACCTTTGTAGCCTCTGACATACCGGTCAAAACCCCAACAGCAAATAAAATATTTACTGTTCCTTAATGGGTCCAGACCTGAGCTCCTGCTTTAAGAGAGAAGTCAGCAGCAGAAAATCAAGCGAGGATGAATGAACACTGCAGTGCCCAGCACGGAGGTTGTAGGAGCACGGTGGGGAGGACAAGGCCATGGCCGGGCAGGTGACACAGCCCTGGCCTGCCTGGCCAGAGCGGCTGTCCCCACACGGCTCCCGGAGCGTGCCCACCAGGGCAGCCGGCTGCGCTCAGGTTCGCTGCACCACGCTTGGCTGGGCTATTTATAGCTCTGCCGAGGCTCTGTTGAGGCAGCAGAGCTGAGCCTGTGGATCTGTTGTATGAGCGTTCCAGACCGGGCGGCGCAGAGCCTTGGAACGGAGCCGCCGTTCGCGTCGGGAGGTTTGTGCTCTGCTCTCGGTGCCGAGCTGAGGCAGGACAGCTGATGGGGCTCGGCAGGTTTAAGGGCAGAGGCAGCTGCTGGGCGATGCTTATCCTGCCTGTCCCACCCAGTGGGAGCCCCGGCTTTCCCACAGGGGCTCCCATCACAGAATACTCTGAGTTGGAAGTGACCCATGCGGATCATTGAGTCCAACTTTTAACCCTGCACAGGACATCCCCAGGAGTCACACCGTGTGGACCTCCTGGTGTTTTCCCAGTGCAGAACCAGCACTTGTCTCCCTCCTGTCCTGGAGAAGCCTGTGGGCACCTTCAGCTCAGCGCAGGAGGCAGCTGCCCTGAGGGGCAAAGGGACAAGGTATCAAAGAGTGGCCCTGAACCCAAATAGTGACAGTCTACAGTCCCCAGAGCTGGCTCCAGAGGCTGCTTCTCTAATCCCAGTGTAACCCTATCCCAGTTACTGGGTCCTGCCTCCTCCCAAAGCTTCTGCACAAGAGGAAGCAGAGGAGCCCTGCTCCTGCCTGGCTCAGTCCTGCTCCTTGCACTGGAAGGAGCGTGGCCTTGACAAAGAAAGTGCTTGGAGGATTGATGGAGGGAGAGGCATTCCTGAAGAGTGACAAAAGGCACTTGTTTATAAATTCCTCTGAGTGGACTATATAAAGCACTTCACAGAGATTCACAGGAAAAGGGCCTGGCGTGAGAAGCAGTTTGCCATCTAAGGCTGTGCTCCTCCTGCCCCGTGGCCACATGCTTCCCCTGGGATGTGTTTCCAACCCCAGGCGATTACTAGTAAAAAACCACAGACTTTGTGTCCATCTGCCACAAGAAATGCAGAGGTCTGAGATGCAAATGCAGGGCTGACAGTGTGTGTGTGGCTGCAGCATTCCTTCCACCAGCTCTACTTCCATGCTGTATCTCTGCAGAAACATCCCCCACAGGAAGTTCTTATTTAACCTAAACTCACTTTGATATGACTCAGCCCATTATTTCTGCTCTGCCGTGCCATGGACGTGGCACACTGACTTACTTTATAGCACAGATCCACAGCAGACAACGGCTGAAATGTCACCTTCATCTCCTGTCCCTGCAGGAATTCCTTCCCTCTCTCCTCCTCCCACGTGTCTCCTGCACCTCTGCTCCCCTCCTTTCTCCAGATCCCACCATCAGTCACTCTCTTTGCCAATAATCAATAAAAACAACAGCAGCAGTAAAGCACCTTCTATTAATTCCCCTCTGGAGTGGAATGGAGGGTGTGAGCACCATGGAGCTGCTGCTCCATCCCAAGGGGGCTTTGACCACTCCACCATATTCACAAAAGCCCTTGCTCATGGCTGCAGCCCCCCACCAGCATTCTGGCTGGTGGAGCCAGGTCCCTCCCTGGCACAGCCCCCCAGGGCTGCCCAATGTGTTATTTTTTACCAGGAGTCAATTGTTCTGGCAAGTGTTTTGCAAAGCACATTCTGGAGGGTTTGCTCTCCACCCTGGGCTGCTTTGATCAATCTTGTTTGCAAAGCAGTTTCCAGCACCCTGGTTAATGTACGTTATTATCTCCCTGAATCCCTGCTATTGAACCTGGATAAATCCTGTGGAAAAAGAAAAAGCCCTATAAAAGGAAAGGCTCTAAAACCTCCTGCGGGAGCTGCCACCGCTGACGTGGAGGGTTTGGACACCATGAGTGGTCCTTTAACAGCAAGAGCAGCCCCAAGTCCCCTGGTTTATTGCCTGACCTGCAAAGGCTTTCATCCCAACGTGGGACCAGAGTGCAGGAATACCACACATGGGACTGTCCCCCAGCTTTCCTAGCTGGGAACTGCTGTGGAAGCAGCTGGACAGTGGCTGCAGAGGTTGAGGTGTCCCTGCCCAAGGAGAAATGCTCCTCTGTGGGACTAGGCTCTGTGTGACACGGGGCTCCGAAACCCCAACGCCGTCCCCAGAGCCAGCATGGCCTTTTCCTGGCTCCATCGCTCCTCGTCTGGCCAGGTCTGTCCCCGAGCAGAGGCAGCTGCAGCGTGGCACCACAGCAGGGCAGCCTGGGCTTATCTCCAAGGCAAACGGGCTTAAAAATGTGACAGGCTATAGACGGCTTTTTGTCTAAACCCTGCGTGCCACAAGGCAGCGCGTTCCTGCCATCCCACAGGCATGAGAGAAAACACTCCACAACTTGTGAGCCTTATTAATATGGATCCAGGTCAGCTGCTCCCTGCAAGTTTTTGCGAGTGACTCGCAGTGTGCAGTTCACGCAGGATCCATAAATAAGGACGTCTCTGGAATCTCGGCAGGGTCGTATGAGCACAGGGATGTAAGAACTGCCTCAGTGCATGCAGGGGGATGAGAGGTGAGAATCCCCTCAGCCCAGGCTCCTGGACCAGCTGGATGCACTGAGGGCTGGCAACTCCCTTTAATCTGATCTCTCCTGATCAGAAAAACAGGTTTGGAGACAACATAAACACTGAAGGAAAGGTCACATCAAAGCCACATGCACAGGGGCTGGGGACACCTCAGACTCAGTGCCTGCAGGGCCAGGATGATGAGTAATTTTACTTTGAGTTTCTCCATTTTCCTTTTTTTGTGCTCCCCGTCCTTGGGCTGGTGCTCCAGCACAAGACCTACACCACACATGGTTTACCTGCAAGGCGTCCTGCCTGCACATCAAAGGCTTCCTACATTTTTAAGGCTGGAAGGGCTGTTGTGATCATTTACTCCACCCTCCTGTGAGCCACAGCACTTGCCAAAGCTGGGTTCCTGTGGTCACACAGAGCACGGCGCTGCCGTCAGAGGAGCTGGGAGGTGCCAAGACATGCCAGTGGCTTTGGGCTGGCTGCAGGGTGGGGGTTCCTCCTGCCCCACTTTGGCACATCCACATCAGCCACGTCCCCGTGCTGCACTCCCTCCACTCTGCCACGCTCCCTGCTCCTTCTTCCAGCCACGGGCTGCAGTCCCTAGGGAAGCCCCTGCTCTGGGAACACACTGGGTGCTCCCCAGTGAACCTACTGGGAAACCATGTGCAAACCACTTGGTGCTCATGCATGAAATGATTGAGCAGTCATGCACAGGCTAACGGGGCATTTGTGTGCCAAATAACGGGGTCTCATGTTGTGAACCAGGCACAGGAATGAGCCATCCCTGCAGGAATAACCCTGCACCTGTGTGAGCTCCAGGTGGGAACCCCTGCGTGCTCCTGCAGGGTCAGTTTGGATGCTGATGCACGGCCTCCTTGGGTGCTCAAAGGCAAATTATCCGGGCACTTGTGCATTCCCTGATTAGACACACATGCACGACTTAATTAGGCACAGGACTGCGTGTTCACTGGAACAAGCGACAGCCCCACACGGGGCAGGGAAACCTGCCAGCACCGAGCGCGGGATGGTGTGGCACCAAAAATCCCTGCTGGCTCCCCCAGCGTGTGTGAGCTGGTGGCTTTGCCTACCCAGCAGCCTTGCTGGCACACACCAGCCAATCTCACACCTTCCCCCGAGCTCCCCAGGGCGTAGGAAGGAGCTACTGCTGTACAGACAACTTAAACCCTGTTCTGGCACAGCTTAAATACAAGAATCTCCCAAAGCAGGAGACAAGGTCTCCACTGTGTAGAATAATTTAGGTCAGTCTCACTTCTGCAACGATTTATTTAAGCTTTAGCAGTTCCTGGCCCAAGTGAGGGGAAAAAATGAGGGGGAAAAAAAATAGAATCCCCCGTATTTACACTATTTTTCTGTAATGTTTATCTTGTGGAAGCTACAGCCTCATCTGCCAGCACCACTTTAATCCAGGCCTGCAGACATTTCTACCACATACTCACATTTCTTAGGGTTGTGCTTCAAATTGGAGCAACTTGTTGAGCACAAAATCTCAGCCTGCAAAAGCTTTCAAGTGGTTGATTCTCCCTGGAAAGTATGTCCTGTCCTTCGATCACTCTGAGGTTTCACCAGGAATGCTTTTGCCTCCCTGCCATCCAAAAAACAGCTATTGGAGTGGGCTCAGAAGCAAAGCAGCCAGAAACAACCCCCTGTGGTACAGCTCCAAAAACCATATCCAGGAACAGCCTGGGAAAGCAGGACCTGGATGGGAGCTGGAGGTGATGCCCAGCTGGGCAGCTGTGTGTTTCAATGTACATAAATGCATACAAATGTGTATAAATGTATTCACAGCAGATGGGTACTCACTGGCTGGCCCTGGGCTGGCATCTCAGAAAGCTGGGGCCAAACCCCCTCCGGCCCTCCTCGCCAGCCTGGCCATGCTGATGCTTTTACTGAACTCTACAGAAGGAGCTGCAACAGCTGATCTGATCAATAAATACACATTTTATACAACCCTTAGGCCCGTAGTATCTCTCTGTATATAAGAGGCCACGAGGGATTTTGTTTTAATTAGAGGAATGCTTAAGGCTGCTCTGCCTCCTGCTTAATCAGCCTTGGAAATGCAGAGGGAAGGGCTGTCCTTGTGCAGGGCACTGCTCCGAGCCAGCACAACCCAAAGGCTCAGCGAGGGCACGAGGGCAGGAACAGGGAGAGAGGGGAGCACAGCCCATATCTCCCTCCATCTGGCATCTCCAGGACGAGCCACGAAAACTCCTATCTGGAGCTGCAAGTGCACCCCATGCCCTGCTTGACAACTCCCAGGGTGGGAGTTACTGGGCAGGGTCCAGCCCCATCCCTGGTCTGAGGAGATGGTTATCGTGGATACACAGGGAGAGGTGTCAGGAATGCACTTTGTGGCCAGCAAAGAGCAGAGGCTTCCAGCCAAACATTGCCAAAGTTTGCAAAGGTGGTGCTTTTCTTACGGGAATGTTACAACGGCTTAGGTCCCACAGCCCGGGAATATCCGTGGGAGGAGAGCACAGCTCTGCACAGACACGTGGCCTTGGGAACAGCCCTGGGACAGCTCTGCCTCCGTGCTGGGATCCAGGTGAGCCTCTGTGCTGGGGTCCAGGTGAGCCTCTGTGCTGGGATCCAGGTGAGCCTCCGTGCTGGGGTCCAGGCCAGCCTGTGGTCAGCCACCAGCACACACACCTTGCTTTGCCATGGAGCACCCAGAAACACCAGTGACACCCAAAGCTGTGCCCTCAGTGTAAATCACCGATGCAGAGGTCTGGAAGATGTATTTCCAGCTCATTCCATCCCACCAGTGCCCAGGGGCACTTCAGCCTCAGTCCATCACAGTGCTCAGCTCGTGTTTAACTCCAAGCAGGCATGCAATAAGTTTGGAAGGATAAGGAGGAATGAAAAGGGGAATAATAAACAAAAGTGAGCCCTAGAGGAGAAAAACTGCTCACTCCAGCATTGATGCTCTCGGAGCAAGCAGAGGGGGAGGCGCTGCTTTGTGTTTGCCCTCGGCCTGGAAGCACAGGTATTGTTTGCTGCTAACAGCAAAAAAGCCTCACGGGGTGCCACACGTGAGTGTGTTTGTGTGTGTGTGTGTGGTGAAACCCTCGGGAACAGGAAGACAAATGAAGAAGCAGTAAAGTCCTCAGTATGCCAGGACATTGTCCAAAGCCTTGGATTTATGGTTAACTGGTTCCCATGGAGGAACTGCAGCTTTTACTGGTGCTGCAGCTCCCTGCCCTCGCCAGCCCAGCTGTCCCAGGCTCCTCATCCCAGGCAGCTTCTGCTCCGTGGATCCTTTCTTTCTCATGTGTATTTCAGAGGCTAAAAATATTAATATGCTCCTTGGGAAATGATCAAATTAGTATCCATCTGTCATGCTCTAAATGACAGCTGACAAAGACCTGATATTCCTATTTACTGCCTTCAAGAAGCTGCACCTAAAAGGCCTATTAGGAAAAGGAAAAAAATAGGTTATATTTCATGTTTTAGTTGGGCTACAGTGGTACAGCAAGTCCAGTATTATATGTAAATAAAATTGTCTTGGTTTTTTTTGCACTGCAGAGCAGTGCATGGAACAGCCACTGCTGGGGCTCCACTCCTAATTGTGACCCACCACAATCTTTTAACCTGCTCATTTAAAAGCAATTACTTTGCATCCTTCTCCTTAAGAATTAATGGGATATGAACCATGAGGTTTCCTAGATTAGGAATGTCTGGATAATAAAATACTGTGGAAGAAGATTTCCAGTGGGAGCAGAATCCTTTCAGCAGTACCTGGGCACTGGGATCAGCAAACTGCTCCGGACCTTGGTGGCTGCTCCCACGCTGGCCCTTTTGTAAACGTTGAGTTTATTTTTCTTCGTTTATTTGCCTTTCATTGAGCTCTGACAGGAAAAATATATGGCTCAGTGTCCCTCCCGTCCTGGTCTCTGTGAGTTTTTGTTTCACATGGTTATCGCAGTCCCTCGCCTCTTCCAGTGTTTACAGAACGTTACAGCTCCAAAAACTTTATTTGTATTTAAAAATACTCTGCCTGAAACTAATCTTAATGCATTTCTCCCTTGTTGTAGCTCCTAGTGTTAAATAAAATCAGCAAGCCCACGCTGATGCCACAGGGGCCACATGGTGCTGAAAGCCAGGGAGGGCGCGGGGACACGGCAGCGCTGCCAGCGGCTCTCCGCGGAAAGCTAATGGAAAACCTCCTTTAAAAACCACTCAGGCCTGGCAAATCTGGGTTATTTCTGCAGAACAAAGAGATCCAGCTCTATCCACGCTCCCAAGGCTCGGCTGGGTGGCACGGCCCCCACAGGGACATCCCCGGGATGTGCAAGCGCAGAGCTCCCGCTGCCCGGGGCTGTGCCCTGGCCCGGCGGGGTCCCGGCGGGGACGGTGACAGATGCCAGCCGCCAGATAAGGGCTATCAATGCCTCTGATGGACAAACACCGCTTCGGTTCCCTGTACCGGGATGGCACCGCTCACTCCGGGCTGGAGCACAAGCGGTGGGAAGGGAAATGCCAGGAGGGGCCGGTGCGCTCCCGGTGCGCTCCCGGTGCGCTCCCGGTGCCGGGACTGTGCCGCTCCCGGTGCGCTCCCGGTGCGCTCCCGGTGCCGGGGCTGTGCCGCTCCCGGTGCGCTCCCGGTGCCGGGACTGTGCCGCTCCCGGTGCGCTCCCGGTGCGCTCCCGGTGCGCTCCCGGTGCCGCTCCCCGCTGCATCCCGGCGTGCATGGCCCAGCCGGCCGTGTGCCACACGCCTGGGGTGTGGGAATGCACCGAGGGGAAAGGAGGCAACTCCAGGAGAACGCACAGCGAAATAAAAACAGCAAAAGGAAAAGGAGCAGCTGCAGGAAAACCCTCGCTGCCCAGTCCCTGCCAAACTGCGAGGTTCCCTCCGGAATGAGCGACCCAAACGGATTCGCTCCTTTCCGCTTATTTATTCCTCAGCAGGGATAAATGTTAGCAGGTTTATTTACATTGACAGTTTGCATTCATTTTCCTCCCTCTCCTCATCAGGCTTTGGAGCATCCCACCAGGCAGGGAGAGGGAAGAGCAACGCAGGCAGCTGCCACGATATTCGGTGACAGCGGGAGGCAGGCAGCAATGGCAGAGCTCTGCAGGAACAGAAATGTCTTCCCAAGGAAATAAATCCATGAAAATTGATGCGGGGGGCTCACTGAAACTTTCTGGTCTGTGCTAACTGCTGCCCCTTTCCCTCCCTGGCATGTGGGAATCGCTGCAAATCCAAGTAATGTGAAAACAAGACGGCAGAAATCACAGCAAACCCATGATTTTTATTATTTTTTGGGTTTTTTTAAATTGACCTTTTATTGCTACCAGCCCAACAGATAACCACACCCAATGTAACTGATTCTGCTTCCCTGTGCCCTGTCACTCTGCTCCTGCTCCAGGGACCTCGGGTCTGAGCACGGGGGGCAGCTGTATGGTGTGGCTGTTCTCACAAAGGAAAAGCAGCAGGGCGTTGGAGACTAAAAAAAGGAGCATTCCCAATCCACCTGGGATGATTTGAATTCCGGTGGTGTCACCTCTGCTGGTCTGGCTCTTCTCCTTTAAGTCTCCACCCACGTGTGTCCTTTTGGGCTGGCTTCCAGGAAAAATTCCCACTGGCAGTGTGCTGTGTTTTCCGTTTGCATCCAGACATGCCCCAGCATGTGCAGGGGAAATCTCTTTGCTTACAGTTAAATTGCATAAACAAAACCAGCTCTGTCACCATCCACTGCCATGGGAATTATTTTCAAGCTTACACACACTTTCCTTGTCTTATCTTAAGCTCAGAGTTTCTCTCTGGTGTTTTTCCATTTTTTTTCCTGCGTGCAAAACAGTAAGTTTGATCACTTTGAAGCACTATTTAAAATGGACACACACACACCCAAAATATCAGCTTTGTATTTCACCTCCAAAGACACAACCTGTGTGGTTTCAAGTTACTGGTGAAACGCCAAGGAAACCCCTCCAGCAGCAGATTCCAAAGGACTGTTACAGGAGGGAAATGGCAAGTCTGGACAATTCATTGCTCAGTTCTCAAAAAAAAAAAAAAAAATTACTTCAGATGCCTCTTAAAAAACCGACCCTTTTCTCCTGAACAATCTGAGCTTTGATGAACTGTTATTTTGCAGCACAGTAAGATTAGTCAGGACTCATCCAGCTGGTGGCTCTGTGGCAAGGATTAGGACAAACAGGTTCTGTGTGACAGGGCTGGCGATGACAGGCCTGGGAAACCTCCTGCTTCCCAACTTTCATCAGGAATAACATCAGCAGGGATGTTAGATGGGTAACATTTGCATTATTCTCCCTTGGAAAGACGTGGTTTCCATCGCTCCCATTTTGGGAACAAAAACTTGTCATTTTACAGTAGCTGGCTTCTTTTTTTAGCAAGATTGTTTGCCTTTGCCTTCCCAGTAATTTATTTCCTACATAACTCATTCATTCCCCACGTATGAGTTCTGCTAGAAAGCCCAAAATGACTCTGAGAAATAAATATTGTGCAGCATATCCAAAGAAACACTGCCCTGATAACAGAGCTCAGGAAGGTAATGAGGAAGAAAACATCCAACACTTCTATAAAGAGACACTTCATTAAGGCAATTCAGAGAACCATTTGAAGCAGTTGTGAGGATTATTAAAACACAAAAGAAATTATGCAACAGGGTTTTCACCAAGCAGGCAGACTTACTATTGGTTTATGTTGCCTTTAAGGATAACTTTCAGTGGTTTTAATGAGTTTTTGAAAATAGAGACTAGTTTCTTGATGAGGTTTCTCTACACCTGGAAGAAGCATAATCAGGATCTTTGTGGGGGTTTTTTTTGTTTGTTTGGTTGGGGTTTTTTTTGTGGGGACTTGTTGGGTTAGCTGATGTAATACATCTGTGAGGGCTTTGTGACAATAAAGAGTACTCCAGTTATTTTAAAGTGTCTTTATTCAAAGTATCATGTTACAAACGTAACATATTTGGGTATTTTGATCCTGCTTCTTCCCCAGGATATCCTTTATTGCCTTCTTTTGAGTCTGTTTTTCACGTGAGCCTACATTAAACCTTCATAAATGCACTATATAGAACATTTTTCAGCAAGAGGACACAGCCCTCAGAGCTCTCAATTATATCCACTTGGGATGCGACTTTCCCTCAATTTTTAATGCTTTTTGTTCCTCCACTTTTATTAACTTAGACACCAAGTCAAGTCCATTCGTGAAGTTTGTTTTGCCCACGCTCATCATGCTGCGCTGCGAATGTTGGACGCGAGAGCCGCAGGAACCATCCCGTGGGTTCAGCAAAGGGAAAACACACCGCAAGTGGGGGAAAACACACGGCGATGGGGGAAAACCCCGAACGCGAGAGGTGTAAGCGCGGGCCGCAGCCGCCGCGGATGTGCGGGCTCGGGGCCGCCTCGCTCCCCTCAGCCCCGGGCCGCCATTTTGGGTGCTGCCCCCGGGGAGCGGCCGGGGCGCTTTTCTTTGCTCCTGTCCCCGCGGCACGGCACGGCGGCACGGCGCGTTGAACGCGGCCCTTCAGCCCGCACTGGGGACACGGGGGGGACACAACGGGGACACAACGGGGACAGCGCCATCCCCGCCCGGCCCGCGGTGCATTGTGGGACGCGCCCCGCGCTTGGCGCCAAGCACGCCCGCCGTCCCGCGCAGTGCATTGTGGGGCGCGCCCTCCCCGGCCGGGCCTAAAGGCGCGGGGCGCCGCACCGGACGTGACGCCGCGCAGCCTCCGCCGTTTAAGCCGCTGCCGGGAGGCGCGTCTTTCAGCCGCCGCGGGGACCGGAGGCTCCCCACGGTATATCTGAGCTCCCGCAGCCTCGCGCCGCGCAGCTGCGCCATCAGCACGGACTCGGTCACTCCGAAGCGGCCGGAACCGAGGGACTACTTTGCGGTGGAAGCGCGCATGCGCGGGGCGGAAGAGCGAGGGCGCGGCGGCAGACGCGTGCGCCGCTGCTGTGCCGTGAGCGCGGGCGGTGCTGCGGCCGGTGCTGCGTCCCGGGGTGAGATCGGTGCGCGCAGAGGCAGCGCGAGCGGAGCCGCGGGCGCCATTTTGCAGCGGCGGTCGGGGGAGGTGAGGAGCGCCCCGAGAGCCCGGCCCGGCCCCGCCACCGCCGCCCGCACCGCCCCGCGCCGCCCCGCGCCGCCGCAAACATTGCCGACCTCGCCATGTCCGGCGGCGGCGTCATCCGCGGCCCGGCCGGCAACAACGACTGCCGCATCTACGTGGGGAACCTGCCCCCCGACATCCGCACCAAGGACATCGAGGACGTGTTCTACAAGTACGGCGCCATCCGCGACATCGACTTGAAGAACCGCCGCGGGGGCCCGCCCTTCGCCTTCGTCGAGTTCGAGGACCCCAGGTGAGGCTCCTGAGGCGCTGCCGGGCCCCGCTGCCCGCCCGGAGCACGGCCCGGGGCT
Organism: Dicaeum eximium; assembly: GCA_013396995.1. Taxonomy (NCBI): domain Eukaryota; kingdom Metazoa; phylum Chordata; class Aves; order Passeriformes; family Dicaeidae; genus Dicaeum; species Dicaeum eximium. The sequence continues at coordinate 367,169 of VWZP01007201.1, forward strand.
GGGCCGCGCTAACGGGGCCTGGCGCGGCGGGCGGGGAGCGGCGCGAACAAAGGCGGGGGGTGCGGCGGCCGCGCTCACCGCCCGCCCCGTGCCGCCCGCAGGGACGCGGAGGACGCCGTCTACGGGCGGGACGGCTACGATTACGATGGGTATCGCCTCCGCGTGGAGTTCCCTCGGAGCGGCCGCGGCACCGGCAGAGGCGGCGGCGGCGGCGGGGGGGGAGGAGCCCCCCGGGGCAGGTACGGCCCCCCGTCCCGGCGCTCGGAGTACAGAGTGATCGTCTCGGGTGAGTCATTGCTCCCTCTCAGACTAAGCGCTCCCCCGGGGTCCTGCAGGCGCTTCTCCTTAAAAAGCATGGCCTCGTGTGCTCTGGGAGGGGAGGAGCGGTGTGCCCCCGATGCTGAGCGTTCCTCTCCTTCCCTGCTGCTGTAATTCGGGAGGTGAGGCTCTAATCCGGTGTTTAAAGCCACGTCTTGGTTTTTCTGTAGGGCTGCCTCCAAGTGGAAGTTGGCAGGATTTAAAGGATCACATGCGTGAAGCAGGTGATGTATGTTATGCTGATGTTTTCCGAGATGGCACTGGTGTCGTGGAGTTTGTGCGGAAGGAAGACATGACCTACGCTGTGCGAAAGCTGGATAACACTAAATTTAGATCTCACGAGGTAGGTATCACACTTACTTTCTTTGGCCAGAATTGGATACAAGGGGCTTAACAGTAGGATTTGAAGGTAAGGAACGCGTGGTGGTCATTGTTAGGTTACAGAGCAGCTAAATAAGTGTGGTCAGGCTGGACAGAGACGTGTAAGCCGTGCTGTCTGTCCCAGCCGTAGTAACGCTGTCTGCACTCTGTCAGCATGCCTGAAACGTGGCCCTGCAGCCTCGACGTGTCAATCGAAAGTTGTGTCTATTCAATAGGGAGAAACTGCCTACATCCGTGTTAAAGTTGATGGCCCAAGAAGCCCAAGCTATGGAAGATCTCGGTCCCGCAGCCGTAGTCGTAGCAGGAGCCGTAGTCGAAGCAACAGCAGAAGCCGCAGTTATTCCCCAAGAAGAAGCAGAGGATCTCCACGCTACTCTCCCCGCCACAGCAGATCCCGATCTCGTACATAAACATCACTCTAGCTCTGATCTTTTTGTAGAACCCCATGTTGTACACAGTTTTCCTTTACTTAGTACAGCCTTTTTTTTTTTTTTTTTTTTAATTCCAACTGTTTTACTCGAATTGGCTGAAGTGTTGAATTGCATTCTTGTGTAAAATCCCTAGTGAGTATTTGCTCCTCGACACCGACATTCCCCTCCTGTCTTTGGTAAATTGTATTTTAATTGCTGTCAGTCAGGATTGTTCTGGTTTAGTTCTAGTTCAATACCAACATTCTTGGAGCTGTGGTATTGCTGTGTAAATGTCTCAGTGTTCCGCTGTGGTCGAGACGAGCTGGGGATGTTGGGATGTTTGTGGCTAACTTGTCTCTTCTGGGGGATCTTACATTTTATCTTGCCTTTTCGTGTGTCTTTCTGTAGACATATCTGAAGAGATGGATTAAGAATGCTTTGGATTAAAGGATTGTGGAGCACATGTCAATCATTTTAGGATTGTCAAAAGGAGGATTGAGGAGGATCAGATCAATAATGGAGGCAATGGTATGACTCCAAGTGCTATTGTCACAGATGAACTTGGCAGTATTGACCTTATACTGAGAGACAGGGGAATTGAGGCCGAGCACCTACGTGTCCCCACGTGTCCCCACGTGTCGCTTCAGGCGTGTTCCCGTCACCCCAGGCTGCGATTGCTCCTCTCTTTTAAAACTCCCTTCTCTGGGGGGCAACTGTGACCAGATCCCTGCTTTTGTAATTCTCTATTCCATTCTGGTTTTTTTAAAGGAATGACCGGGGCCGGGGGGGAAGCATTGGTTTATTTGTCCTGCAGCGTTTGGTTACAAGTGTCCATGTCCGTAGTATCCGTACACTTGTAGTAGAACTTGCAATCAGAGTATAATATCAATACTGCTAAAATCTGCATGTCCTCTGTGTGACTGATACAGCGTGGCTGTTGCATTTTTATAAGTACCAGAATGAAAGCAAAATAAAAATAGCAAACCTAGTGGGGAATAATTTAAGTCTCAGCCCTGCCCCCTCAGACTAATTCACGATTGACTCACGATCCGTGTGAAAACACCGATTGTTAACGTTCCCTCCAGCTGGGAGTGCAGCTGTAGTCCAGCCATTCCAATAGTAGGTGGATAGACTGAGCAGTTAAAGCTTTTCCAGTTTAGTAAAACCGTTTTTTACAACCACAAAACCTCGTACCCACCAATGCGCTGAGTATGTTGGCATTTCCAGTTGACATATTGTAAATATTTACAATGTTTCCTCCAAATAGTAATTAACGTTTCTAGAGAAATTATCTGAGCATCACCATTGGAAAGTTTGTTTTGGGGAATTGATAGTTATTACTGTACATCTGAATTAATTGATGGCAAACATAACTGATCATTCCCCAGAATCCTATTTTTTCATTACAGTATCTAACTTTTTGCCTCCTCTTTTTTGGTTTTGCTGGTTATAAAGGTTTGGATTGGAGAGGGCTCACTGGATCCCAATCCTTGGAGCTGGATCATTGGATTCAAATCATAATGTGGATAGGATAGGGAGGCTGAATTACAAGGATTCATGGAGCGGGATCAAATTACCAGGAACATAGGAGTGGATTCCTGCCCCAACCAAACCGCATTCGTGTGGATTTTTTTATTCAACTCAATTGGCTATTCCAAAGATTTTTTTTTTCCTATTTTTGACGATTGGAGCCCTTAAGATGCACGATGGAGTTTTGCATTTTTTTGGTAAAAGGAGCAAAGCGAGGACCTGGAGAGGTACGCTGGAGCAATCTCCTTGGAAGGATTCAGCACGAGTAGATGGTAAACCTTAAAGGGGAAAAAGGGGGGTTTGTTTTAAAAAAAAAAAAGTAAATAAGTCATTTCTCTAAATTTAAAGACCAAAATTGGAGTTAAAGATGACGTAGGTTTCAATTGGCCATTGCTTTTTTTCTTTGACAAATAAAATTTTTACAAAAACACGCCCCGTGTCATGGTTGGTCGCAGTCTCGCCCTCGCGTTGGGGATCCGGACAAAAGCCTTTTGTGTGGAACAGAGCTGGAGTGTTCCCCAGGAAGCGCCCATGTTTGAGCTTCTCCTCAATAAAGGATCAGTTCCCTGGGAAATGGGTGGAATTTGGTAGATGGGGAAGGGAAAAGGATGAGTTCTGCGTGCTTATGGCAGGGAGTGTTCATATGAGGTTTGGTAGGAAATCACATGGGGAAATGGGAGATTTGTGGGGTTGTCCTGGGGATAAACGGGGGCAGAACTGGTCTCTGTGAGCATTAGAGGTGTGGGTGGATGGAGCAGGGGCTGGGATCCTGTGTAATCCTGGAGCTGTGGGCAGGCTTGACACAGCCCCTGCCCTGTGGGAGGAGGAGTGAAGGGCCCTGGGTGACAGTGACACCGGAGGGATCGCTGTCTCCACTTTGAAACTGGTGCTGGTTCTGAGCCAGGGAGTCCAGGCAGAGATGTCCTCCAACTAGGACATGGAATTCCCTGTACAAGGTGTGTGCAGGAAGGTTGGAACTCGGAATTCCCTGTCCAAGGTGTGCACTGGAAGTGCAGGAAGGCTGGAACTTGGAATTAAGGTGTGCACTGCAGGTGCAGGAAGGCTGGAGCTCGGAATTCCCTGTACAAGGTGTGTGCTGGAAGTGCAGGAAGGCTGGAACTCGGAATTCCCTGTACAAGGTGTGCACTGCAGGTGCAGGAAGGCTGGAATTTGTCAAGTCTGCTTCTGGCACCAGGGAGCCGGCGGGTGCAGGATGTGCTCCAAGTCTCACCTGTGTGTGGATCAGCTACTGGAGGATTGTTTGCTCCTGAGATTATCTCGGTGGTTTGGATCACGCTGTGGATGCTCTGGGAGGGCACTGACAGCCCGGAAGAGGAGGTGGGAACACAGTGTTCTCTACTTTGGGATTTGTGGAGTGCCACCTTCCTGGAAAGCTTCTGACGTGGAGTCTCACAGAGCCGGTGGGGCCACACCTGTGCCAGAAGGCTGCAATCCTCCCCGGGAGTGGAGAGGATCCTTTCCCTTTCACCTGGAGAATGGGAGGGAACAGAGCTCTCCCGGGTTCTCTCTGGTTTTGGGTTCCCCCTCCACGGGGAGAGCTGGGGTCTGTTCCTGCCCCAGCATCACCCACTCGCTCTGTTCTCCGTGTCCCAGCTGTGGTGTTTGTGAAGCATTTCAGATCCTGTAATAAACCTGTTCCCAGTGTGCAGCTCTCGTGCATTCCCTTTTTTCCTGTAAAATTGTTTCTGTCACCGTGCTGTGAGCAGCCAGCCAAGCAGTGCTGGAGCAGGGAGAGCACAGGGTGAAGCAAGGCTTTCCCCAAGTGCCCTGTGTTTTAATTTCAAATTCTGATCCAGTGTGTTCTACTGTCCTCGGGGGGAACATCATGTTCTCTGATTGACATAAAATAGAGGAATTAAATTAATATCTCAGAAATGTGCTATGAACCAGGTTTGACAGCATTAGGAGAAGTTAACTGGAGGAGGCTGTGCCTCCTGACACACTTTCAGTTTTTAATTATGCCACGTTATGAGTTCATTAACATTGTGACAGAGCTGGTGAGGAGTCGGTGGGTTTGGGGAGCAACGCTGGTGCCTGGCACAACCCGGGGAGCCCGGGGCCACCTCTTGTGCCCTTCAGCTTTCCAGGGGTGAAAGGGAATCTGAGTCAGAGCCCGTTTGCTTCCTGGGAGGCACCCACTGGCCCGGCTGGGCTGGTGGGCAGAGCTGGCACTGATTTTAATATCCTGGTGCCTCAGCGGGACGGGCTGGCTGCAGGCCGGCAGCCACGGGGCTGCTCCACCAGCACACCCAGCATTTCAACAGATGCCAACCAAGGCACCAGGTGTCTTCTTTCATCGATATGTTCTTCCTGAAACTAAATGCTTTGAGAGCCCATTGTCCCTGGAGAAGGTGGAAAAGGGGAACTGGAATCGCCTTTGTCAAAGAGGAGGGGACATCCAAATGTAACCCCCGCTCCGAAATAATTTTCCCCCCAGAAGCGGTGGGTTTCTGCTGCACAGCGACCGGACAGCGTTCCCTCCCCGCTGCTTGCAGCCGGCAGCGCAGGATGGGCTGGAATTCCTGCAGGGAATGCGCCTGTTCCGATGCTGCTGCTCTTCCGATAGTGCCGCTTTGTTGGTACAACTGAGGGCGATTGTGCGGCCCGGGGCTGCGCGGCCCCTCTGTGCCTTCTGAGACTGCCTCCTTTGTGCGAGCACTTGGGGAGCGCCCTGCAGAGCGAGGGAATCTCTCCTTCTTAATTGCACATCGTCCTGACGGCCCCGAACTTCGTATACCCAACACTGGCTCCGAAATAGAAACGGTTAAAAGCTTGTGGTTTCTCCCAGAAACCACAGTTTGGGGTTTTTTCTGTTTGGCTTTTTTTCCCCCTAACAGAAACTTCTGCTTTAGAACAGGGGATTCTTTCATTGATCTGTGCGCGTTGGTTGTGCCGTGAGGTTTCTTGCTCCTGATAACAGCGGAGTTTTTAGCTGTGCGGCAAAATTAGAGTAATTTCTAGATTGGCTTAAAAGAGCCCCAGCTTTTGTGAGAGTCCCCCATGCCGAGTGCAGAATGATCCTCGCTGCACCTGCACGGGAAGAGCAGTTTATCTGGAATTGCAGTTGGAGCGGTTTCGAATAGAAAGCTGAATTATTCGGAAAAATGAAGATTCCAGGCAGTTCCCTGTGTAACAAACGTTCCCTAGAATCCCTCTCCCGCACGCCTGGAGGTGAATCAGTGATGTACCCACCCGCACTGCGTGGTGCTTGCAGGGCTTTGTCCTGCCCCGGCGGAGCTGCGGGATGGGACGGGCACAGAGCCGGGCAGAGCCATGGGACAGAACGGGCACGGAGCGGGGCAGAGCTGCAGGATGGTCCTGGAGCAGGCAGAGCCGCGGGATGGGATGGGCATGGAGCAGGGCAGAGCTGCAGGATTGGACGGGCACGGAGCCGGGAAGAGCTGCAGGATGGTCCTGGAGAGGCAGAGGCAGAGGCCAGAGCCGCAGGACAGGCACGGAGCCCAGCAGCGTCGTGGGATGGCCACAGAAGCTGGCAGAGCCATGGGACGGGCACAGAGCCCGGCAGGACTGCGGGACAGGACGGGCACAGAGCCCGGCAGGACTGCGGGACAGGACAGGCACAGAGCCCGGCAGGACTGCGGGACAGGACGGGCACAGAGCCCGGCAGGACTGCGGGACAGGACGGGCACAGTGCCCGGCAGGACTGCGGGACAGGACAGGCACAGAGCCCGGCAGGACTGCGGGACAGGACAGGCACAGAGCCCGGCAGGACTGCGGGACAGGACGGGCACAGTGCCCGGCAGGACTGCGGGACAGGACGGGCACAGAGCCCGCAGAGCCGCAGGATGCGCTGCAGCCTCTCCTGGCGCTTCCTCGCCCGGCTCCTGGGGGCTGAGGGCACCTGGCTCACCTCTGCGTCCCCTCCCGTCGGGCGGGCCGGGTGCATGTGCCGCTTGCAGAGCCATTAACATAATTTTATGCACTAATTTGTGTAATCATTAAAGAGTCGAGCAGGGCATTGTTCACATGAGTAATTACCTCTATATTCTAATAGCTCTAATTCATCCCTTTAGTGAGTTTCGTGTTTCAGTGACTCAGCCACGATTCACGCTTCGGGTCCTGTGTTTTTTGTAAGAAATGCCCGTTTCTCTCTTTACGGGACAGATCCTGAGGAGCTCAGACCACGCGGATGCCGACCTGGGAAGCTTTGCCAGCATGGATCCGGGGCTCTGGAGCTGGCTGCATCCCAGGGGGAGCTTGACTGGCTGGGATGATGCGGAGAGCAGCTGCCAGCGGAAATTTAAACACGAAAAACTTGGCAGTTTGCTGAACTCTGGGTATTTTCCTTCTGACAAAAGGCAGGGCTGTATTTTTGTCGTGATTTTCCATACAAGATGAAACATGGGGAAAAAATTCTGCTGTGCAGGCTCTGGATCCATTGATTCTCCACCCTCACACGTGCGTTCTTTACAGCGCACAGGGTGCAGGCAGGAGGGAAGGCACGGGGAGCGTCATTTTCTGCCTGATTTGCAGGATCACACAGGATATTTTCCCGACGGCACCGAAATTAATTTGAGGCAGAGCTGTCTGCTACCACCAAAGGTTTTGTTTCCCCCTTGGAAAGGTGGAGCAAAGTTGGTTCCTCGGCCAGTGAGAGCAGGGATGCTCTGCCCGAGGCTCCTGCCAGCATTGGATGCTCATCCCTGTGGGATCAGCTGAGCGCCGCAGATGAATGCACAAACATTGATTATTTTGGAGGCAATCCATAACTGCCAAATGAGATTAAACACCACCCAGGTCCCAGAAAAAAAATAAAAGTAAATAGCAAAGAATAAAGAAAATGGGGCACGGCATTGGCAAATGGTCCTGGGGGAGCATCTAGCCGGGCATTAATCCCTGCCATCCCCATCCCTGGAGGATTTCGGATCTCTCTGCTGCTGTTAATCGCAGCAGCCCTGCAGGGAAGGTAATGCAGCATTATCCGTGTTTTCCAGCTGTGGCTGGGGAGGAGGGAAGCAGCCGGCTCGGCCGAGCTCTGCCGTGTGCCAGTGAAAGATCAGGGATTAGCGTTAGGATTTCCTCGCTGCCTCGGCTGCTCTAATTCAGCGCTCGTGTTTTTCCCTAAATGCACTGACCTTCTGTGCCTGCTCTGTACATCCCGTGCCCGGGAGGAGCCGGGGCAGATGGTGGGAAGGGGAGCAAGGCGGGAGCGGATGTTTCCCTGCAGCCCTTGGCCCCGCAGGAATTATTACTAAAAATGGTCACTGGTGATTAACCGGAGCAGCGCTGCTAAGGAATTGGTAGGGGCTCCGGCTCGGGAAGTTTTTAAATCAAACTTGGAAACAGTTTTCCTGGAGAGCAGCAGAGTTCAGCAGGCTCAAAGGCAGAGTGCTGAGGGCAGGGGTGCCAGGAGGGCTCTGAAATGTCCCACGCAAGACAGGAAAAGCTGCGATCTCCCCGCGTCTGTGCTCACCCTGTCAATCACAAGGACACCCGGGAGCTGTGGCTGCCCCATCCATCCCTGGAAGTGTTCAAGGACGGGGCTTGGAGCAGCCTGGTCTGGTGGGAGGTGTCCCTGCCCATGGCAGGGGGTGCAACGGGGTGATCCTCAACATCCCTTCCAGCCCAAACCTTTCCAGGATTCCAGGGTTTGATATCGAGCGTGGGCAATCCCCACCGTGTGACACCAGCGGCTGTCCCGGGGTGTCCCCACGTGTGTCCCCACAGTGGGCAGGGGCAGAGATGGGCAGGGGCACTGACCCCACACCAGGCAGAGAGGGGCACGGGCAGTGACCCTGCAGGTCACACCAGGCAGAGAGGGGCACGGGCAGTGACCCCACACCAGGCAGGGATGGGCACGGGCACTGACCCCACACCAGGCAGAGAGGGGCACGGGCACTGACCCCACACCAGGCAGGGATGGCAACGGGCAGTGACCCCTCAGGCCACACCCGCAGCATCCCCGGGGCCACCGTGGCGAGCTAGGGGCGGCTCCTCCGCTCCGCGGGGCGTAGATGACAGCGGCCGTTTTATGGGGGGAAAAAAATAAAAAATAAAGTAGTGACGGAGATGACAAAAATAACAACAAAAAGCCGCCGGGTGCTGGCGGCGTGGGGCAGCTGCGGCGCTCAAGGTGCCGAGCAGAGATTAGCCCAGGCACGGCCGGGGACAAGGAGGTGGGAAGAGATAAGGGCAGAGATAAGGGCACTTCCCGGCGTGCGGCCGCAGGGCTAAACATAGCCCGGGGCTCGCTGGCCCTCGCCCGCAGGAAGCTCCGAGCGGCTCCCGACGGCCACGGCGTGTGCTGGGCCCCGGCCGAGCGACCGAGCCCCGGGGGAGGTAGCCAGACTTGGGGGGAGGTAGCCAGCCCCAGGGGGAGGTAGCCAGTCCTGGGGGGAGGTAGCCAGCCCCGAGAGCAGGTAGCCAGCCCCGGGGGAAGGCAGGCAGCCCCGAGAGCAGGTAGCCAGCCCCGAGAGCAGGTAGCCAGCCCCGGGGGAAGGTAGCCAGCCCCGGGGGGCGGTAGCCAGCCCCCAGGGAAGGTAGCCAGCCCCGAGAGCAGGTAGCCAGCCCCGAGGGAAGCAGCCAGCCCCGTGCCCGGCCGGGGACAGCAGAGCTCAGGCTGTAGGACAGCGGCAATCCGCCTGCTGCGGTGCCCCAGGGAGAGCAGACAGTGCTGGATTCACGGGGCTGGCAGAGGTCAGGGAGGATGAGGAAGGCCCAGGAGGGCAGGAAGGGTTTCCCGTGGCAGGTGCAGCTGAGGGGAACGGGGTGCAGGAGGTGCAGAAGGGAAGAAAGAGCTGGGGAGCGCTGCAGAGAAGGGAGTGCCCAGTGCAGGGCAGTTTGCCACGGGAATGCTTTCACCAGGGAACGCTTCAAGCATGGAGTAACCGTGAGGCTTTTCCTGCCTGGGGGGACCACGGGCATCGCCCGGCCCTGGGGGAGCCCTGGGATGGTGGGGGTGTGGCGGGAGCTCCGCTCCGTGCCCACCCGGGGCTCTCCGGGCTGTCACAGCAGCGTGCGGCCCTGGCACCACAGCCCCACTGCCCTGGGCATCCCTGGCTCCTCCAGCTTCCCTCCCTGGCTCCTCCTTACACCTCAGAGCTGGGGCTAAACCCGGGAGAGCAGAGCGGGGAGCAGCGCTCGGCCGTCCCTGCTGAGTGCCAGTGACAGCGCTCCTTCCTCAGGGCAGCTCCTCGCTGCTCCTCTCAGTGCTGGCTGGTAATTCCTGCTCCCTGTTTCCCTCTTTTGGAAAGCGAAGCGATCTTTCAGATGTGCTAATTACGAGCAGGCTCCGGCAGTGGCAGCGCTCCCGCAGAGCCCCGGGGCCGCTGGTGGCCCTGGCACGGCACGGGCAGGACAGGGCAGCGCTGCCACCCTCGAGGTGACATGGGGACCGACTGTGGGCAGCCATCTGGCCAGAGCTTCTCCTTTTCCTTTTCCTTTTCCTTTTCCTTTTCCTTTTCCTTTTCCTTTTCCTTTTCCTTTTCCTTTTCCTTTTCCTTTTCCTTTTCCTTTTCCTTTTCCTTTTCCTTTTCCTTTTCCTTTTCCTTTCCCTTTCCCTTTTCCCATTCCTTTTCCCTCTCCTTTTCCTTTTCCATTTCCATTTTCCCATTCCTTTTCCCTTTCCCTTTCTGTTCCCATTTCCTTTTCCCTAGTAAATGTGCTGTCTGTCCCCGCAGCACGTTCCACCCCGTTTTGCTGCGGTCAGGGATGCTGATCCAGCGGGTGCTGGGCAGTGGGACCGTGGGATGCTCTTCTGAGGGTGCTGGATCCTCCCCGCAGGCACCCTCAGCTCCCACGCCCGCTCCCCGCAGATGCCATTCACCGTCTCTGTTCAGTGTCCCTGATCCCTCTGAGGGGGAATCGGGGCTGCAAAGAGAGAAACCAGAGAAGACAGGGCTTGGGCAGCAGCTGAAGGGAAATTGCCTGCGGGGAGCACATTCCCGGCACCATCAGCACAGCTCATTTACACACTCGAGGGCTCTCCAGCCCCGCAGAGCTGCGAAACTCAAAGCCCGCGGTGGCACTCACGGCACGAACAGAAAGGGGTTCCTGTGAAGCTGAATTGTGAGCACAGTTTGTGTGTAAGCGATGCAGGCACACGTTGCCCGGCACACCCGGAGCAGGGAGCGCCAGCAGGAGCGGGGGACCCGCGGTGCTGGCACCGGGCACGGCCAGGCTGTGGCACCGAGGGAGCTCCGCTGCTGCCCGGGCCCCGGAGGCTTCCCCCGGCACCGGCACGGGAGGAGGAGACGCCCGGCAGCGTTCCCTTCCTTCCTAACGACGTGGGAAGTGCCAGGGGAGAAGGAGGGAAGATTTGAGTTTGGAAAGGCAGAAAAGCGCAGCCTCGGGAGGGTGGTAAATGGGCCACGCGGCTCCCAGTGCCCTAGAAATTCCCTGTGCTGCACAGCGGGGTGGCTGCTGATGCTATCGCTGTCCCAGCTCCATGGCTAAGGGAGCTGGAAGGTATAAATTAAATAACACAACACTCCAAGCCGCCTGTTATGTGGGTTTGTCCTAAGCAGCGCCGCTTTAATTAAGATGGAGAGTTTACAAATCTAACCTTTGTTTGTTCTGCTTTGGGGCATATATAATGTAAATATGTGTTTTCAAACACTGCGGCTTTTTAGACTTCCAGTTATAATTCTGGGTAAAGGAAAGTTCGTCAGGTTTGGCACAGACTCGCCCTTTCTAAACAGAGCTCCTGCGAGTCCTTCCCCCCCGGGGGCTCTCAGCGCCTCGGCTCTGCTCTGCGGGATGTGTGGGGTGAAAGAGGGACACTGCCCACAGCCAAATGGGCTCCAGCTCCGTTTCCCTCTCGTCTGGCTTAGCTGCGAGTCTCGCAAGTTTTGTTCCTGTGTCCCCTCTCGGTCCTGTAGCTGTGAAAACAAGAAGAGAGTTTCGGCGGCTACGTGCTCGTCGGGATTTCTGCGATGAGTCAGTGATACGCTTGGGTAGTTTTCTTAGCCTTTAATTGAAGTGAGTGTGAGCCCTTAACAAAGAGCTCTCCCAAGTCTTCCTTAATAAGCGTTAACAAAAATAACTGAGCGACCGGCAGGGAATAACCGGGGCCGGCAGCGGTGTCCCCTGCTCGGGGCTCTCCTGGGGACAGCGCCGGGCTCAGCACAGCACAGGGCAGCGCAGGGCACGGGGTGCACTGAGGGTGATCCCGCTGATCCCGCGCCACGGCTGGGAAACATCTGGGAAAAACATCTGGGATGGGCAGAGACCATCTCCAGGAGAGCCAGAGCGCTGCACTGGCAAACCCCTGCGGCTCCTTTTTCTTTTTTTTGGGTGTTTTTCTCAGTTAGGAGCTTCTGCAGAGCAAGGGCGATGCTCTGCAGTTTCCAGGGCTGTGCATCGGCACAGAGCTCTGCCGTGGTGCACACAGGGGCTCAAACCGAGCAGGCTCCAGGCTCCCGGAGGCAGACGGACCCTGGGAGCTGCAGGTGCTCCCGAGCAGGCTGGGCCACTCCAGGCAGCCGAGCCCACACCTTGTCACAAACTTCCCTCCGGGGTCACACGGCTGAGAAACTCTTTATTGTTTCGAATGCAAACACATTTTGACATAACCACTTGACTCTGGCACTGGAGTTTCAAGGGAAAAAAGCCCGAGAGGCGTGAAAGAACCGCAGGCATCTCTCGGAACAGAACAAGGACTGTTTTGCAACGCCTGGGAAGGTGAAGAACCTCCTGGGGAGGGCTGAGGAGCAGCGCTGAGGAGCCAGGTGACCTGCCCAAGGCTGCAGGGAGCCACAGCCAGAGGGTTGTGACCCCTCCGAGCGTCCCCTGGTCCCTGCTCTGTCCCTCCTCCCTGCTGCGGACCGGCCTTGGCATTGTCCCCAACAGGAGACAAGAGAAGCCACCCTGATGTCCCCTACGGGAGGAGTCACAGGGGCCACATTTAGCCCTGCACGCTTCTTCCCTTACCCGGTGCCACCGAGGCCTCGGATGCTCAGCAGGGATCCAGGCCTGAGCAAAGAGGATTGACCAGAGCTGGGGGAAAATAAATAATAAAGTGCTCTAAGCCTGTTCTCATCTCCCCAGTGCCAGGGAAGGCGAAGGGAGGTCAGGATTTAAACCCCCCCTCCTGTGACAGCGCTAAACCTGCCGCACTCAGGTGTTGAAGGAATGCTGGCGTCCCTCAGATGGCACCTGAGGCAGGGCACAGATGTCCCCGCACCCTTCCCTGTCCTGGCAGCACCGGGGAGCTGCGAGGAGCCGTCCCTGGGCCCCGTCCTGCCGCGTGTCAGGGACGTGCTTGGTGTATGTAAACACGTAATTAACGGTACGTGTGTATTTAATTGCTCGTGGCTACGATTTGCATGCATGTGCTGCGCCGACGATGCCTCAGGTACGGGCGAACGCAGCGGGCGGGCCCCGGAGGAGCGCGGGGCCGAGCGGGGCCAGCGCCGCCGGAGCGCCCCGGGGCAGCGGGACAGGCCCGGCCCGGCCCTCCTGGAGCGCGGCCAGGCGGGGTGCGAGGCAGGGCCGGCGGCAGCGGTCCCGCAGGGCTGAGGGCCAGCCCGGGTGGGCTGAGGACGAGCCCGACCGTGCGGAGGCGGCGGCGGCGCCGG
>VWZP01007201.1:381792-399316 GCA_013396995.1 Dicaeum eximium
AAAAAAAAAAAAGCGCCCAGCACATCACCTTTCTCAAGGTAAAATAATCCTCTTTGCACGTTCCCGGTGGCGGCCGCTCGCTTCCTCACTGCCCTGCTCGGAATTAAACCCAAACCCAACCCGTGACACGAGTTTGAAAACCTGAGTTGAATGAATAAATCCGCCAAGAGCGAGCACCATTCCTTTAGGGAGGAAAAATCCGTCCCTTGCAAGTACCCGGGGATGAGTCACTGGCTCGGGTTCTGTGCCTCCCAAAACACGCCGGGAATGTTCGGGGAGCCGGTACCGGCAGCCGGGCTCTGGGTTTTCCGCCTTTTCCTGAGGGATGCGGGTGATGCCATCGAGTTTGGCTGAGGTCTGGTGAATTATTTCTCACTCTAGTGGGCAGTTGTGATTCGCACGTAGGGAACTTCACGCTAAGAAGTTAATCTCCTTAGTTTAGGGCCATCTCCCTCCGAGCCGAGCCGAGCCGGGGCTGCTCTACTGCCTCGCTGCCTCCCAGCTGAGCGTTTTCCAGGGGAAATTTTTCCTGGGCTGGCAGGACTGGATTGCAGTAGGCTGAGAAATGCCAAGTAATGCTTCAAGTACGTGTCCGGCTCCTCGCTGCTGTCCGTGTTTTTTTGAGGGTGCTGAGTTTTGAAGTAGTGATGTCACAGGCTGATTTAGGAGTCAGCTTTGCTGCTTTTAATTAAGGAGTCAGCAGTTTGCTTTCCGAACGCGCGGCTCGGAAGCATCTTCGTAAAACTGCGATGTGGAAATTTCCCTCCGATTTTTTTTTTGTTCCCCTCTCTAAATAATAAAGCTTTCAGAGCTCATAATAAATGCTGGATATTGTTTCTTGAGTGGTTTTGTTAAAATCGATGATTTGGGGTGCCAGTGCACCCAGCAGAAAGCAGCACTCAGGTAGTCCTGATGTGACTTTCATTTTTCTTCTACCCATTCTCACAGCAGCCCATCAGCCCTGATCCAGCTGATTAGTTAAAACTAGTTAAAAAGCGTGGATTTAAAAGCCTCTCCCCAGTGTCAGTTAAATAACAAATGGCAGTGACTGAATATTCACACTCATTCTTCCTGAGGGGAGTGTTAAACCAAGTGTGTGTTCCAGCTGGGACAGCATTCTTAAGGGACAGCTTAATATGTGGAATATGAAGTTGTAATTTTTAGCCAAATGTTTTTAGAGGTTACCATGTCTTAATTTTAGTCCTGTAGCAGTGGGCTGCATGACTGTAAATCACTCCTTCCAAATAAAGTTGTTTGATTGTTTTTAGGTGGCATTTTGATGAATTGTATCCCTTTGTAAAGAAACAATCGTGCTACTGAATAAGCAGTTCTTGTTTGGATCTTCTTAGTCCCCAAAATGCATAGTTTGAAAACCACTTTTAGGATGTGCTCGGGAAGCGAAAGTTGTATCTGTTAATGTGAGGAGGACTCATCCATCAGATGGAGTATTCAAGATATGACTCATGCTAATTTGTTGCTCTCACATTAAGGCTGAAGCACAAAAATATTTTAGCCTCTGGCATTGGGAGTTCACAGTGCCACATCCTACACTCCGGGTCATGAATTGCAGGGATTTTTTGTTTGCTGCCCCCCCAGGAGAGAAGGAATTAGTGACAGAACAAGGGGATTTTGCACGAGAGCCTGTCCCAGGCCATCAGAATATCTCCAAAATGTTGACTTGACTTGACGTTAATGCTGGGTCAAGTAAAACTGTGGTTGGAGCCTGCGTGACTGCGCCTGCCAGAGGCGTGCAGCAGGTGCTAGCTTCCCTTCTCCAACGGGGACTTAAAAAAAAATGCTGCCTGATCCTTTCTTAAAAGGCTTTAATGGCCCTTGGAAACTGAGGAACAGGGTCGTGGCAGAGGGGCTGCCAGCTCCCTTGGAACCAGGATAAACAGACTTACATAAGCAGCAGCTCCATAGCCTGGAGCTTGATGAATATACATTGTTTTATGTCCACTGTCTCCATCAGATCTGTAGGAATAAGTGCATCATTACCTTGAAGTGCTGACGATTCTTTGAGGCTTAAAAATATCCATAAACTGCCTAAGTTTGAACCTTGTCCAAAGGATTTGGGCTCGCCATTATCCGATCTGCTAGCTCTGCCTTTGAAATTGTATCTCTGAAGCTATCATTAGGTGCTCTGCAGTGTCTTCTGGTGCAGTTTAACAACATTGTTTAATGCTTATTTGAAGCTGTAAAACATTTCAGATTTTTTTTGAGTTAAAATTGTGTTGAAGTGCACAACTCGCTCAGTATTGTGCTGTCGGTGTGTATCACGCAAACTTAGCGATGTAGAAATGTCAAAACCTTTTTAAAAACGTGGAAAATAAATGTTTGAAAATCCACAATTGTCACAGAAGTCAGGGAAAAGTTTAATGGAGCTGCTGGGGCTTGTGCTGTGCCCTGGTTTAGCAGCGTCGCCTCCAGGAGAGTTCTGGATGCAGCTCTTCGGCAGTGGCTCCCTGCACTAGAGCAGCCCCTTGGGCTGTGTTTGGGGTGGTGCTGTGGCCAGGCAGGTGTGGTGTGTCCAGCCTACCTGTTGCACCCGAGCTTCAGCACAGACAGAGCTAAAACGCAGATACAGATGGACAGCCCGGCCTGGCTCCTAATGATCCCCACAAGTTTTGTCTCCTGTTAGTGTCCCCAGTGCAGGCTTTCTCCTGTGAGCTGTTTTCCTTCAGATAGGCTTGGAGTGTTTGGGAGCTTGTATTCCTTCCCACGTGGGATAGTGTTGGTATCCACCCATGGCTTTCATCCGAAGATCAGCAGCATCACGCTCCCAAAAAGTGAGATTGGAGTGATGCAGGAGCTGCCCCACTGCAAGGGAGAGATGCTGTAGTTCCTGCTGTGATCCAGACAGGCAAAGCACCAAGGATCCAACTAGGATAAAGGCCCAGAATGAGCTTCTAGAAATACTGCCTTGTCCAAAGGACGTGTTAAAATGGATTCCCATGGGAAGAGCATTAGCCTGAGTGCGCTTCCTGCTCCTGTCCGCCCCAAGAGATGTAAAAGTAGGCAGGTCAGGGTCGTGCACCAGCACAGTGTTTTAGTCAGCTCTCACAGCTTTGAGTCGTGTCATTTTGTGAGGAAAACCATAGGAAAGGAGTCCTGGAAGGCTGCAGTACTGATCTAATGGGAATGCAAGTTTCCCCAAACTCAGCTTCAGGCCTGGCACGCTGCGTTAATAACAAGCCTGATTTAAAACTGGTCTGATGAGACCGAGGCACATCTTGAATACAGATGCACTTAAACTGGCTTAAGGTGCTGGAGTGATTTATTTTAATGCTCCATTAGGCTGAATTGGTCTGTGTGGTTTCTAAACCACATTAAAATTGTATCTGCCAGGGTTTTGTCCCAGTCTGACTGGATGAGTTTTAATAACAGTGTTTCTGCCTTAGAATAAGCACGCGTGGTGCAGCACAGCCTGTGGCAGGCAGGCTGCAGCTCAGCTGAGCAGTGCTGGCTGCGGGCCCCCCCTTCCCTTCCCTGTAGCTTCTGACACACATTCTGTAGTTCAAAGTTAGTTGGTATTGGCTGCTTTCAAACAGCTTTCAGGGTTTATTCCCAACACCCCTGAACCGTGTTCTCCAGCATCTCTAGATGTGTCCCAGAGTGTATCGATCAGCTTCTCTTCCCAGCACAAAGTAGCTGCTGACGAAGAGAAAAAGGCCATGCCGCTATTCTTGTTAGTTCCAGACGCAGAGAGCACAGTGGTCAGTGGATAAATGCATCAGGAACCTGCTAAATATAGAGATGTGGCTTTAGACAGCCCCTGATTCCAGTTGCTTTGGTTTCAGTGCTGGCACAGGGGTATGAACACTGTTTAAATAAGACACCTTATCGCATCCTGGCTCTCTGTGGCTGCAGTTCAATTCTCAGTGTGCGCTAAGCTCGGCTTAAAGGTGGGGCCTTATTTTGTAACTCCTTGTTAGTACCTTCATCCTCTCCAGAGATAGTCCTGAGGTGCCATCTGATACGATCATTAGCAAAACGAGTTACCTGTTATGTAAAGATGAGATGCTGTTACTAAAAGATCTGACAAGCACCTAGTTGTCTTCCATAAAAAGTTGCCCTCCAGAAACTTAATAATTCCTTGATTGTTGTGCTGTGTCCTACACTTACCACAGGATCTACACAGCCAGGGCATTTACAACGAGCAGTTTATCTTGTCCAAAACCAGCATTATGTAACCTTCCCCTGTTGTTCCTTCCATGGCTTTTGGTCTAGAATGTGCTTCCCTGTCGTTTGTAAATGTTCTCACCGTGCCAGAGCGAGCACCCATCCAGAGAATTTAAGTGTGACTGTTTGGTTTTAGGCACACGAAGCCTCCCATCACCAACAGCAGGCAGCACAGAACAGTTTGTTGCCTCTCCTGAGCTCTGCTGTTGAGCCGCCCGATCAGAAGCCGATTCTGCCCTTACCAATAACGCAGAAACCTCAGCCTGCAACAGAAACATTAAAGGATGCTATTGTTGGGATTAAAAAGGAAAAACCTAAAACCTCCTTTGTGTGCACTTACTGCAGCAAAGCTTTCAGGGACAGCTACCATTTGAGGCGTCACGAGTCCTGCCACACAGGGATAAAGTTAGTGTCACGGCCAAAGAAAACTCCCACCACAATGGTGCCCCTTATCTCGACCATCGCTGGTGACAACAGCCGGAGTTCACTGGTTTCGACTATCGCAGGCATCCTGTCCACAGTCACTACGTCTTCCTCTGCCACCAACCCCAGCAGCAGCGCCGGCGCCACGGCCATGGCAGTGACGCAGACGGTGAAGAAGCCCAGCAAGCCCGTGAAGAAGAACCACGCTTGTGAGATGTGTGGGAAGGCCTTCAGGGACGTCTACCACCTCAACCGGCACAAGCTGTCCCACTCGGACGAGAAACCCTTCGAATGTCCCATTTGCAATCAGCGCTTCAAGAGAAAGGATCGCATGACCTACCACGTGAGGTCTCACGAAGGTGGCATCACGAAACCCTACACCTGCGGGGTTTGTGGAAAAGGCTTCTCAAGGTACCATGTGGCACATCCCAGGCGTGCTCCGCTGTTGGCTTCTCGTGAGCAGGAAGGGTATAGCTATGGTAGTAAGGAGCTGGGAGAACCAAACTTCTGAGGAGATTGGTGAGGGGATAAAGAGCCTTGTCTGCATTTAGGATGGAGGAGTCTCCATCTGAGCAAGGTCAGCAGTGGCCAGAAGTGGTCATTCCTTTAGGAGAGTGGTTTGAAATGGTTTCTCAACCTCCTCCAGGTCCCGTAAGATACGTGTCTGTGTCACTGGGGGTGGGCACAGAGCCCCTTTACCAGCCTTTGCCATGGTCTGTGGCCAAACGGGGCAGGGCAGGGAAACTGTCACCTGGTCTGACAGCAGGGTGGAGGGCACTGGCAGAGCACAGGGGCTGCTTGCACTGCTGCTGGCTCTGTTTGTACCTGTGCTTGCAACAGAGAAAACTTCAACCTTTAGAGCTGTTGCGCTCTCACCTTTACACAAGGTGTGACCAAATGTGCCATTTTCAGGTGTGTGAGGAGAACAGAGTTAAGTTTTAAACCGCAGGTTGTTTCTAAGCTGTGAGGTGTTGCAGGTGAAGCCCCTGGTAGGTGAGGGGAAGGGATTTATCCTGGCTGTCAGAGGGATGGGGGCTGCAGGGAGTGACCAGCGTGGTGTCAGCACTGCTAGCCAAGGTGTCCTGACTCTGTGTTTGTAACAGTGTGCACTTTTCTCCTGTTCCTGTCTTTCTTGCAGGCCTGATCATTTAAGCTGTCACGTTAAACATGTTCACTCAACAGAGAGACCCTTCAAATGCCAAGTAAGGGCTAAAATGGTTTATTAAGAACAATACCTTATTGTGTCAGTAGTGCTCAGGTGAATCTTTCCAGAACTGTATTTACTCCTGGACTTTTGAAAAGCAAGTTTAAGAGTAAAGCCACATCCGCCGCCACACCACAGTGCTGGAGTTCTGGTGGAAATTTAAAAAAGATGCCATGGCTGCTTTTTTAGGAAGATTAGAGGCTTTTTGCTTTTTTGGAGAACAGCGTAGTTGCTTTGTTTTACCATACGCTTAACTTAGTAGTAGGATCGTAGCAGCATCCTCAGCTCAGTGCTCATTTCTGGGGTAATGTGTGCAGTGTGTTTCTCAGCATGTTCCAATCAAATGTCTCTCTCAGCACATCTATTTAAAATGGGTGGGAATGGTTGATTCAGGATCTGTTATTTTGCTGGAAGGGGAAAGCAAGTTATCCTAAGTTGTTGACTGAGTCTAGGAGAAATAATTTGATTGTCCTTGAACAATTAACTGTTTTGCTTGAAATATCTATGCTCATTCCCACCTGTTTTAGTGACTCATCTTATTAAGTAAAAGCCTTGGGTAAAAAGAATAGAGTTAGGAAAAGGTTTTGTTTCCTTGTTCTGGATGGGAACAGAAGTAATTGAGCAGTGTAAGGTATCAAGTTCATATTTGTACAGCAAAATTACATTAGAAACCAACTTTGCCCGTTGTAGGTGTTTTTTATAAGCTCCCTCTTGCATTGGTGGGTAAGGCAACCCACTGTTTTAAGGAAGTTCAAGCAGTATAGAATATGATTTTTGTCCTGATTGTCTCAGAAGCAAATTCCATTCTCAGTCTCTGCTGAGTAGTTTGATTTTTGTTTCTCTATAAATACAGCTAAAACTTAAAGTTGTCAATACACTTAGGATATTGTTAGGACCTGCAAGGTAACGTGGGCTCCCAGTGGGCCTTTAGGTGCTGCTGTGCTGCTCTGTCTGCCCCTCAAGTGTAACTTTGTCCTTCCTCTAGACGTGCACTGCTGCCTTTGCCACCAAAGACAGACTGCGGACACACATGGTGCGCCACGAAGGAAAGGTATCGTGTAATATCTGTGGTAAACTCCTGAGTGCAGCATATATCACCAGCCACTTAAAGACACACGGGCAGAGCCAAAGTATCAACTGTAATACCTGTAAACAAGGCATCAATAAAAGTAGGTGAACGTTTTACAAACATTTCTAATTACAATGTGTTTGCGAAGGGAATTGCCTTTGATACGTTAAAATTCAGCTATATGTCTGTCAGTCTGGGTGGTCACTCCTCCTAAAAGTACAGCTTTGGTAACAGAATCTGCTTCAGCTCCACAGTTGGCATGGGTGGAGTTGGTTTGCTGCAAGACTGTGCTCTTACCCCTTGGGAATGAATGCCCTGCAGTTCCTGACAGTGACCCATCTCTTGAAGAAAAGAGTTCCCAACTTTTCTCACTTTTTTAGTTCAGTGCTACTTCCTGAACTGTACAGGCCTAAAACTCCAACATGTAGTTTGGAGATTTTAGCCTCACGTAAAGCTCATCAAAATCAGGACAAAGATTTTTCTGCTTTCTGTGAGCTTTGACCCTGGGGCTCAGTGTTTTCTCCCTCAGGCAGTAGCTGACAAGCAAAGGATTTAAATCCAGCCCTGATATGTTTTGGGCATTAATGGCATCTGACTGGTGTTGTGCAGGAGGTCAGATGAGATGTTTGTGATAGCTCCTTCTAGACTTAAACTCTGTGGAAGTGCTGCAGTCTGGACCTGCGAATGCCTAGCAAGCAAATGAAGACTTGACTTTCAAATTTTCCATATTAAAATACCTGTAACTTAAGTTAACCCACATGGTTAGTAATATAAAATGGGTTTTCAGAGGAATAAAGAGGCAGAAGTAAGGAATGTCTTTGGAAACTTTGTCCTTAAAGCCTTTTAAACTGTATTAATTTACAACATCTTTGCAGTTCCTGTTACTCCTGGATAATTTGAAGGTACTGGGAATGTCTGAAATGCCTGATTGTTGAGCTTAGTAGGAAATTTGGATGTGAAGTATTTTTCAAGGTATAGGGTTACAACTCTGGCTTCCCAAGCCAGTTTGGTGGTGCTAAGCCAGTTCACATGAGGCATTTAGAGCAGTTGTTAGAGGTGGAAATGATGAGCTGTACTGTGGCCAGAGAGTAGTGACAGGCTGTTCTCTGATGTAATGGTAAACTGAAATTTTTAAGTCATACTTGCAATAAAAAGGCTTTTTTAATTTTTCTTTTTTAAGCTGGACCTAAAGTTTAGAAAAAGTGGATTCAGTTTGAGTTCTAGATGCTCATTGGAGTCTTTAATTCTTCCTAAATATGAATTAAATAATGACAAAAGAAGTCTGTTTGTGGCAGTTAAAGTAGATGTTCTTGACTTATATTTTGGTTTTTAGCTCTTGAAAAAGTAGTTTTATGAAGCACAGAATTAATGATACTGTTTTAAACACCTCTGTGATTTTGTTCTTGGAATCCTGTGAGATTCCACAGGCTCTTTGTAGAAGTTGCCTTTGTAACCTCAGCAGAAAACAGAGTAACTTTTCAAGGTGAATTTGTGTTCTTACTTGATTGGCATAGCATGCATGAGTGAAGAGACCAGCAACCAGAAACAGCAACAACAGCAGCAACAACAGCAACAACAACAACAGCAGCAGCAGCAGCAACAGCAACAGCAGCAGCAGCAGCAGCAGCAACAGCAGCAGCAGCAGCAGCAGCAGCAGCAACACGTAACAAGTTGGCCTGGAAAGCAGGTAGAGACCCTGAGATTGTGGGAAGAGGCCGTCAAAGCGAGGAAGAAAGGTAAAACAAACCAAAGTGCCGCGCTGGCTTTGGGAGGTAGCGGAGTTGGCAGTCACACAGGGAGCTAAAGGTGTCACAAGGGTTCTTACATGGCAGTTTCATTCTTAGAATCATGGCTAGGAGAGAGCAGGAGGAAACAGGCCCCAGATGAGGCTGTGTTAAATGACCTGCTCAGGACTTGCTGCCTTGGTCTCTGTGCTTGTCTGTCTCCTTAGAGCCATCACTTACAGAGGGGAGCTTGTGTGTGCTCCAAGGCAGGAGTGGGGGTTCAATTTGCATGTGGCTTTGGCTGTGCTTGTGCTTATTTACCCTGTTCACTTGTGTGCACAGTGTCTGCTTTCTGTCTCCTGTTCATCTTGTCTCCCCCACTTTATTCCACCTGCTCTGTCATCATGGAACTGTCTTTGCATGAAGTTTTCTAGACCTCGGAGAACTTTCTCCCTCTCTCTCTCTCTCTCTGTTGCTTTTTTTCATTACAATATGAGGTAATCAGTGATCCTGTTTCTCATCAGAGCTGGCTCACAGCTTACCTCTACCTGTGCTGCTGTAATTGAAGTGGGATTGCTGTTATTGTGGCAGCTTGTAGAGAACAGATTGCTTCAGTTTAGTGGTTTTAGGATACAGTAGTTTAAATTCTCCCATTACTGCTGCTTATTTGTTTCACAACAGTTTGATTATTAATGCCCATCATGTGACTTCATGGATTACATGTTTTAGAAGTTCTTAATGACCACTGCTTACTATTTTTCACTGGCTGTTCTTAGGAATGTTTTTGACTCCATTTATTTTTCCCTTTTCTCTCAACCTTCCTTTCAGTTATTCGATCTGTTTTTGTTTTCTAGGTTCTTGTTTGTGTTTTAGGCTGCTTGCTTCCTTTCCCCTTGTTATGCCAGTAATTGAATTCTGTGATCAGACAGTACAGAAACAGCTTATTCATGTTAAAATGTAGTGATAACAGAAACATTACGTATCATCAGGCCACTAAATAGATAAGGCAAATTATGTTGGATTTAGAAAATCACTGAGATTATTTTCTGCTTGTTCTTTCCTATGTCTTGTTTTCTTTTCCTTTCTTACTGAGAATGTTGAATATGCTTTAACAGAACAGTGGTTTGGGTGAGGATGGGGGCTGAGGGAGGTGGGTGGGTAGCAGTGGTGTCACCCTGGTGCTTTTGGGTTAACTTAACTGGGGAAGGGGCATGGGTGGATGTGTCTTTGTGTGTGACTGTGCTTGAAGGTGAAGTTAGACCACTCTGCCATGCCTGGGCTGCTCTTTCCATGCTGGTTCTCCTGTGCTACTTCCACTTGTGGTACCTTTACAACACTAGATGGGAATTTTGTTTGGTCTAGTACAATTTATTTTCACAATTTTTTTTTTTATTTTACTCTTTCCCTTCCTCTCCACCCCTCCTAGCTGTGGACTTTGAAGAACCAACAGTAACCCTTGAATGGGGCTAATGTTGCTTTCAAAGTTCTATTTGTATTGCCCCGGAGGCAAAGTGGGCTCTTTGCTCCTGGCTTAGCTCTGCCAGCCGGGTGTGGCTGAGCTTGGGGTCCTGCCCTGCAGATGTGGAGCAGGCACGGCTCAGTAACCTTGCACAGAGTGTCCTTTCCCTGGATTCTCTAGCAGCCAGCCCTTCCCGGTGCGGCAGCCGGCAGGTGGTGCTGATGGGTGTGCAGTGATTCCCGTCCCCCCTCTCCTGGGTCTGCCTTGCTCTGCACTCCGGTCCTGCCTGCTGCAAACCCCCCCAAACCAACGTGCTGTGGAGCTGTAGCTCGTGTGGAAGCTGAGGAGCTGATGGGGGATGGGGGATGTGCTGCTGGGGTAGCCTTGAAGTAGAGGTACTGTGAGCAGTGGAGCGGTCTAGTAGCAATAATTAAGACTGAAATAAGCAGGTAGATATTGAAACGAGCTTTGCTTCTCAGTCCCTAATAATGACTTTTTAAAACCTTCACAGAATGTCAGTTCACCTTTGAGAAGGCTATAGAGTACGTACCATTCGGTATGTACACTTTCTCCTCTATTTCTACTGTTCCTCTCGGGAGGATTTTTTTTTATTGTACAATACTGTTTTTATGAACGTGGGAAAAACCCTCTTGCTAAGACAACCTCACTTGACTTCTCAGGAAAAAAAAACCAACTCAATTGAAATGACCTGCATGAGAGTTTGTATTTCCTGTAGGCTATAGAATGTTAACAGTTTTAATTTACTAATAATACCTAAACAAAATTATTCCAGAATTTGTACCTGTTCTTGTTTGCTTTTTGGGATTTTTGTTTTGTTCTGTTATGTTTAAATCTTGTCCATGGTTTTTTTTATGTGTTAAAAACTTCTTGTCTTTTTTATGTCTCATTTTTAGAAGCTGCTAACTTGTGCCAAACCTCCACTGCTGCTACTACGCCTGTGACTCTTACTACTCCATTCAATATAACGTCCTCTGTGGCTTCTGGGACTATCACAAACCCAGTCACAGTGGCAGCTGCAATGAGCATGAGAAGTCCAGTAAATGTATCAAGTGCAGTTAATATATCCAGTCCGATGAACTTAGGGCATCCTGTAACTATAACCAGTCCTCTGTCCATGACGTCCCCGCTCACGCTCACCACCCCGGTGAACCTGCCCACCCCGGTGACCGCTCCAGTGAACATAGCGCACCCCGTCACCATCACGTCCCCCATGAACCTGCCCACCCCCATGACGCTGGCTGGCCCCCTCAACATAGCCATGAGACCAGTGGAGAGCATGCCTTTCCTGCCCCAGGCCTTGCCCACCTCTCCTCCCTGGTAAACAAGTTCTAAACAGTATTAAAAAGGATTAAAATGGAATCCTTACCAGCAGTTCTTTTTTGGGTTTTGTTTGGTTGGGGTTTTTTTTGTTGGTTTTTGTTTTGTTTTGTTTTGTTTTGCTTCGTTTTCTTTTGTTCTGTTGGGTTTTTTGTTTTGTTTTAGTTAATAATAAATTCAGACTAAGACACTGGGGCAACACCATCAGAGACCACAGTAGCATCTTCCCCTTGATTTGGCTCACATGGTTCAGGCTTGAGTTTCACTGGAGCACTTCATTTAAAGTAAGTTTTACCTTGTAGCTGACTGATGCTGAATTAGAGCAGATACTTGTTTGCCAGAGTTTAAAAAAAAAAAAAAAGGAAAAAAAAAAGGTAATTAAAAAACCAGTTTTATGTTCTATCCCCTCAAATTATAACTTAGAAAATTATTTTAATCTAAACACTAGCGAAGACCCCTCTGTATCTGTGACAGGGTGGATGGCTCCTTTTAACCTGCCAGGCAAGTCCACTGTTTCTGAGCTAGTGTAGAACTTTTGTCTGTGTTGATGTTTTTTTTTTTTTTGTTCTTTTTTAATGAGTAAATGCATTACAATGTTGTCATTTAAAAAAAAAATGCATTTTTGGAGAAAATATGCATTTTACCTTTGGGAATATGGTAATTTCAGGCAGCATTCCCTATGGGAAAGGTGATACCAGCTCTGATATGCAAAGCATATGATAACTTATCATTCTAACTTCAACATATAATAGGGATTGTGACCTGATATTTGGAGATGTAAATATTACCCAACATATTACCCTAAGGGAATAGAGCATTGTAGTCAACATTTTTAAAAAAAAAACTGTTATTGTTTGGTGAGAAACAGCCGTGGCTGACAGAAGAGGACTCAAAATGTATGTAAACATGGTCTCTGAACAGTCAGACCCCCATGGGACTCTTATCTAGGAGCAAAAGGAGTGCTTGGAAACTTAAGGAAAATTGCTTTAAGCTGGAAGATTCTGGAGGCCCTGGGTGTGATTTTTATGCCCTCTGCCTCCCAGTCAGAGCCTGCTGGTGTTTCAGCAGGCGACAGACGTGTTAGTTGTTCACTAGAAGTTTTGTCTTATATTAAATTGTATACAGTTTTTATTCTAACCACTAACTAGGTAGGATGCCCCTCCAGGACAAGCAGAGAGCGTCTTTTAATTTCTCCCCTATTTCTTAATCAAGTGTTGTGCAAATCTGTTCAACTTTGTAAATATTTGCAAACATCATCATTTTTACGTTATTCTTCTATTGTGTTAACACATTTCTATGAATTTGTGGGAGTTCTGGGGTGCTGAGCTGTCCAGCCCAGAACTGCTCATAAATGGTCACACATGTTTAAGCTACATGTGCTTTTTTTTTTCTTAACCTGTTTATCTGTACATAAAGTAGAAAGCAAAGTCTAGGGAAACAGATATACTTTTTAGACTATCATGTCACATATTCACATTTTTAAAACTTTGTTTAAAAAAAAAAACACCCTAAACCCAACCTCTACATTAAATAAAAAAAAAAAAGAGGAAAAAAAAAAAAGAAATTACAGTTGAGATGTTTTTATCTTAATGAAGTTGAGAGCTCTGGAGATTAGCGTGTGCATTTTCACAGAGTGCTAGCAGGACTGACCAGTCACACTGGACTGCTTCCGTTCCTCCCCGGCCGTGTCCGTGCGAGCAGTGATTGCCAGGCTGCTGGCTCAGGTGACAGGTATCTGTATCCTTACGTGAAACTGTTCTAGGGGCTTGGACTACATAGTAAAACAAAAACAAACAAAAAAAAATAATAGAGCTTAGTGTAAAATAATTTTATAAATGATCTTTTGTACTTTAGGACATCAAATTGTACAACTTTTGTATATATAAAAGCTTAGGAACTTTCTGTTTAGCAGAAAGGAAACACATTCCTACACTTTTAATGTATATGTTTGTTATAATGTCCATGTAAACATATGCCCTATGTTTGTGCCTTTTAATTAGTTTGTCTCAATAAACAAAAATGTAGAGAAGAATATGTAGCTATGACTTTGTTACCACTGTTCTTACTCCAGGTGTGTAGAGGTCTTTGTTTTGGCCCTGTGTAGAGCCCGGCGTGCACGGCCAGCCCGTCAGCGCATGTCCCCAGCCCCGCTGCCCCGGCCCCGCTGCCACTCCACACCGTCCTGCATGTTGGGACCTGCAGTTCCCCAGCCATCTCTGCCATCCCTGCTCACCACACCACCTTGCACCAGTTTCCCAAAGTAGGTATAGCCTTCTGGGTCTGGGTAACCACAGTGATGACCCTTAGGTGAAATTTGGGTATCCCTGAGCTTAAAAAGAAAAAAAAAGAACAAAAGCATTAAAAGCCAATATGAAAATGTGTACTAGAAGTGGTTATCTATGAATTACTTACAATAAACAGGTGTGAGACTTAATTGTATGTTGTCAATTACTGCAGTATTGACAGTGGGTCCCTTGTACAGCCAGCTGTTGTTTTTATCCCAGCAGTGTAGCAGTAGAATAAACACATTAAACACCGGCAAGGAAATTTTTCACCGTGACAGAGGCTTCCCAAACCACTAACCACAGTGCTCTTAGCGTGGCTTAGGAAAAGGGCTGTTTCCTTTTTATTTTATGTTGGTTCTGCTCGACTGTACCTGGTTTATGTCCACAAAGCTGCATTAGTTAATTGTCGACCTGTTTCATTTGTACTTGGGTAAACATTTGCTTTGTACCGTGTATTGATGGGTCCGAGGTGTGCTCCTCCGCTGTCTCAGTGCGGACATCGACTTCTCTCTGTAACGCCATCCTTGCAAATACATTCAGTTGTTTTTCTGACAAACAAAAGCTACCTGGTCCAGTAGTTGATACGCCGTGCATGCTCCCTGCTAATCCCTGTCTGTGCCGGTGCCGCAGGGCCGGGATCCTCGGCACCTCGCAGCGCCGCCGAGCTCAGGCTCTGAGAAAATGGTGGACGTGAAGAACAGATGCTCCTGTTACACCAAGTTAGTTTCTATGCAGCTGATGCGCTTAGCCTAGTTTATTTCATGGAAACTTTTAAGCTGGATCGAATCCAACATCCAGGGAAGCCTATTGCTCTCTGGTTCGAGTGGGGTTTATATCGAGCCCATTCAGGTCTCCGATTGCAAGGAGTTCAATAGGGGGTTTATTTTTTTCCTTCTGAAGTTTCCGTAAGCATTCAGCGCGAGGTGAATGGCTTAGCACCGGCCGAGAGCTTGAGAGTTGAAGTTTGCCTTGGAAGGATGTGTGCCGTGGAAAGTCAGAGCAGTCAGATGGAGGCCACGGAAAGGCGTCCTCTGGGCAAGCGGAGCCGCGGGGAAGCGGCCACGGGGACGTAAGTATTGCAGCACAGCCAGCCACGCTGCCAGAAACGTGTGCACGGCATAAAGGGGCTGCTGTTCTCTTCATTTGCAACACCCCAACACCTCCAGAGAGTGTTCGGGGTGAAGAGAAATTTGGGATTCAACCTTTTTTTGAAGAGTTACTCCTGAGTATTGTAAATTGGGAAAGTTCTGTTCGGTCATGATGGATCAGAGAAAAACACGTTTTAGTCTCAGCATACGAGTTTAATTCTATTAGCCCTTGATACAAATAAAACTTTTTTTTTTCCCCTCTTACAGCAATTTTTTCCTTAGAGAGGCAGAAGAAAGAAGTATTTAATGTGTTTGCATTTGTCCACAAGAGGTTTAAAGAAAACCACCCAGACCCCAGTAAGCTGTTGAGCTGCAGCAATCCCAGGTTACATAAAGGGGCCGGGGCTGCCGAGGATTAGCCGGGGCATTCCGGGTGCTGATAAGCCTCCAAGTTCTGCTCGCTCTTCCCTCACTTTTATTTTAGAAACAGCCACTCTGAGCCATATCCTGAAAACTGCCTGGGGTTCATTTTCAATCCTGCCGGGGTTAGATTCCCACCAAAGAAAGAAAATTGGAATTTAAAGGACACTCAGGTTTTTAAAGCATCGTGCACTGTGGTAGTTCTTACCTCGGGATCCCTGTACAGGAGCTGAGTTGTTGAGAAATTAAGACAGTTTCTCACTGCTGGGCCCTTCCAAAAACTCCTGCCCTGCTTCATTGGTAGCTTAAGTTTATGCATCTCAAAAATAGATTTAACAGTATTTTCAAAAGGCAGCTATTAAAAGCTCTTCAAGTTTTTTTAATGCCATTGGGGTTTCAGTGCTTAAGTGGACCTTTTAACCAGTGCTTTTTAGGAGAAAAAGTGTCAAATCTCTTTGTCTCCTAACTGTCAGAGAATAAAACAAATTAAACCTGATCCCCTTCTACGTATTTGTATAATCCAGCATGTTTATACTTCTTGCTTATCTTTGGATTGTTCACTCTCAGCTCCCAGGGCAGCAGCCGAGGGATGACAGAGGAACTACGTGCTAATTTTTATGTCAAAAATAGCTTTCACCTTTAAAGGCACACGGCTCAGTGGCTGTTTTCTAATTACCAAAGGAATGCCACAGCTTCTCCCGCGAATCCATTTTACAGCTGTGTTCAGATTGGACTGTCAGCCCCTGGTTAAAATTGAGTGCTGAGGTCCTGACCTAGAAACAAACCTTTTTTGGTATTGCTTTGGAAAGAGTATTTCAGGGCTGGAGGAGCTGAGCCAGGCTGCCCAGGCAGCTCCCCCCACACGCCTGGTGACAGCCGCGGCCCCGCGTCCCTTCATGGGCTCTGCATCGCCCTGGAGCCCAGCTCGGGACCACTGGGCAAGCCAGCCTTGTGATTCTTAAAAATAATAGGTTTTTTGTTACTGTTCTTCGTGTTTCTGGGCTAGTCCAGTGGAATGTGTCTCTGCTCTTGGTGGGGGCTTAGAATGAGCTGAGCTTTGAGTTTCCCTTCCAGCCCAAACCATTCCATGTTTCTATGACTTTTAGAAGCTTTTCGTTAAGGGAAGCATCAGTGCTTTCTGAAAACCAGACATTTGGCATCTGCAGTCGCTGGTTGTGTCAGAGCACAGACTTGTGCTTTCCTTGCAGAGCATTTAAAATCACTGTCTCCCAAACCGACCCATTTAGTAAAAAATAGGGCATTTTCAGTATGTGTAAAACCTTTTGTTTTCCAGAGAAGTCAGAAATATTCCATTCACCTTTTCACCCACTTGTTCTCACCAGCTGTCAAGATGAAACCATTTCTGTTCTGTGTTTTTTGTGCAAGGTTTATTTTTCAGGAATTACCAATTTTGTTGGGATTGGTTGAATTAAATTCACTATTTTAATTCTTCACAGTTGTGTATTTCTATGGCCATTTCTTCTTACTTCCTAGCATCATTAGCAGCTGAAACCGATATCAAAGGGATATAAAATTGCCTGTTTTCCCTGAAACAAGCCTGGATTAGGAGGAGATTGCAGCCACCAAAGCTCACTGCAAGGTGCTGTGCCTCAGAAGAGTCTCATCTGCGCTAACTGGGGAAGAGAATGCTGAGGCACATGTTTGGTACGCGCTGAAAACTGAACGTTTGCCTCCAGGATTTCCACTCTTACTCTGTGTTCCCTGTCAGAGCCTTCCACATCTTTACCTAGGACTGCTCAGCTCCCAGACACAGATGAAGCAACGGAGTGGGACAAATCTCAGCACGAAGAGCTGTCCTGGGAGAACTCTGGCCCATCCCACACATGGGCTCCAGCACCCACAGCCCTGCACCCGAGCAGTCCAAGCTGGGGCAGGGTGCTGTGGGAGGCCGAGGTGCCCCGAGGTGGGGACTTCTTCCTGCAGCACGTCTGGAAGGTTTGGAGAGCCACGAGGGAAGTGCAGGCTCTGAGCTGCTGCTGTTCCCAGTCTCGCTCTGGCCTCTGTGGAACGGGAAGTGTTTGCCCTGTGTAAACGGGCTCCTGTAATTTGTAAGAGGAGATCACTTCCCGTGCTGAGCTGTCAGCCAGAGTGTGCGATACAGGGACGACTGTTTTCTGTCTGCTCCGAGTGATGCTCAGTTATAACCTGCCTGGGATGTTCAGCTGTGGGGCAGCAGGGCTCTCTGCCCCTCCTTACCACGAGGTTGGAGGTCCAGGCTCCAGAAGCCTGGGACACTCCAAAGGAATGGAACAGGCTGAGAGCCAGCCTGGAAATCTGGGATGTATCCATCCATCCATCCATCCATCCATCC
>VWZP01007201.1:400027-411147 GCA_013396995.1 Dicaeum eximium
GGCCGGAGCGGGGCCAGGGGCCAGGGGCCATCCCCACCCGGGGCCAGGGGCCATCCCCACCCGGGCCGAGGGCCCCGTCCCCACCCGGGCCGAGGGTCCCATCCCCGCGGGGGCCGGGCGGGCTCGGCCGTGCGGGAGGAGCCGCGTCCCGCTCAGCCCCGGAGCACCGCCGGTCCCCGAGCGTGACCCCTCCGTGCGCCGGGGATTTGGGTTTGGTGGCTTCCTGCTGCCGGACATCGTCCCTGTCCCCCGTGCCGCGCTCATGGAGCCGCACACCTCACACCCCGCCATCCCCGCCGGGCGGGTCGTGGCTCGGTGCAGGAATTGGCGGGGCCCTGGTGTGCCACAGCAGTAGTGGTCATCTCCTGGGTGACCGGGGTCATTTGTGAGCCCCCGGCCGGGTGCCCAGCTCAGCCACATCTGTCACCCCCCGTGAGGATGGAGGGCACCATCCTGCCAGGCTGATCCTCACCTGGGGTTCCTGTCCGGCGCTGAAATCGCTGCCAGCGGCTGTGGGCAGACAGCGATGGAGAAGGAGTCAAGTGCAAGTCACGGCTCAGAGCAGGGCTCTCCTGCACCGTCTGTTTCTCAGGCGGGTTGGGAAGGCTCTTTTTTATTATTTTCTTAAAAAGCAGTGGAGTCGCACCTCCTCCTCACACCTCCTCCTGCTGCTGCCGCTGACAACAAACACGGGGGCTGGAGCCGCAAGGGTTTCCACGGGAGAACCACCATCCTGGGCTGACCCCTGAGGCTGCTGCTGGGGCTTTGCTGGCGGGGCTGCCCTGCGCCTGGGGAAGCTGTGGCTTTCCTCACATCCTCCTCCTCCTCCTCCTCCTCCATCTCTAAGAACACAGGCTGAAGCGGCATCTGCTCCGCTGAGGAGCTTTTTGTGGTTTTCTCAGAGGTTTTCCTGTGGAAGCGCTCGGCGGGAGCGCAGCACGGGGCAGTGGGACCCCAGGGGAGCCCTGTGGGAGCGGAGATTGCCTGGGGCTGGTGGTGGGATGGTGGGAAGCTCGTGGTGGTCATGGCAGAGGAGACCCTGCCATCACCTCCTGGTCTGTGCACCTCTGGCCTTTCCCACCACATTGTCCATTGTCCGTGGTGAGGATGAGCCTGGTGCTGGCAGAGCTTCGTGCGCCGATCCCTGCCTGTCCACAGCCCTGGTGTCCGAGCATCTGCCAGCCACAATTATTCCTGTCAAAGGTGCCCATCCTCTTCCCAGCCGCAAGGTTCCTGGGAAAGTTTGAACTTTTCCAGCATTTTGTTAAAAAAGAGCTTTCAAATGAGAAGAAAATGAACAAAACGCGCCGACACCTGACCGCGTGTCGTGGTTCCCTGAGCCCCGGGAGCAGCAGCAGCAGGACAGGGGGTTAGGACAGGGGGTTAGGACAGGGGGTTAGGACAGGCTTATCTGCCTGCAGCAGCACCCTCTGTGGGGACACAGATCACGGGCTGTGCCGTGGCTGCTGGCATTCAGAGTGGGATGGCCTGGAGGGGATCCCAGGGTCGTTCGTGGTCAGGGTCTGTGCTGTGAGGGTGAAATCCTGGTGTGGGATGTGTGGGAAGGGGGCTGTGCCCTCACCCTGTGGGTGGACTCGCCTGTGGGGTGCTTGTGGTCGGAGCTGGGAGGCTTTGGGGCAGCACAAGGTGATGGTGATGATAACTGATAACTATAAAATAAGAAAAAAACTTGAAATAGTAGCACGGAGCCTTTCATAGGCGTGCGAGGCAGAGATGCGTCCTGCTCTTCTTGTGGTGGCAACATCTCTGTCACCATGGCCAGGGTGGGGAGGGACATTGGCTGGGGCCTCACCTCTGCTCAGTGGCACCGGCCTTGCAGCAATGGTGTGGGGACCAGGTTTTCCGGGGCTGTTCTGCCAGTTTTGGCTGTTCTGCCGCTTCCCTGGGGCCAGCACGGGAGCTGGATGGGCACAGCAGCGAGCGAGACGGTCCCTGAACGGAGCGGGAAGTTGGAAGGAGAGAGCAACCCAGCCAGCTGGGTGGAAATAACAGGAAATGAGAACAGGGGGAACATCTGGGTCCAGCTCTTGCACCACTTCCGACGGGCGCGGAGCAGCTGCTGCCTCCGCTGCTCCGCCAAGCAGCCAGCCTGACCCTGCCGGGGACAGCCGTGTCCCCACGGCTGGGACTGCGGGTGTGTCCCCACGGCTGGGACTGCGGGCATGGGGACAAGGCTGGCACCGCGGGTGTGTCCCCACGGCTGGGACTGCGGGCATGGGGACAAGGCTGGCACCGCGGGCATGGGGACAAGGCTGGCACCGCGGGCATGTCCCCACGGCTGGCACCGCGGCTGTCCCACCGCATCACCCTGTCCCCTGTCCCGGGGGTCCCCGGGGTGCGGGGGGGCCAGGCTGCCCCCGGCCGCCTTTGATGCGGGTGAGTGGCAGCTCCTTTGTGGCCTCTTTGTGCCTCCCTCGCTTCTCCAGGTCCGCACAAAACCTGCCATGGAAACCGGAGCCGGCCGCTGCCCCAGGAAACCCGCAGGCGCAATTAGGAAATGCAAATAGGAATGCAAATTCCTGCCTCGTCACCGATGTCCCCAGGGCACTGATGTGCCCAGGCAGTCAGTGCCCATCGGTGGGGATGGGGATGTCAGAGCAGGGCAGACAGAGCTGCACTGAGCTGCTTTTGGGGTGCCCCAGGCGCTGTTCCGGTCTCCCCACGCTCGGTGCTGGCAGGACCGGGGCATCTCGGCCCGTGCTGAGCCGTGACTCATAGGTGACAATATGACAGCGACATTTTTTCCATCCTCTCTGTTGCCCAGCGACAAACAAACAAACAAACAAGTGTGCCTTCAAACCCAGGGTAGCTGCCTCGCAGGGACTGTCCCCTGGCTGGGCCCAGGCGTGTCCCAGTCCCTGGGGTCTGCCTGGATCTCCGGGGGTGTTTTGGGGAGGTGGAACTGTCTCCCACCCCTGCTTGGAAGGTGTGAGCCTGGCAGAGCCAAGGCAGGCTGCCCCTCAGCAGTGAGGACCCTCCTCACCAAAGCACACCGAGAATAGATGGGAAAGGAGGTAAAATCCACCCACAAATAACTCCAGGAAGCACAAACTGCTCAGGTCTTCCTCTCTAGGTGGCATTTAGGAGCACTGGAGGTGCTGGCTCTCACTCAGGTGCCCAGAGCAGTGTGTGTGGGTGGGGTGGGGACAGTGGGGCTGAGCAGGATGGAGAGAGGAGCAGTTAAAGGCAGATGCTGATCTGACCCATTGCCCTCCCTGGAAGGAAGCAGTAAGGTTTTCTTTTCCATCTGCTGGAGGAACCATAACTCAGAGCCCGGAGCTGAGGTTGGCACGTGGAGGGCATCATCCACAGTGATCATCTGTGTGGGGAATGGCAGATCCTTTATGCCCTGATCTGGGCCTAATCTACAGCTGTGCTCCTTAAAACCCAGCCTTGCTGATGGCTTTTAGTTGTCCAAGCTGCAGCCCCTGGGTACTTTCCTATCAGCGGCTGGAGTGGTGTGGGATGTGCATCCCCATTAGTGGTACTTTTTTCCAGCCCCAGCCTGCTTTTATTGCTGGGAAATGAGCTCTGACTCCTGGAAGTGGTATTTCTTCCTTCTGCCTGACAGCTGGTCGATCCCTGCCCTCGCTCTCACCTCCCCAGGGAAGGCACACAAACACTGAGGGATGGAGTGCAGGAGAGCAGGGCTGAGCAGGGGGAAAGCAGGGAGATATCTCCAGAAAACGGAGGGAATGGTGGCTGGAGCTCTGGTGATGGAGATGGGTCACTGGGGGCAGCCTCTGGGGAGGATTCCCAGCTCCTGGAGCCTAAACTGTTCCTTCTAAAATCCTTGTGGCTTTTAACCTCCCTGGCTGGTGATTGCCATGATCAGTGCAAATCAGCTGGGATGGGATGTACCTGAATTAGTCATGCAAACTTAGAAATAAAGAAAGAGAAGCAAGATGGGATTTTGAAGAAGAACATGATCCCTTGTGGTGGCTGGGCCCAGCACGTGGCTGTTGGCAAAGGGGACAACAAGCAGAGACACTGCTGGGGCCAGAGCCAAAGCTGGAGCCAGTGGCACCGTGGCTCCACAAAGAGCCACTTTGTCACCCAGAACTGGGCTGTGCTGGCACAGGAGTGACTCCGCTGCTGAGGAGACTGAGAGATTCTCCGAGCCTTGGCCTGGCTTCAAATCCAGTTTAGTGTCCCGTGTAATTTCTGTGCTGTGCTGTGCTGGAGCAAACTCAGCATTCCTCCTTCCAGGGCTTTTCTGCGCCCCACAGCCCGGTGGTGCCGGGATGGAGGGGCCTGACGTAGGGCCTGAATTAAATACCTGTCCCTGGTGAGGTGGAGCCTTTCAGGCAGGTTCTCCTGTGCTGAGCAATGTCACCCAGCACGAGGGAGGACAAAAGCCCGGCCCAATTACAGAGTGACACCGTGTCCCAGGACAAGGAGGGTACGGCAGCGCTGATTGTTGGCTCAGACTTTCCCGGGATAGCTTGTATCCGCCATATGGCTTGGTGACTCACAAAAACCCTCCTCTGATTGTGTTTGATCAGTGCCTTTCTGCCCAGCTCTTGGCTCGCAGCGTGAGCGCGGGGCTCTGAGGGATGAGCCGGGCTCCTGCCCCCACGGGCCCATCCTGCTGCCAGGGATGGCCACCACAGGGCCATGGCAGGTGGGCATGGGGCAGGGACACTTTGTGCCATGGTGCAAAAGCTGGGATGGGGGAAGGGAGGGGGGAAACCCTCATCCTCTCCCTGGGGGATGTGGTGAGGGGGTGCAGGACCTTCCCACCACACACACGGCATGGAAACCCAGGGCCTTGCATCCTCCCTGGCTGTGGTTTGGTCCCCGAGGGAAGGGAGATCACAGCAGCGGCTCTGTGATCACCTTTAAATCTTCTCAGCAGCCCCTCTGGCCAGGGGCCTGTCCTGGTGAATAATTCACCGTGTGCTGGCAGGGAGAGTTTTACTCCACTAATTTTGTTTCCATAGAAACTCGTGCGGTCTGTGCTCCGGAGCTCCGGGTGAATCAATACGGGATTTTTCCTTTGCGCAGAGAGCGACGGCCCTTAAACCCGGGGTGGCAGGAGAGCAGGAGGCTGGGGCTGTCCCTGCCTGTCCCTGCCTGTCCCTGCTTGTCCCTGCCTGTCCCTGCCTCTGTAGGATGCCCAGGGCCAAATCCTGCAGGGATGCTCTGCACCAGCCTGGGGCAGGGTCAGCCCAGTCTAATCCCAGTCCATCCCAGTATGTTCCTGCTATGCAGAGGGATGGAGGGGAAGGGACTGCCTCTGCTCAGGCTCTTTCTCACTTTTTCCCTCCCATCCTTTAATTTCTGTGACCCTTGACCTATAATGGCAAATTAGCAATTGGAATCAGCCACACTAATTATCCAGGGAGCGGGGTTGGCCCTGCCCCCAGCTGGGTTCATGTTCCCCCTTTATCACTCACTGCCCAAACCTAACCCAAAAACTGCCCGGCTGGGAGCCCTCCACTGAGCCGAATCCCCAGGGAATGCCACACACCTTTGTCTCCTCAGGAATTTTTATTTTCTTTCACTCCCAGCTGCTTCCCAGAGCTTTTATGCCGAGCTGGGAGCACAAAGGGAGGAGAGGGATAAGCGGTTAAAGATGGGTTTGTGTGACATATGGCACGAGGGCTTTGCATGGTGGCTGCAACAGCGGGCACAGGGTGTCCGAGCTTCCCTCCTGCCAGCCCTGGCATGGTAAACTGAGGCAGGAAGCTTGGGATGGGCGTGGGGCTGTCCCGTGGGATGTGTCCCTGGCTCCCGGCCGTGCCGCGGTCGCGTGCGCCGCTCCAAAGCTCTGGGCTGATCCTTCAGCTGGGCCCTGTGCGTTTGATGTCGGCAGTGAAAGGCAGGGGAGGAAAGGTCAGCAGCACCAGCCACCTCCTGCAATAATCTTATATCGGCCTCTCTGCTTTGGGCAACCTCTTGGATCTAATTTATTACTCGTTGGTGCAAGAAAGAGTTGAAGAGAGTCGCAGTTAAACCGTACAAAGGGATGCCGGGTCACTTTAATCGCTCACACTTGCTTGACCTATTTTTTTTTTAATCCCTTCCTGGAAACCTTATTTCATGTTTGAATTCCGTCAACTATTTTAGGAATGTCGTCCTACCGAGATCAAATTACTTTCAATGAAACCAGTGCAAGGCGGCCTGGAAAGGCAGGCGACTTTTGGCTGAGGATCGAGTGCTACCTCATTAATGTGGGCTTAGTTTGGGGCAGGGGCTGCGGTCCTGCCGTGGTGGAGAACGTGTGAAAGGCAGGGATTACCACTGCACAATGCCCAGGGGCAGGGGGTGGCTCTGCCTGGCTTGGCACAGGGGGCAGGGGGCACTGGGACCCCCCGGCAGCCCTGCAGACCCCGGCACTGGTGGGGAAGGTGGGTGCTGCTGAGGGGTGCAGCCCTGCCCGGCTCTCTGGGCACAGCTGAGTGTGTCCCCCCAGGTTTTAGCAGGGTTTTGTTGGTTTAGCAGCCAGCTAACCCATGGAGGGCCGACATCTGGTCAGCTCACAAAGGGCTCCCATAAATCTGTCCTGGAGGAGGGCATGGCTGGCTGGATGGAGAGCAGTGGGTGCCCCAAGGCAGCAGCTCGTGGATATTGAGTGTTCAGAGTGCTGCAGGGTCCATGGGCTCCCCGGTGGAGCTGTCAGGTGAGACCACCTGGGCAGGAATGCTGATGTGCCCTGTGGCATTGGGATTGCTCCACGGCTCTCCCGGTTCCTCTGCGCTTGCCCTGGAGCCAAGAGGGAATTTCCTGCTGCAGAGAGGGACGTGCTGCACAGGTTCCCAAGCAGGGCTTACTTGTGCTTCCCTCCCTGATTGCTTTTGCTTTTGAAAAGGGCTTAAACCCAGCCATTTTAATACTCGGTAGAACAAGAATTAAAGGAGATCCTCAGGTGCTTATTTGTTTCCATGAAAAAGGATTTGCTCAGAGCAATTTTCCCAGGCTGTGGGCCCAGGAGGGGTGCACAGCAGCCCCTGAGGAAGAGAGGAGGGTGACAAGGGGATTTAGGAGAGACTGGTAGGGGCCCATCCTGCACATCCTTGGCATGTTTGGTGGTAGGGAATAGCATAATTTCTGTTCCTGGTCATACACTTCTCATCCCAATTTCAGTCCTATTATAATCACACCTGCAGCTGCTGAGCAGTCATGTTCCCAGACTTCTCATTCCCACACTGAGCAACCCCTTTGCAGGGGCCTGGCTGCAGCAGAACTCAGCACATCTGCTCTGGACAGAGCCATTACTTCTGGCTTAGCATCCTTGAATTTTGAGACTTCTTCCAAGACTCTTCCCTCCAGGAACTGGGGGAGCTGTCAGCCCTTTTCTCCAAATAATCCTGTGCATGTAAATGCTTCTGCACGTCTGTTCTGCATCCCCAGCTGAGGCACCACAGGCCTGGGCTTGCAGCCACCATGGGATGAGTGCCCTGAGGGCTGGGGAGTGCGGGGCTGGGGGCACCCTGCACCCAGGGGTGTCACCCCCATCCTGGCTGCAGAGGGGTGCAGGCTCCAGCGTGGGGAGGGGAGAGGGATCAGAGGGGATCCATGAGCACAGAGGGGGAATAGCAGGGGAGAAGGGGCTGGGCAGGGTTTGAGCAGTCCCATCTGCTGTCTGAGCCGCAGCAGACACCGGGGAAGGGAATATTCTGGTTCACACTCCGTGCCAAGGCTCTTCCCTGAGCACAGAGGGCTGTGAGCCATCGGTCCCGGTGCTTTTCCAGCTGCTGGCTCCTCCGTGGGGCTGTGCTCCGAGCTGAACTGAACTGCTGCTTCCAGCTCCACATTCCCGCTCTGACCGACCCCCGGGATTCTCCAGCTGCTCTTCCCGGGCAGCTGGGGGCTGGCAGCCTGCACTTCTCACCCAGCCTGCTCCAGAGCCTCCCCTCGGCTGTCCCTCCATGCAGGAGCCGTTTTTGGGAGGTTCTGAGTGCCCGCAGCCGGGCTGGGTGAGAGCACCGTGCCCAGGCAGGATGTTCCTGCCAGCCTGGGAGGATTATCCCTCCCCAGGAGCCTGACTAAGGCGTTCTCCTGGCTCTGCTCTCATCCTTGGCTCTGGCAAGGGTGGCTCTGAGTTGTGCAAGTCAACTTGGGTGGCAGAAGAGCAGGGTGAACCCCCGGGCTGCCCCCCAAGCCGGCTTGTGTTTGGTTGTATTTGATGGTTTTGAGTGCTGAGCTAAGGTCAGGGGCTGCAGCCAGAGGTGTGCCACAGTGAGCAGTGAGACAGCAGTCATGCAGGTGTGTGGGAAAGTGTCCTGTGCTGTCCTGGCTGCGCAGTGACACCAAAACACATCATTTTCAGTGCCAGGACAGCCCCCACGGCTGGGTGCTGAGGTGGCTCAGCTGGGGCGAGCCAGGACCAGGCACTGCCAGGACAGCAGGATTTATCCTGGGCTGGTGGGGCACGGGGGCAGTGCCAGCCACACGAGTGTCCCTGCTCTCTGTGGGACGGGGACACGTGCAGCAGGAGCTTGCAAAGCCTTTAAGCTGCTCCTGTGATGGGCACAGCAGAAGGGCCAAGGATTACGCCTGTGCCTGGGTTTGGTGGATGGAGAACAGATCAGGTCCTTTGGCAGATAACAGGGAGGGAGCTGGTCAGGCAGCAGCCAGAGGAGCCATCAGAGCCCGGTTCTGCTCGTGGG
The DNA here is from genome assembly GCA_013396995.1 of Dicaeum eximium. NCBI lineage: Eukaryota > Metazoa > Chordata > Aves > Passeriformes > Dicaeidae > Dicaeum > Dicaeum eximium. The sequence continues at coordinate 408,664 of VWZP01007201.1, forward strand.
GCAGGAGGGGAGAGGAGCCCAGCCCAGCCCTGCCCTGCCCCTGCTCTGGGCTGCACTCAGCTCCTTCTTCCCTTTCTGGGAAAGCCAAAGCGTTGTGCTTTTCCTGGCACCTTCCCAGCCCCTCACTGACACCACAGAAATACGGGCCAGGAACATGCTGAGCCCCTTCCCCAGCTGCACCGGGGTCCCGCTGCCCTCCCCACTGCTCACCTGAACACACACAGAATTGGGGAGGATCCTCAGAATACCTCAGCTACCTGTGGATCTTCTAAATCAACTCCTGCCAACAGGGCCGCTTGCTTTTCCCTGAATTTCAACTCACGCTGGTGTAGTGATTTGCATTTCTTTGGATTAGCTGCAGGACTTTGAAAAATGGGTTTAAAAGCCTTCAGGGCATGTGAACTGCCCTGGTCTGTGCCTTGGCAGCAGCCTCTGCCAGCCCTGAATTCCTGGGGTGTATCTCAGGGCAGGGAAGGTCCCAACACATTCCCTTGGGGCTGTTTGAAGCCAGATGTGCAGCGGAGCCTTTCTGGTGTAAAATATCTTGTCCCCAGCCCTAATTTTGTTCATCCTCTGACCAGAAGATTCCCATGGCTCAGCACGTTGCTGTGCTCAGCCCCACTATGCAGCACTTCCAGGGAGCTGTCCCAGACTCTTGTGCAGTGCTGACTGACACCTCCCCAGAGTTGGTGTTGGCCAGTGCCTGGCACAGCCGTGGCCCTCATGGTTACAGGGAGGCTTTTAAATACACGCTCAAAGGTCAAATGCTGGGAGACAAAGATCCCCCAGCCCAGGTGCTTTGATTACTTTATGGAGACCTGGGGATTTCCAGCCTGATTTTGGGGGTTTATTTTGCTGTTTGAGGTTTATGGGCTGGCACAGCATTGCTGAGCTGATGGTTCCCCACAAACTCTCATCTCCATCCATGGATCCTGTGTGTGTGTATCCAGTATAAGCTGGTTCCCGTGAGTGTCCAGGCTCATTCCCCATCCTCTTGGAGTAGCCAAATCTTGTAAGGAGGTGTGTACCCTGTGAATGTGTTACAACTCAATTTAATACGTGACTAAACCAGCCATGCAATATTGCAATTAAAGTATAATTCCAGAGGTGTGAACAATGCCGGCTCTTTGCTGGGAATGAGTCAGGGGAGCAGAGGAGGAACCAAGCAGCAGTGTTTTATTAATTGACTCTAGCGGATTTATTTGTCCTCAGTGAATAGAGCCGGGCAGAGCTGTCGGAATTGTTCCTGCTCTGCTGGCAAGCTGATCCTGGGGACTGAGAATTACTGGGATTCAGACAGTTCCTGGCTGAGTGACCAGTTAAATGGATTTTATTAGTGAGCAGGAGCGAGCTGGGGGCTCCTGGTGCTGTTTGGAAGTGGCTCCTTTGCCTGACAGTGATTCTCCTGCTGCTTTTCCCTGCGCCCTGTCCTGCCTGGGAGCAAATGCCACGGGAAGGTGGCACTGGATGGCCCCTGGCACCATGCTCAGCACAGGGACAATGCAAACGCTTCCAGGATTACAAAAAAGCCAGGGAAGGAGAGCAGAGCGTGCCTGGAGCAGGAATCATCCCCATGGTCCCTCTGGTACCGAGTCGGAGCAGCGCTGTCCCTGGGGATGAAGGTGGGGGTAAAGCCGTGGGGCAAAAAGTGAATTTCTCCCCGAGTTCCACTGAGTTCCCCGTGTACTCCATGTGTTTTGTTCTCAGCAGCCTCTGGAAGCCCCTTGGAGCAGCTCAGGGCTGTGGGCTGGCACTGGGGCCGAGCACTGGGGACGTGGCTGTCACACACGGTCCTGCCAGGCAAGGGAGAGCCCAGGTGACCTTCAGAGGTGACTGCTCCTCGTAATGGCTTGGAATCTGATTAGACCATTTCGCTAAGAAATGTGCTTGGCACGTTCTTCTGCATTAAATGACATTTAGGGACAGTTATCCTGAACTCTCTGCCTGCCGCTAAGGAAAAAGCCTTTGAAAATGATATTATGGATCAAAAGTGTTCCTGGGGTAATTCTGTTTCAAACAGTGGAGTTAATCCAGAACTGAATTTGGCCCTGCATTTTCAAATGAGAAGCAGTAGCTGTATAATCTGTTTATGGTTTTAAAGTGAATGTTAATCTTGGATTTGGTGGCTTTTCCAAAGGGTCGATTTGCCGTGTGCAGAGCATTTTAGCCCCCTGCTCTGACACTCTCTGAGCTGACTCCATGTTTTACTTTAAAGAGTGATTTTACTGTGTTTATAAATACATGTCAAACCTGGAAACGTTAAATCTGGGCAGCCCTCAGCAGTGGCAGTAATGCCATTTTTCTTGCCTTGAGTTTTTGTTGGTACAGCTCCTGGCACAGCACATCCACGCTCCGGCGTGCCGGGATGGCTCAGTCCCTGTGGGTGGGTGGAACGGAACCCAGTGTCCCCTGCTGGGACGGGGGAGCCTCTGGGTGCTGTCCCTGGGTGCTGTCCCTGGGTGCTGTCCCCTGGGTGCTGTCCCC
>VWZP01007201.1:425513-447257 GCA_013396995.1 Dicaeum eximium
CTCCCCGGTGTCCCGGGCTCTCCCCGGTGTCCCGGGCTCTCCCCGGTGTCCCGGCTCTCCCCGCAGCCCCAGCTCTCCCGGGCTCTCCCCGGCGCTCCCCGGTGTCCCGGCGCTCCCCGGTGTCCCGGCTCTCCCCGGTGTCCCGGCTCTCCGCGGCTCTCCCCGGTGCCCGGCGCTCCCCGCTAGGTGGGAGCCGCGCTCCGCGCTCCCGGCACCGAGCGCCGCCGCTCCCCGAGCCCTGCCCGGGACGGGACGGGCTCGTGCGAGGCCCGGCGGACACCGGGAGATGTTTGCAAGGCACGGCGGCTTCCCCCGGGAGCTGATGGAGAGCCCCGGGGTGCGGGATCCTGCCCCGGGGAGGGCCGGGGCTGTGACCCTGTCCCAAGGACAGCTCCTGGCTCCGGTGATGTCCCGCTGGGTCCTGCCCGGGGACGGGCGGTCGCTGTCCCCCGGCCCGGCCCGCAGCCCTGGGACCTTTCCTGCGCTCAGTTCCTGACCTTCCTCACCTTCCGCCCCTTCCTCCCGCTGACTCCCGGCTTTTTTAAGGGACACCAAATGCCCACGTATCGCTTACACGGAGCCTCAACTCCCGAGGCTCCAAAGGCGCGGGCAGGGACCTTCCCCAGCCGGGCTGGAGCTTTGCCAAGGGCAGTTCCTAAAAATGTGGGGTTCAGCTGCAGGTTTGGGGTGCAGAGCTGCCTGCCCTGTGGCAGAGTGCGGGTGCAGGGGGTGACTGGAGCAATCTCCTGGGGGTGCTGCAGCTTTCCTTAGACCCATGTTGGAGCAGGAGCAGGAGCTGAACAAACAGCCCCAGTGCCACGGATCAGGGCTGCAGAGCTGGGCTCTGAGCTTGGGCACTGTTTTAACCCACAGGCAGCGGCTCCCAGAGCCCTGCTCAGCCCCTTCACGTGTTCCTGGGCCGTGGATTATCCGCTGGTGTGTGTTGAGGGCAGGGGAATTTAGGATTTAATAGGATCAGGTCCAATGTCTGGAGCAGCCAAAATAATTCATCAGCTTTGCTGGAAAAACAGGTGATCTGACCTTGCCAATGCCAAGCTTCACCGAGGCAGATAATAAAGGGTTTAATGTTTAAAGAACATGGCTCCAAATAAGATATAAAATTGTTGGCATTGCCACTCTGTTGAATCCTCTGGGATTTGCCTGTGCCCAACCCTGCCAGACACACACATTTGGTCTTCAAACCTGCCCTGTTTTCAGCTTTGGAATATTCCTGAAATCTCTGTTAGGAAAATGGATGTGGAGTCAGAGCAGGGTGCTGGCTCTGACGTGCTGTGCTCCACACTGGAGAGGGGAGGCACAGAGGTGGCTCCTGCTTTGCAGGACCTGGACAGTGTCAGTTCTGCCACTTGCCTGGTTCTGGTTCTAAACTGGGGCTTTTAAACGATTTAGGATTGGGCTCTTTGCAGTGTTTGGGGTTGGGCTCTTTGCAGTGTTTGGGGTTGGGCTCTTTGCAGTATTTTGCTTCTGCAGCACCAGCAATGTCCATGGCACAGTAATTCCTGACCTGAGAGTTCTGGGCTGTGTAAAGTGCAGGACAAAACCCCTGGGCAGGGCAGGGCAGAGCAGCGGGCTGAGCCCAGCAGTGCCTGATGAGGCTGCCGCTGTTTTAGCAGTAAATGTAAAGTCCTGGCAGGAGCTGACCCCTCGTTGGTCAGTTCTGACCCAGGGATGGCCCAGTCAGCTGTGGGGCTCAGTCCCTGAGGGACCCCAGCTGTGCCCTGAGCTCACTCTTGGGCACAGCAGTGCCTTTAATGAACATTTTCACAATCATTCCAGGAGGGCCAGGCTGGGCCGTGTCCCTCAGCTCAGTCTGGTTTTGCGGGCAGAAAGGGAAGTGTCACCACCAGAAACCCCTGTGGCCCCATCCCGGTGAGCTCTGGCCTCGGTGTGTGCACTGGGGCTGCACCCGTGGGGCCAGTGGCACACCCGTGGGGACAGAGGCTCTCCCCTGGGGCCAGTGGCATCCCCCTGGGGCCAGTGGCACACCCGTGGGGACAGAGGCTCTCCCCTGGGGCCAGTGGCTCTCCCTCGCAGCCGGTCACTCCCCCAGCGGCTGCCCCAGCCCAGGATTTGCCATCTCCCCCGACCCCGCGGTGATTTGGGGTGTCGCCGCTGCCGGGGGTCCCTGCAGGAGCCCGGTGGCTCAGCTGCCCTTGGCTCTGTCTGTCCCTGGGCTGCTGCTGCCTCTCTGCATATTGCGAGCTCATTCTGATGTGCGCTAATGCTATTATCCTCCAGAAATTGAAATCAAGTCTGAACCTATAATGTTTCACTGGGAGGGAATTGGGGTTATATATTCCTGTGTACAGCAGCATTCTATTTCAGTCATAGCATTTAATTATGATTGGTGTGTTAGTGCCCACCAGAGCATAACAAATTGTCATTATGTTATTCTGCTGAGTCTAATTTAATTGGCAAGTTGTCACAAAAGCAATTATCCATCATTTATTTTGTTGCCATAACCACATCTTGGAGAGCACCTGCTGTCTGAAGTGGAAAGGCTCCGCAGTCTCTTGGTCCTGGATTTCTTCCACTCTCCTGACACAAAGACACCATTTCCTCTTTTTGTTTTTAAACACGTTCCTCGTTTCGCAGCGCGGTTTGTGTACGGGGCTGGGGATGCCGCAGGGAATGCTCCGTGCAGGCAGAGCCCTGTGGGGAATCCCGGAGCTGCTGTGACCCCTGGTCCCTCTGGAGAGCTCGGGGCCAGCCCAGGGCAGTGTCTGGGGGTCAGGTGTGGGAGTCTCTCCTCACTTCTGCAGAGGTGGGATGAGAAAGGAAAGCTTGAAACGAGACATTCCCTGCCTGTGGTAAATACAGCTCTTAGCTTCTTGCAAATAATTTTGGGGGAAAACGGGGAGAGGAAAAAAAAAAACCCTGAACTGCTGGTGGTTTATTTTGATGTCGAAACACCCAGAGGTGTTTGGAGGAGCAGAAAGGGCTCAGCCCTGGCACTCGGAGCCTGGCTCGTTCTGGAGCCGCTCCGTGAAGGAGCAAACAGCCCAAGTTTGGCGTTGGTGTCATCCGTCCCCACCCTGAGGGCACCATCCCTCCATCCCTCCCTCCCTCCATCCACCCCTCCATCCATCCCTCCATCCATCCATCCATGCATCCCTCCATCCATCCATCCATGCCCACCCTGAGGGCACCATCCATCCATCCATCCATCCATCCATCCATCCATCTCAAATCTCTCCCAAATCCCTCCATCCCTCCATCCCTCCATCCCTCCATCCCCGCCCTGGCTCCGAGGGCAGCCCCGCTGGCAGGGACAGCCCAGGGCACGCCGGGGCCCCTCGGCTCCCCCGGCTGCCGTTCCTGGCTCCCGGAGCCGCTGGAATCCATCCCCGTGCCCGGCACCCTGCGCTGCTCTCGCTGAGCAAGTTTCAGATAAGGATCTGGGCTCCCGGAGAGATTAGGGGGCTGCCGAGGGAAGATTAGTGCTTGCTTTTAATCCAGCAGGCAAAGCAATATCAGACTTCCCGAGACCAGCCCCAAACTGCTGATTTGCTCCTTCCTGAGGTGGCACGTGGCTGTGACCTGTTCGCTTCTGAGATTTTGGAGATTGCATCCCAAAATCCTGCAAGGCTGATGCAGACTCATGAACTCAAAGCTTGTGACTCACTGTGATGAATGAGTAAATAAATGAAAATCTGTTCTGATGTCTGTATTTCTGTGAGTTACTCCCCTCTCCGCCCTGTCTGTAATCTCTTCCCCTCTGGTAGTTCTGATTAGCTGCTAATGAGGAAAGATGATTTTGTAGTTAAAGCAGAGAGAGACGGTTTTGTTCCTAGTTCTGATATTTTTTTCCTTCCCCTTTCTATGCCTTGATTTCCCAACCTATGGCCCCAGATACTGTTGATTTAATATGGTGTAGAGTTAAATTAATCCATATTTGCAAACCAATTTGTTTCAAAGGGAGGGATCGTGAATTTTCCCTCTCGGTGTTCCCGCTGAAGATGAGCACTGGCCGTGTCTCATTTCCCAGCACTCACAACCCGGGGTTGGCCAAGCTCCTCGCTCACAGTCACCAGGAGAAGCTCTGGGGCTCTGCAGGTGTCCCTGCTGTGCCTCTCTGGTCACTCCCAGCGCTGGAGCTTGTCCCTTTTCCCTGGGCTGGCTGTCATTTATCCCGTGGTGGCTCCCAGCAGAGCCTGGGGGCTGCCGGGGCAGGGTTAAACCTGCAGCAGTGCCAGCAGACATTTGTGTGTCTGATTTATGGGTGAAATTCCCCGGGATAGAGGAGGCATCGTGGAATAGCTGAGTGTGATAAATAACTCATCGTAATGTATTATTTAGGAAATTATAATGAAAAGCAGAAAATACACAGAGGGGAGCAGACAAATGCATTCCCCAGCTGGCAACTTACTGATGGTTTAGAGCCAGGGAACGGATATTTAGGAGGGTTTGGGAATTTCCATGGCTTCCCCTACAGATGAATCCCCTTTCTGCAGATGTATTTATTGGGGTGCCCTGCTGCTGGGTTTGATCCTGGGAGAGGAGGGGACCCGAGCTCCGTGTCCTGCCATGACCGCGGCACCACCAGAGCTGTTACCAGAAGGAAAATCCCTGGATTCCCTTGCTCCTGCAGCTCCTGGGTGCTGTCAGGAGGGACGGGACGGTCCCAGAGCAGCGCGTTTGTGCTCGGGGCGGGGGAGCCGTGCTGCGCCTGTGGGACAGCGGGGGGACAATCCCAGCTTTCCGGGACAGAGATTTCCCGGCTCTCCAGTTTTCCCGTCTCCCTGGCTCTCCAGCCTTCCCGGGCAGAGCTTTCCCGGCTCCCCGTGCCCCGGTGCCGGTGGCGGCGGTGGCACCAGGGGGTGCTGCCTGATCGCGCTCGGTGCTGTCGCTGCCAGCGGCGGAGCAGCGGGAAGGTGACTCGGCTTTACCTTTTTGCTGGTTTTTCACTGTCATTTAAGCCTGGCTGCTCCCATCTCCTCCCCGGCGGGACAGCGCTGCTGGGGTGGGGTTCCCGTGGCACCGTGCGATGCTCTCTCTGCTCCTCGCTCTTGAGATATTTCAGAATCTGTGCTTTAGTGGGGGGAAAACACAGGTGGATGACCTCTGCCTGCCGGCCTGGGGCCAGGGCAGGGCTTGTGGCTGGTCCTGACCCCTCGGCCGGGGCCATCCCAGGCGGTCCCCGCTGGGTTTCCCTGCGGGAGCAGCCGCCCCTGCCCCGCTGTCCCTGGGCTCTGCAGGAAGCCCCAGACGCTTTCCAGCCCACCTGGGGATGCCTTGGCAGGAGCCAGAGCGGGGTTCGGGCTCTGAACTCCCAGCTGGTGGCGAGCGCGGGGCTGCCAAGGTCCCCTTTGGGCCCGGGATCAGCGATGTGCGCATTGCCAGGCCCGGCTTTATCGCAGCGCTGATAGCGCCGGGGACAGAGAGGAGGAGATAAGAGGCTTGGAGAGAACTTGACTGGGTGACTAAGATAAATTTACTGTACTACAGGAAATCGAAATGTGAAATGAAGATCTCAAACAAGTGAAATATTTAAAAAGATACAGAAGTTGGGTGTGCGTGGGAGCCGCTCTGAGCTGGCTCCCGCCGGGACCGGCCCTTATCAATCCATCACCGGCCTGCCTGAGTTTTAGAAAGGATAATAGGGTGGAGGGAGAATTGAAATAGAAACTATCCATTACCGGCGCCTGAATGACAGCTTCTCTGTGCAAAGTAAGATCATAATTAACAGCAGAGAGACTCAAAGTTTTCTGCTGCTGTTTGTTTTCCTTCCTGCCGCTGTGGGGACATGGGGGGCCCCGGGGGGAATTTCTGCAGTGCCACAGCCTCTTCTCCAGGTACTTCCCGTGTGCCTTTATTGAGGGGCTCTCCAAAACAGCAGCTTTTAAAAAATGTGCTCGGTTTTGCAACTCCTTGGGTTAAAAAGGTGACTTGAGCTCCACCTTTTGCTGCTGAGAGCTCTTTCATTTCTCCAGACCCCAAAAATGCCAGCCCTGCTCTCTGGGACACCGAGAGGGTTGGAAAAGTAAATCCCATTTCCTTAACCCCTTCCTTTGCTCTGCTCCAACCCCCGTTTGCAATTTCTCGTTGTTAAATCCTCACGAACATCCGCAGGAGCCAGGTTTTGTTCCCTGTCTTTAAAATGTCCTTCAGACCGTAAACGCTCGGCTGAAAACGCTTCCGAATGTTTTTCCTCCTGGCTCATTTAATTTGGGAGCAGCGGCAGGAGCGCTGCTGCCATTACAGCCGGTATTTAGGAATGTGAAACTGCAACGCGAGGAGAGGAATTAGCGGAGCACTTGGAGCGTCGATCGGGTGGATTGGAATGCTGGGAAGCCTGACAGGGAAATCATCTATAAAGCCTAATGGAAGACCTGAGAGAATGGGAATAGCAAACCTCGGGCTCGTGATGCTGGGAAGGAAATCGTCCTAATTTGCTTGTGTTTAGTAACCCGAGGCATAATTAATGACATGAGAAGGGACATTTGAAGAAATGTGTCTTGTGCCTGCTTTGCACGGGTCCATCTCTGCCTGTGCTGCCCACAGAGTTGTCCTGAGCTGGGGCTGGGCTCCAGAACCTGCTGCAGGCTTGGGCAGCACCCAGAGCAAACGAAATCTCCGTTTTCTGGGGCTCTGCCTCCCCTCTGGTGTCACGGCAGTTCAGAGGGTGCAGGCAGATCAGCTGGGTCAGTCCGTGACCTTCATCCCTCCCTTCCAGGGAGGAATCCCGGTAGTTCCAGAGGGTTGGAACTAGCTGATCCTAAATGTCCTTTCCAACCCAAACCATTCTGTGATTCTGTGACCTTGGAGCAGAACAGGGGTGGGGTCCCAGCCTGCCTGGTGCTCCCCGAGGTGATGTGTGAACACAGCCCCGCCATCTGCCCGGCCCCACAGGTTGTCATGCAAAGCGCTGGAATTGGCTCATTTCTGAGGCGAGATGACTTAAAAACGCCCAAGGCAGAGGAAATGGGTACATCATCCTTGTTATCTCCATCTCTGCCGCGGGCCCTGCGCTGGGATGTGCTCCAGGGGTGAGGGATGGGTACAGATGTGTGGGAGCTGCTGAGCTGCCCGGTGGCCTTCGGGCTTGGAAATGAGGCAGAGCTGGGGCTGCTCCGGCGCGTTAATCGGGTGTAACCTTTGCGTAACCTTTAGAAAACTTTGGGCTGTGTGAATCCAGAGCTCGCGTCCTCCCGGGATGAGCAGAGCATCGCTTGGGGTCAAGGTCCTTGGACTGGGGGAGATCTGGGGGCCTGTCCCACCCAAAGATGTGTGTGACCCCTGACTTGTGCTTCCCCAGATGGGTCTGGGTCCCTCGTGCTTGGCCTGGGCTGGGCTTGGCTGAGCCGGGCCGGGCCGGGCTGGGCTGAGCTGGGCAGGATCCCCCCGTTCCCCGCAGTGCCGGGCTGGGGCTGCGGGCCCGGAGCGCTGCTTGGAGCACCTTGTGCCCCCCGGGCCCTCCCGGCCGAGGTTCCCCCGCTCCGGCAGCCCCCTNAGATTGCCTTGTCCGTTCCAATGATCTTTAACTCCGTTTTTCCCCGAGCAATCAGAAGCATTTTCTCTTCGTCCAGGTGGTCTTTTCCCATTTTGCTCTCTGCAGTCCCGGCACCCAGGGCAGTCACATCTCATCACGCCTTTTCTCAAGCCATTTGTACCTCCAGCTTTTGCTGTTGCCATCAATTCCGCGGCAGCGCTTCCCCCTGCTCCGCTCCCCCCGCGGCTTCTGTGAGGATGGAACTCCCCCTCCGGAGCCTCAGCAGAACCAAACCCAAATCCCTGCAGCCCCTGCCCTCCTGCTTTTCACGCAGATGATGGGATGCGGCTCCCCAGTTTCTTTTGGGAGAGAGTCAGTCCCTTAAAAAAATCTCCTTCCTAGAGACACTGTTAGAAAGCAGAGGCCAATGTGGATTTTTAGGAGAGTCTTAGTGACGGCTGAGGAAGTAAAGACTGAAAACCTGCAGTGATACTGCTTTCCCAAAGGCTGAATAAGAATAGTAATAAATGGATATTAGGAAGGGGTTCTCCCTGTGAGGGTGCCCAGAGCAGCTGGGGCTGCCCCTGGATCCCTGGCAGTGTCCCAGGCCAGGCTGGGCAGGGCTGGGAGCAGCCTGGGACAGTGGAAGGTGTCCCTGCCATGGCAGGGGTGGCACTGGGTGAGATTTAAGGTCCCTTTCAACCCAAACCATTCCATGATTCTATGATAACAATAATGGTAATGTATTAAACCTCAGGCAGCATCCTTTGGCTACCTTTCCAACCCCTCGTGCTCTGCCCTGCAAACTCCCTCCTGCTCACCTCTAACCAAGGTGTCCCTGCCCATCCCTGTGTGCTGAAGGTGATTTCTGCTCCCTCCCCATCCCAGGGGAAGATACCCCAGAGCCCCTTCTGCTCCCAGCCCGTCCTGAGCTCCATGCTCATTAAAACAACAGCTTTTTTTTTTGGTCCTCAGCTTGCCCTGCACTAGAAATATATTGAGCAGCAGATTGCAAAACACAGGATTGTCTGCGCTGTGTATCAATAAAAAAGAAAAATACAAGGATAGGGGAATAAAAGGTCACTTAATTGGGAGTGCATCCTGTCTGCCCTGCACCGAGCACCAACTCAGCAAAACACTTTAAGTGTGTGATTAAAGATAAACTCTGTGCTCAGCCCCTCGCTGTTCAGTGGAGCAGTTTAGCGAGTGCTGAGGCGTTTGCTGAGCCGGGCTTTGCTGTGTCCCTGTTTTTCCTTGGGCAGAAGAATTAAACACACGTCGCTACCACCTATTAATAAGGCAGCGAGTGGCCACAGCAGCCCTGGTGCAGCGCCATCGAGCTCATCATTTTTCTATATAGGAGCAATTAAGCTGCACCAGGAGGCCGGTGTCTTTATATCATCACCTAATGGCAGTGCAAAAGTATTCCAGGGAGGAGAGGGGGGAAAAATCCCATCCATATTTAATTGGTAAAGTTATCACCTTCGCTTCAGAGCCCGAACTTGCAGCCCTTCTGGCCAAGTTCCAAGTCAGATCTATTTCCCCCAGCTGGGAGGCGAGGAAAGTGTCCTTATATTGTGCTTCTGCAACAAAATACCGCTTGAGAGCTCGTGAATGTGCTCCCAACTGCAGTAAATAACCGATGGTCTCTGCTCTTTGCAGCAAATGAAGATATCTTTGAGCTGTTAGATTCCTTTCGGGTTTTTTTAAGGAAATTATTTGTCTTATTATTATTCTCCAGCCCCACACTTGCCTGTCAGATTAAATTTTTTATTGCACTAAACCGCAGAGCCATCTGGAGCCCCTCACATCCCGGCGGCGCGGCCCTTCCCTTTTCAGCCTTTTCATTCCTCTCTTTATTTTCGGGTGAATTGTCCCGCCCGTTGTCCCCACCCAGGTGTGCCCTGGGGTGATCCCGGGGCTCTAACCCTGGCCTAGGCGGGTGGGGAGTTCAGGGACTGCCCAAATCCCTCCTTTTCCAGCTTCTCCATTCCCCTCTGCCAGCCCGAGGTGTCCCGCGGGTTTGCAGCGCTTTGCTCGGGCCCCGGGGCTGAATTAAAAGCGTTTTTCTCTCGTGGTGCCCCTCTCGGTGCCTTTGTTGGCTCCACCGCCCAGCCCTGCTGAGCTTTGTGGCAGGGGGGTGTTCCTCACTGTGCTCTGCAGAGTCACAGAAAGGAAAAGAGAAAAAGGAGAGGAGAAATATCGATAGCTTCCATCTCCTCAAGCCCAGTAACTAGTTTTTGACACTTCTCTGCCACTCCAGCTTCACAAAGCCCCAGCTCTCTGAAGATTAATTGATGTAGGCCACTCAACCTATTTTCAAATCCCTTTCAGTTACCATTTAAAACCTTCTGATTTATTTTTTTTGATAAAGTCACCGAGGCTTTTTATGGATCCTCAAATGATTGTCCAGCTTGACAAATTGGATTCTTAAAGCCGGTTCTTTCAAGAAAAGGATGTGGTTTGACAAGACAAGAAACAGCTCATCTTTGAGACAGGGGGATAAATAAAAAAATAAAATAAAATCCCATTCTTCGAGCCAGATGCTGCTCAATGGGTGTCTTGCTCGTCACTGATAATCTTATCTGGCTCTGATGGGAAGGGACCCACACAAAGGGGGCTGCAGGGCTGATATGCCGCTGATTAATGGTTCTGTGCGGGCTGCAGAGCCTCGGAAAAGGTGATTAATGCCCTGGGAGAGCAGCTCCGAGCCCTCCCGACCCCTCCCGACCCCTCCCGCTCCGGGGCAGCTCCTGGGCCCGTGGTGGATCCGTTCTGCTCCGGGCAGGGCAGGGCTGGGCTGGGCTGGGCTGAGCTGAGCTGGTCTGGGCTGAGCTGGCACCTCACTTGGGCTGGGCTCTAAAGTCGTGTCCCTGCCTCTGTTTGGGTTCTAGGGCCGTGTCCCTGCCCATGTTTGGGTTCTAGGGCCGTGTCCCTGCCTGTGCTGGGTTTCTGGTGCAGTTCCTGCTGTCCCCAGACCCGCGGTGTCACAGGGGGCTCTGTGCCAGGGATGGGGTTTGTTCTGGGTTTGGGAGCCCAGACAGGGCTGGGGCTCCATGCAGTGTCCCTGTCCCTGTCCCTGGCAGGGCAGGTGGAGCCAGGTGAGCTGTGCTGTCCCTCCCAACCCTCCCCGCTCTCTGGTTCTGTGTGTGCCACCCCTGCTCGCGGTCACTGTCCCTTGGTGTCCCTTGGAGTGCAGGGCCACCCTGGTGGCACCATGACAGTGTCACCGCTGCCTGGGACAAGGAGAGGAGCAGGGACCCTCTCAGTGCCACCAGGAGCCAGAGCACTGGGTATCCAGCAGGCAGGATAAGACACAGCCCCTCTCTGTTTCAGTAATGCTTTTCATTTTTTAATTGAGTGCCTTCACTTTGAACATTTCCCACCTGGCAGTTACTCTGAATAATGGAAATGCATCACAACTCCCACCCGCTCTCTGCATTGAACGGCTCCGGGTGATACTTTATATCTTATTATGGTTATTTATTATGATGTCCACTTCGCTTCTGTAGCACAGGGAGATCATTAACCTCTCCTGCAGTAAAGAGAACTCTCCGTGTTGTTTTCAAAGCCATTAAAGCTTTGAAAACGCCTCTTTTTTTTTTTTTTAAACTAAAGAACCTACAGGGCTGCATAACAAACTGCTGACACAGGCTGGTGGAAGGAGGGAGCACAGACCCTCCTGCTGGGTCCCGTGGAATTGCAGATGGAGCTCGGGGTCAGGAAGGAGCTGTTGGCCTGTTAGAAACTCGTGAGGCGCTGGGCAGGTTCTGGTGGTGCTGAGAGAGGAGGAGATGCTCTCAGGAGGGTGGGAGATGCCACCTGGGGTCTCCAAGGACACCAGTCCTGGCCTAGCAGCTCTTTGGGCTGGTCCAAATGCACCACAGCAAATTCCCTGCTCCTCCCCAAGGCCCATCAGGTCCCCGTGGGTGGTGGCACCTCGGGGTGCTGCTGTTCCCTGCCCTGATTTTTGGGGGCTCCTTCCCCCTCCGTGCCTTGGTGAGAGCCAGGAGCTGCACAGATTGCTGCTCTCAGAGGCTGCTATGGTCCCTCAATATCTATTTTTGGTCACTTCACATCTATTTATGGCCACCTAATGCCATGCCCAGATGTTGCTGCTGGTGGGGCTGGGGAGAAGCGCTCTCCAATACATTCCCATCGTTTTCCACGGCTGGCTGAGGGCTCAGCTCGCACCTGGCCAAGTCTGATCAGTCATGGGGGGAGTTTATCTGCAGGGAGATAAGAGCAGAAGCTCTGTCTCCCCCTGGGCAGGCAGCCCAGCCTTGCTGGAGGTGTGTCCCCACTCTGGAGGTGTGTTCTGCTCAGGATCCTGACTAAAATCCTGTCTGCAGCAGGAGGGGTGCTCAGGTCCCACAGAGTCACCTTCTCTGCCCGTCCACACCGTGCTCCTTCACTCCCAGAACACCCAGAAATGAGAAGTTCCCCATCTCCACGTGCCCACAGGCTGCTCCAGCCTCTGGAGGTGTCCCAGTTTTTGGCTGCAGGTGTGGTGGGATGCTAATGAATCACTGCTGTTACCTGGCCTGTCTGTGCCTCTCCCAACCAAGGAGATGCTGTTCATTAACTCTTCTTGAAGTGCCATCATAGAGAGAAAGCATCTCTGGATTAAAGAAAAGAAGCAGCAATTCCTTGTTGTCTCTTCCCGGGTCTCCCAGGTGGAATTTGCTCTGCTGGAAAGCCAGGAGTTGTTTTCCAGTGGCTCTGAGCACACTGCTCAAGCTCTGGCTGCACTGAGCTGCTCCTGTAGCTGTGATGCACCTCGGGGGAGGTGAGTGTTGGCTTTTCTGCCTCACACTCTGTGACCTGAGGCGATATCGAGAATTAGGTGCTGTTTCCACCTCCCCCGGGCAGCTGCAGCTCCAGTGCAGGCTCGGGGCACCTCCATCCCCACATCCCCATATCCCAGGAGTTCTCTCTGTCCCCACATCCCAGGAGTTCTCGTTTCCATTCCCCCGCGGGCATCCCTGGCTGCAGAAATGTTTTTGGCCGATGCACCGGGGCAGTCTGGCCTCACAGACATCCCAAGGCTGATCGATGTGGAAGCAGAATCCCCCCTGCTGTCCCCAGGAGCCTCCAGCCTCGGTGCTGGGACAGGCTGGGGTGGTGCTGCTGCTGCTCAGGGAGGGGAAGAGCAGGAGCTGGAGATCAGAGAGGAAACTGGGCCAGAAAATGCGGCAGGTAGTTTGCAAAAGGATGATCCAAGCAGCTTTGATGTGGATATGTTCCCTCGCAAAGGCACGGCGCTGGAGAAGCGCTTTATCAGTGTCAGGAGATGACAAACGACGCGGGGAAAGTCGCGGGGCGGCTGCAGCTGCAGCACCTCGGAAATGCCGCAGGTACCGGCGCTGCCCCGCCCGGCCGCCCCCGCCCTCATCCATCACGGAGAAAAAGGATTCTGTTCCCCTCTGCTCCTTTGATAGCACCACAAGGGAGCGAGGGAAGAGCAGGGAGAGGAAAATTGCATGTGGGCACATTTGGGAAGATGTCCCCGTCCCTGGAGTGTGCAGCCCTGCTCGGCTGGCAGGTTTGGGAGGAAAAGCAGGAAACAGGCACTGGGAGCTGGAATTGTCCCTGCAGGGCTGCTGGAGCCAAGGGTGGCACAAACCAGCAGGGCAGGTTAAAAAAGAAATTGAAAAAAGAGGGAAAAATCAAACCAGAGTTTTTTACCGTTACCTCGTCCTCTCTTTTTTTTTTTTTTTTTTTTAAGAGTTTCCTTGAAGCCTTGTCTGTATAAATGTTGAATTATATGGTTCTTTGACTCTTTACTAGAAATTGCTCTGAATTACTTTTTTTCTATAATCTGCTCCATTTCCAGCACTCTGGCATGTCTCACAGAGGAATATGTGGAGCTGTTGACTGGCTCGTTCTCCTGCTGCCAGGCAGCCTCTCATAAAGCTGCCCTCTGCTTCCACTGCAGGGCAGCAAGCTGTAATGAAAATTTTATACAAGTGGCTGGGAAATGGAGTTGAGATCTGGGTTTCAAGTATGATTTCATAATACTCCAGGCATATATATATATATATACACATACACAATGTTTGGGGATTGGAAATAGAAGGGATTGTTTCCCAACAATCATGTTTTCCTTAAACCCCTTCCCGATGGGAGCAGTGGGAATGTTGGTGGTTCAGACTCCTCCTTGGAGCCCTCGGGTGATGGTGTGAATTTGGGAACCAGAACAGCCCTGATGCTGTAAATGGAATTTCTTGGGCATGCACTCATTGCTCCCATGGAATATGGCTGGAGCTGGTGCCTTTGGAAGGGGAGCACCAGGGCTGGTCTCCTTCCTTCCTTCCTTCCTGTGTCCATGTTTAATGTTCCTTGTGGTGCTTTAGGTGTTCCTGGTGGTGCTTTAGGTGTTCCTGGTGGTGCTTTAGGTGTTCCTGGTGGTGCTTTAGATGTTCCTGGTGGTGCTTTAGGTGTTCCTGGTGGTGCTTTAGGTGTTCCTGGTGGTGCTTTAGGTGTTCCTGGTGGTGCTTTAGATGTTCCTGGTGGTGCTTTAGGTGTTCCTGGTGGTGCTTTAGGCAGCGTCCATCAGCAGGGATCCTTCCTTGTGCTCCTCAGTGCGTTTCCACGTGCTGGTGACCCCCATGGGATGGGGTCCTGGTGGGATGGGGCAGCACCAAGATGTGCCATGGTGCTGATCCCTCCCCTGGAGGTGTCCCTGGCTCCTGGTGCAGGGTGCTGTGACCTGGGTGGGATCAGGGCAAACCCTCCTTGCCAGCTGCTGCCTGGGTTTGGCACCTCTGTGTGCACACGCAGCGCCAGCCCTCGCTGGGGCTGATCAATATTTAATGTGGAATTTACAAAGACTGACTCGAGGATGCGTTTAAAATGGGAGCTTTAGCCGTGGGTGGCAATTTCCGAGTCGCAGCAGAGGAGTTTGATTATTTAGAGAGATGGCATTTTGCACATTTAAAATAATCCTCGGGACCGCGGGGCTGTGGCAGCCCCCTCTTCCCCTAAACTGTTGACTTTTCAGTTGTTTTGTTTGTTGATGTTCAATATTAATCACCCTGGCTGCTCGCTCAGCACAGGCTCAGAGCTGGTGGTGATGGGGTGCAGCTCTTTGGGGTTTGCTGCTTTACTCTGGTCCAGCAGCTGAAGTGTTTTGGGAAAGGAGAGCTGTGGTGTGTCCTGGCTGTCCCTGCTCCGTGGTGGCCCTGCCCTGCGTGCTCCAGGCTGGCCCAACACCCTGCAGTGCCCCTGCAGCACAGGCATTCACCAGTTCACAAGGATTCACAAGGGTTGGTGAATCCCACCCTCCTGGGCAGGTGTGGGTTTGTGTGCAGAGCTATTTGGGGATTCATATTGGAGCTGGAAGTGTTCAGGACCAGCTCTGAGCTCCTGGTCCAGTGGGAAATGTCCCTGGCCGTGGGGTCGTACTGCAGAGCCTGATGATGGAAATGGTGTTGGAGATTATTAATGAGGGTGATGAGCAGGGGAGGGACACAGCTCTGTGTGCCAGGGCCAGCACATCCATCTGCTGCTGCTGCTCATCCATTTCTGTGAGCGCCCTCACGGTGATCTCAGCCTGCCTGGCAGCTCTGGGCTGCTCGAAAGAACCAAAACAAACCAACTCTAGAAAGTTCTCTAGAAATGGTGCTGCTTCCCAGCTCCTGGGCGAGGGGAAAGTGCTCCTGGATGGCCACAGAGCGCAGGGATCCTGAGAGAGCTGTTCTGGTGGTTTAACCGTGATGGGAGCTCCTGCTGCCACCCCAGGGCACATGGCAGGGCCTTGTGCCCACCGTGGGGGCTGCGATTGCTGCTGGTCCAAGAGAAATGCAAATACGGGACAATCAGCCTCTGCAGCAGCAAAGTGGGATGTGATGAAATCCAATCAGTTAATAACCCTTCACAGCACCGGGAGAATTGCAGATGAACGTGCTTTTAAAAAAATTTTGTTGGTTTTTTTTTTTTTTTCCTTGTCCTCACCAGAATTATTCCCCTGTGGGTTTTTTTTCTGGGGAAAAAAAAAAAAATTTTGATTTGTGCCTGGCAGAAAGGGCCACTGAGCTCAGAGCCCAGAGCCAGGGAATCTGCAGAGCTCTGCATCCTCCGGCAGAGTTTTGGCTCCCGAAAAGGCACCTCCCTCCTTCTGGGTGGTCCCCTGAGCTTCCAGCTGCGGACGGGGGGTCCCGTGAGGGTCCCAGCTGCACCCCGGGGTGTGCGGGGGGCTCCGGGGCAATGAGCGCGGCAGGGGCAGAGAGGCTGAGCAGACAGAGCTGATGAGCGTGAGGAAGAGGAGGCTGCGAGACCCGGATGGTAATCAAGGCTAATTTGTAGATTTGCCATCCGGAGTAATTTCTGGCGTTATTTTTTTCCCCCGTTCGCGGTTTGCTCGGGGAGGGGGAGCGGGATCTCTCCGCCCGCTCCGGTCCCTGATCAGCGGCTGTCGGGGATGGATGCGCCCGGCAGGGACACATCCCCACAGCTCCCCTCGGTACCTGCCTGTCCCCTGGACAGCGCTGCTCCTGCTCCTGCTCCTGCTCCTGCTCCTGCTCCTGCTCCTGCTCCTGCTCCTGCTCCTGCCAAGGTCACAGCCTTGGAGCGCCCGTGTCCAACCCCCGGACAGGGATGGAGGAGGAATTCACAGGGATTGGTGAATCCCACCCTCCTGGGCAGGTGTGGGGTTGTGTGCAGGTGCTGGATGCTCCCCTGCCGTGCAAGGGCCCTGGAGCTGCGGGGCTGCCTGGAGAAAATAGAAAATACCACAGACTGGGGGGAAAAAATCTCACTTAAGTCTTTGCAAAGCCACAGATAATGCACTGTGAGAGTGAACAAGCAGGATGAAAAATAATTGCGCTCCTATTTTTCTCCAGCTTTTCTTATCAACGACTTTATCACCTTTGGTTTTATTTTACACCTTATTTAGACTTTACTGTAATCCCAGCTATTTCACCATTGACACCTCCTTAATACCTTGTCTAACACCTCTGACACCTCTGGCTAATGCTCAGGCCCTTCTCCCGCGCAGAGCAGGAGCGGAAAAGAGCTGAAATGGAGAGAGGGAAAAATTATTTACTACCCGGGCTCCGTGAATAATAACCTCTGGGGGGGAGGTGGGGGCCGGTCCTCTCTGTGCAGCTGAACTTTGCTGTCTGCCACATCCGTCTCCATCTGCGCGCTCCAGCCGCGGAGCCGGGACGGGGAAGGGGAGGATTTATTGTTCCCGGGAAACTGCAGCCTAGCAAAGCTCGGCTTTGTGAACCGAAGCGAATTCACTCCTCTCACTCGGACACCCAAGCTCAGCCCTATTTGAGATATTCCCGATCTGTGGGTGCTGCTGGTGCCAACCTGAGCGTCCAGGGCTGCTCCTCTGGGTCTCTGCACAGGGCTGGGGTGGGGCTGCACCCTCCTGGGCAGCCCCCAGGGTGATTTTTGGGGCTGGTTCTCCTCTGGTAGCCAGGGAAGGTACCCACTTGTTTGTGGGGACCCCTCCTTTGCTGTGTCCTGGGATTTGTTGAACAGGTCTCAGCTGTTCCTGGTTGTCTGGAGATGGTGAAGGGGCTGATGATGGGATTGGAGAGACACAGAATCATGGAATGGTTTGGATGGGACCTGATCATCCATTTCTACCCCTCTGCCATGGGCAGGGACACCTCCCACTGCCCCAGGGTGCTCCCAGCCCTGTCCAGCCTGGCCTGGGACACTGCCAGGGATCCAGGGCCTCCCCACCCTCACAGGAAAGGATTTCTGCTTAATCTCTGACCCACTGGTCCCCAAAAATTTGACTTTTCCTGCCCTGGAAGAGCTCCCAGTGAGCCCCAGTGCTGGGGATAGCACAGCTGGGTTCTGCTGGGTTTTTCCTTTCCCTTCCCTCCGAGCCCAGACCGTGGCTACATTACCTCGATTTAACTACCCATTACACAAACTATATCTCTAAAGGAGGGATATGGCAGCTTTATTATAAGTTTATTACATGCTAATTCAAGCAAATAAATTTGCTCCAGCTGTGGAGCAAAGGAGATTAATAACCTCGAAGATCACTTCGCTGCTTTGATGAGTTTCTTGAACAGAGTGGAGTATATTTAGGAAGAGCAACTAGATTAGTCAAAAAACCCCTTTAATTATTAGTGACACTGTGCAAACTGCTTCCTACGAGTGGAATACCAACTACTTAACTCCCTGACCTTATTATTCAAATAAACACTCCTTATTACAGTGACATGACTTGCTCATCAACACATCACATCAGCTGCCTGGGTGGGGGTCTGGGGGTCCCCGCTGTGTCGGCAGCCACCAGCTGGGCTCTGCGAGGGGTAAAACGACCCAAAAGGGTTTAAAAGAGCTTCGTGAGCCACCCAACGAGCAGAGAAACGGCTCTGCTGGAATGTTCTTGGCACTTGCTCCTTGCCCTGCTCGGGATACCGGGTTTTATTCTGCAGATAATTCAGATTTTTCTGGAGGTGTTTAAGTCTGGATGTTCTGAGGTGCCTCAGTGTTGCTGATGTTTTAATGTGTGGTTTGTAGAAGAGCCTCGGAGGGGGCTGTGGGGTCGTTCTTCTTGCTGATCCTCTCCCAGTGGTCGTTGCCCTCGTGTTTAGTGGAATCTGGGGAAATTCTGCATTTTCTAGTTTGCCTTCATTGGCGGGATGCGGGAGCTGGATGAGGATATTTCTGCCCCCTTCAAAGATAAAAAGCAGGCCAAGAAGGGCTCCCAGGAATTATTACAGATATGAAAATGTGTTTGGGTGTTTGCCAAAAAGCAAAGAATTGTCAGAGAGGCTTCCCAGGGGGAGGGAAGTGGGTTTTCCGAGGGGTTTTACCCTGGAAGTTTTTCTGGGCACAGGGAGCTCCGTGGGATGCTGCAGGATCCTGGAATTGGGGGTTTGGAGGGGAGCAGGAAGCGAGAGCTGGCACAGCCGGCAGCACCCTGGGGCTGCGGGGACTTTGTGACTTAATGAATTAATTACGGGTTCCCCGTGTAACCCCCGTTTGTGCTCCTGCCGGGAATTGGTGAATCCCACCCTCCCGGGGGCGATCCCGCGGCTTTGCTCGTGGCCACTCGGCAGTGGAGAGGAGGGTTTGGGACCCTGTGCGAGGCCGGGAGGGATCAGAAGGCCCCTCCTGCCTTCCCCGGGGGAGCAGCCCCGGCGCTGCCGCCTCGCCCCGCAGCCGCTGCCCTTGAGCTGAAGGATGCGGGCGCGGCTCCGGCGGAGCGCAGAGGACGCGAGCAGCGATCCGGAGCTCGAGTTCTTCCCTTCATTCGCTCTGCTCCGTTCTACCCTCAGGCCCGGCCGGGTTCGGGGGATGCTCAGGGGACTCGGAGCCCAGGGGTGTCCCCGGGGCCTGTCAGCCGTCTGGGGGGACAGTGTGAGTCCGGCCGCTCTTGGAAAAGCAGCGAATCCAGAATATTCTCCTGCTCCTGTGCTTCCGGCTCCCATCTCTTTGCTCTGCCTTCAAACAGTTTCTACTCGATGTAGAGCAAGCAAAAATGATGTGTTAAATACAGGCTGGGCTGAAGCTCTGAATCAAATCAATTCCTTTTTGATTCTCCGAGCTTTTGAATCCTCAGCCCTGCTGGAGGATTGTTAGCACAAGAATGGGGCTGAAGGAGCAATCCTTTCGCAGCGCTATTGACTCAATTATTTTGCCTCTTGATTTTGTATGAGCGGCTGCGCGGATATTCTGATTGCTAATGGCAGAGCATTGTTCGAGCGGCCCCGGGCTGCGCTGGGGCACCGCCACCTCCCACCTCCCCCTCGCTCCGGTGGCACCGGAGCCTCCCTGCCTTGTGCTGGGTGCGGGATTGTGCCGGGTGCGGTGCCGGGTGCGGTGCGGAATTGTGCTGGATGTGATCACGGGTGCGGTGTTGGATTGTTCTGGATGCAGTGATGGATTGTGCCGGGTGCGGTGCTGGATGCAGTGTTGGATTGTGCTGGATGTGATCATGGATGCGGTGCTGGATGGGGTGATGGATTGTTCTGGATGCGGTACTGGATTGTTCTGGATCCAGTGATGGATTGTTCTGGATGCGGTACTGGATTGTTCTGGATCCAGTGATGGATTGTTCTGGATGCGGTACTGGATTGTTCTGGATCCAGTGATGGATTGTGCTGGATGCAGTACTGGATTGTTCTGGATCCAGGGATGGATTGTTCTGGATGCGGCACTGGATTGTTCTGGATCCAGTGATGGATTGTGCTGGATGCGGTGCTGGATTGTTCTGGATCCAGTGATGGATTGTTCTGGATGCGGCACTGGATTGTTCTGGATCCAGTGATGGATTGTTCTGGATGCGGTGCTGGATTGTGCTGGGTGCTCAGGGATGTGCGGGGCTCGGCGAGGCCTCTCCCCCGGGCTCGAGGCCGCACGGGGCTCCCTCGCTCCGGCTGTGGCGGGGCCGGGATGTGCCGGTGACCTTCCCGTGTCCGCCCCGCTGCCGTGCCCCTCCCGGGATGTTCCCGGCGCTGCCGGGTCGATGGGGCAGCGCGGCGCGGAGCGGGGAGGCTGCATTTACCCAGTGTCACAGCTATCGATGGTGACAGCTCCGCGTGTCCTTTGGGCCGGCCCGTGCGGGTCAGCGCTGGGGACCGGCGGCTCCGGCCCCCGGAGGCGATGCTGAGCCCACCCCTGGGTGCTGCACCCTCCGCTGTTCCCCCCCTTTGGCATCTCAGCCCGGGGTCCTTTGCCGGGTAACTCAGCCGCTGCTGGGGCAAAGCAGGACAGGGACGGACGGGGACAGCGATGGCAGCTGGCGCCGGCTCCACCTCCAGCCAAGAGCGTTTGGAGCCCACAGCCCAGCCAGGCTCACTTCTTCAAGATTAAAAAAGAGGAATTCCCCACCCATCAAAAGGTTGTGAAAGGACGATAGGAAGCACTTTGGATGTCTGGTTGAAAGGGGCTGGGAGGAACGAGCTGCGGCTTTGAAGAGGTAAAGCCCTTTATAGATCCAGAGCAGTTTTATTGCTGGCCGAAATGCATTGCGGGCTTAGAAAAGGCCAAAGCAGGAACTTTATCCCGCTTTTTATTCTCGCTGATGTTTGTGTCACATCAGAACCCGTGCTCTGTGCATGCAGGAGGTGACAGATCCCTGCTGGGTGTCACCGGGCGACGGAGGCACTGCAAAAGCTCATTCCATACCCGCTCCCATCTCCGCGGCTGGAGCGGGGCCACCCGGTTAATGCACGTTTCAGTCTTCATTGGCTTTTTAACCAGCTTTTAATCAGTAATTATCAGCGAGCGGGAGCGGCTCCCGGGCTAGCGCCACTCGCTGTGTCACAGCCAGCAGCACCCAGGGGCGGGCACCGCACCTCGCTGGTCCCCAGGAACTCAGCAATGGGTGGGAGGGAATGAGCCCAGGGTTCAGCAGCCCTGACCCCGCCAGGGTGGAGTTAATGTCGGGAAGGCCAGGCTGGGGACCTGGGCTTGCTGCCACCGTGGAACACCACGGCTTTGAGGCTTTGGGGACCTGGCTCCTCCACTGCAAAGAGACTTCGGTTTCACAAGGGCGCGCAGTGACAGGACAAGGGGAATGCCTTCAAGCTGAAGGAAGGCAGATTCAGTTTGGATATGGGGAAGAAATCCTTCCGTGTGAGGTGGGGAGGCCCTGGCACAGCGTGCCCAGAGGAGCTGAAGTGCTCAAGGCCAGGCTGGATGCGGTTTGGAGCAGCCTGGGATAGTGGGAGGTGTCCGTGCCTAGGGCAGGGGGTGGAACTGGGCGGTTTTTGGGGTTATTTCCAACCAGGAGCGTTCCGTGGCTCTCTGATAAATTCGGTTTGCCCTGCAGAGCAGCGGCTGCAGCCGGCCCGGCCCGCGGGAGCTGCTCCGTGCTCATCCCAGGCGTTGCCGTGGAGGTAAATAGCAGAGCCAGCCCTTGCCTAATGCACAAACAGAGTCAAGTGCCGCTGCCCTTTGCAAAAGCGCTAATGAATTACAAGTGTCTCTCCTTACCCGGGCGCTGCCAGCACCTCGTGACCGGCTGAGAACCGCAGCCCTGCGCCCTCGACACGTGGAGCTGCCGGAATTGCTCATTTCTTACGGTATCTGATAAAACTGAGCGCAGAATGGTAAAGAGGTTGGGTTTTTCTGGGGTGGGTTTCATCGCCATCAGGGTTTCAGTGCTCTCAGGCTGGTGGCATCAGGCTCGTGCCACCACAGGGACTGGTACCCAGTGGAACAGATGAGCTTTAAACCCATCTATTTTATTATTCTGTATTAATAATGAGGCGGCCCTTGTAAATAGCCGTGAAAGGGAGTGCTTAAGCTCATAATTAATAAATGCCGGCTCGGTTTCTGCTGCCAAACTGCAGCCTCGAGATGCGATG
>VWZP01007201.1:453641-485485 GCA_013396995.1 Dicaeum eximium
AGGAGGAGGAGGTAGGAAAGAAAAGCAAAAGAAACCCCTTAATATAACAGTTACACTATGGTTAGGCTCTTGCTACATACACAAAGAATTCTGGCTACGAGACTATGTCAGAAAGGCTACGAAAAGATGTGGGTTTGGAGAGGTTTAAAAAGAGGGGACGGGGGGAACCCATCGAGAAAATAAAACGAACAAGAAATGGGTTTTATATACATACTTTTAAAAGCTGTTGTTTTTATAGTACAGCAGATTCATGAGATGATGAGAGAGATTTTAAACAACCCAAGTCCTTCGAGTGCCACCTCCAGTTTGCGTCGGCGGTGATGATGATGATGATGGTGATGGTGATGATGTAGTGCTCAAAGTCTGATGAGATCACCCAACCCTGGGCCCCTTCAGAAACTTCGCCCTGTCTTGCCCGGACATCCAGAGAGACTCTGTGTGGGGAGAAGGTGGACACGGAGAGGGACAAGTTAATTGAGGTAGATTTTTAACAAAAAACCCCCAAAGTGTTTGCAAACGCTTTGCGGCCACAGCCTGTCCCAGCAGAGGGACCAGCTGAATGCTGAGGTGTTCCCAGGACAGCCCCCACGGGACAGGAGGTCTCATGTAGTCCCTGCTCTTATTTCCAGATCCATCCCAGCTAAGCTGGGCTTTGCTGAGGGCTGGGCTGGTTTAGGAGCAGTAAAATGTGAGTTATGTACAGCCAGGACAAAAGCGGTTCCTCAGGCGTCTGTAACGCCATGAATTCACACGGCTTTGGTGAATGAGTTTTCTCTGAGGAACCTGCAAGTTTTACCTGTGCACACTGAGGCAGCCAGGATTTATTTTATACGGGAGCTTCAGCCTCCAATGCTCCGTCCCTGCCCGTGCTTAAAGCTGAGATATAAACGTATAAAAGAAATATAAATATTTAGGGCACTGGCTCTGCAGGCAGCTGCTGACGGGGCTGGCCAGGAGAGGATGCTCCCTGGTCGTTGTGGGATGACCTCCAAAAGCCATCCCCGAGCCCTGCTCAGGGTGAGCTCCCAGCAGCATCCTGCAGGGATGTGGGAACTGCTCCCTGCCCCGGGAACCTGCAGCTCAGCCAAATCCTGCCCCGGGGACGCCGGGACCAGCCGCTGCCGCAAGCGCTTCAAACTCAGCGTTCCTCGAGGAATTAATAATAAGCCTCATTTCCTCCTCTCGAAATCTGTTTTAATTAGTAATGAGCAACATTAAAAGCACTTTGTTTTGAAGTCGTTAATGGTTTGAGTCTCCTCGCTGGGCAGCAAGGGCTGGCTGCAGCGCTGGGCTGTGCTGAGTGAGGAGTGATTACAGCCCATCAATCTGGCGGGGCCGCCGTCACCGCGCGTTATTACCCTGAGTTATGATGTTCTGCTCGGGCTCCAGCTGGCCTCGGGTGCCACCTCACCATTCCAGAGGCTGACAGCCCAGGAAACGCAAAGGATTCTGACAAATCGATCGGCCAACAGACCCCGCTACGTGCAAGTAATAGCTGGGATTAAGCAAGAGTGCTTATGGCACTTTTTTCTTCCCCATCAAAAACACTCCTTGGTGGAGCAAATCAATTGACAGAACAATTTCAGGTAATCTTGGGGGTGTGTGTGGGGATGGAGAGTAAATAGAAACCCCCTTTATCCACTAGTGTTTAGGTATAAATCTATTTTTATGTAGTTTAAAGTCTCCGAACGTTTTCCACAGTTCTCAGCCCCTCGACTAACTTTAATTCTGATTTCATAGACTGATTTTTGAACGTAAATGATGTGACATTGATCATGTAGTGCTGGGCAAGAGGCAGGAAAATAAAATCTGTCACATCCATTCCATCTGCCTGTCCGGGCTCGGAGCTCTGGAGGCAAACCCACGCCATTTAATTGAGGTAACTTCTGTTTTTCATTCCACTTTCTAATCTATTTCATTCCGAGCGTTAAGAATATTTGTTTGCAAAGATGAATATGCCAACGGCCAAATAATAATAAAAAATAAAAATTAAACATTTAATTAACTCGAGCTTAGTTCAAAGGGTAGGAAACTGGCAGCGATCCAGGGCTGCGGTGCTCAGGTAATGCCTTTAATTTAATTTGCTCAGGTTTAATTTTTTTTTAATCTTGATAATTGCTCTATGGTTACAAGTTACAGTGTTATCTTTTAGCTGTAATATTTGGTACAGCACTTAATTAAGAATGATGGTTTCTCAGTAATAAAGCAGTGGGGCTCAGCTATTTTTAAACCAGTGCTCTGGGAGCAGGTCTCTGATCCCATTGGGATTCTGGCTGCTGGCATTGGGGGTGATTCCCCACACCTTTCTGGGTCTTCTGCCTCTTCAAATTATTGCATGAAGCATCATGAAGATGAAAAAGTGACTTTTGGGGGGTTTAGCTTTGGATCTGTCTTCCAGTTTCCAGCCCGTGAGGTTGATTTGAGCAACACAAATCACAGAAAGGAATGATTAAAGGCCAAGGAAAGACGAAATGAAGATAAAAAAATTGTTCACTTAAAGTAAATATAGGGGAGATGGTAGTTCAGCACAAAGTACAAATGGGATATACTGTAATACCTCCAAGTGAGATGGCAACCAACCATGTGTAACGTTTCAATGGTATCCATTTGTAAAAGCCGTTGCAATCAAAGGTCCCTAAAATTGTACAATTGTTAAGTTCATCAGTGCTCTATACATGGGAACAGCTGATTATTAATTTTGCCAAGAAATTATCAAAGGACTTGAAAGACTGTGTTGCCAGCATGAATAGGGATTTCTGAGAGCTGTTCTGGTCACCAGGTGTGCTCAGCCCTATGGTCACCTTTCCAAGACCATCATCTTCTCATTCCCCCAGGTGCAAAAATAAGCTTTGGGGTTCCTTCTTTATTTTTAAACCAGGGTTAGTAAATTGAGAGTGTTAAATAAATATATATGTAATAAAAGCTATGGGATTCTTTGCAGTTATTGGGGGAATTAAGAGGCTACCAATCTGCAAGTCAATTATAAAATGGATCTTTGGGAAGTGTTAGTGCAGACAAATACCCAGGATAGCCAGGCTTGGACCTGGTGTCCTTTCACTTGAAAAATCAGGATGTTGCTGAGACAAAAGTGCCCAAGTTTTCAAGCACAAACAGGTTTTTAGGTGAAAAATGGAAATAAGAGGTGTTGTAAGTGGTGAGAGGTGGCAGTCTGAACGGATGTAGCTCCTTGCAGAGCAGTAATATTCCATCTTTGTGCTGGAATTTATCCACAGGGATTGTCAAGTCCATGGTGTGACCACGGGAGTGGCAGGCCCGGGATGGGAATTGAGCACACGGGCACAAAGCGAGGCACAGGGTTTGTTTGTCTTTTTTGCAATAAAAAGAACAGTGTCAGGAACTTTGTCTGCACTACACTCCTGCTCCCCCCATCCCATTCCATCAGGGAGGGAAGTTCTCCTCTCGGTTTGAGGGACCTTCGGGGGAGCCTCTGCACTTCCTCATTGTCCAGGAGATAGAAACAGCTCCTGGCAGTGCTCAGCCTGTGCTGGGGTGCCAGGGGGCAGAGGCCAGCCCCATTCATGCTCACACACAGGTGACACAGCCACGTGCAGCCTTGTTAAGCCAATCTGTGCCCTCATTAGTGCCACGCAGACCCAAGGCGGCGTTAGGAGGCACCTCCCGTGACCCCACAGCCCAGCGGGGCCCCTCGCTCGGAACCTGCGGCTCTGGGGGCTGGAAGGGACCCCAAAGCTCTGCAGACAGCTGAAGAGGAGCAGGACATGCCCTGTCCCCTGCTGGGGGTCCCAAATTAATGAGCTAATTTTGGTGGGAGCAGGGACTGCTGCTCTGCCTGCCAAAGGGTGCAGCAGCCAGGAGGGGTAGTTGGGCTGATATAAAGCCCATATGGACAAGCAGGGATTTAAATCCCGTATTTATTAAATATTGTCCTTTGAGACACGTCATGTCTGGCTGCAGACGGCTCCAAAGGAGGGTTTGCACCAAGAGATGTTCAGGTTGGATATTAGGAAAACATTTCTCCAGTGTAAGAGTGATTAATCACTGGAATGGGCTGCCCAGGGCGGTGCAGGAGTCCCCACCCCTGGAAAGGTGACAATTTGTGACAGGATCTGGTTCCACAAGGGGTGATTGCTCAAAGGTTGGACTCCATGATCCTGGAGATTTTTTCCCAACCTTACCCATCCCAGCTGGAACCTCCTGACCATCACTGCTGACTCCAGCCGGTAACGGGAGCCGTGGGCCGGGCGAGGCTCGCAGGTTCCGGCAGCGAGAAGCCGCGCTGGCCGCGGGGCCACCCCCACCCGAGCCCCCCCAGGGCCCCTCCCCGCCCAGCAGGGACCCCCCGGCACGGGGTACTTACGGCGATGCCGTGTCCGAAGCCCGAGCCCGGCTGCGGGCTGGCCGCGCTTATGTAGTTACCCACGCCGGAGTCCTGGCTGGCCGTGCCGTACAGATCCGCCACCGGCCCCGGGCTGTTGGCCCCGGGGAAGCCTCCGGGCCGCGCTGGGTTGGAGCCTGCCGGGGAAGCGGGTGCGCCAAAATTCGGTTGAGCACTGTAGCTATTCAAGACTGGTGTGCAGAGAATAAAGCTGGGTATGAGGCCAGACGCCGGGCATGCACCGGAATTACAAAGCCAAACACCAGAATAAACAGCCTAGGCCCAATTCTAACACTTAACCAAGGCCATGCGAGAGGAGAGCGAGTACTGGAGAAGAGTCAGCCCGGACTACTAAGAAGCTTAGAGCTCCAAAAATATATATATGGATATATATAAAAATAAAAATAATAATAAAAAAAAAAAAAGAACAATCATTCAACACACTACTGCAACCAGAGACTGGAGGTGCTCATTTTCACCAAATTATCACAAAATATAATAGGTATTTTTCAACATCTGACTTGATGCTCATGCAGTAGTAACAAGTTCTCTAGGTCTGGGCACGCCGAGACAGCATTCACATCCCATGCAAACTACAAAGGAACTAGTTTGAGACTACACATTGTGGTAATATTGATATTAAAATGTTGACAACAAATAACTTGAATCACATCTAGGAAAATCGTTTTTTGGATCCATTCGATACTTTTGGAAAAAACCCGCCCTTTTAGATCAGTAAGCTGTAGAAATAGTTCAGTAGTTGATTTTTTTTTTTTCTTTAAATGATATGAAATGGAACAGTTTGGAATTTTCTCTTTTAAATATGACCAAGGAGAGTGTTGTTTTACTTAGGTTTTTTTTTCCGTTTGATTTGGAGAGCGAAGACCTACCTTCGTCTCCAAAACCATGCTTGGGACATCAACCAAAAATAAACAAAGAAATAAAAGATCAAAAGCAAAAAAGAATTCCAGAGGGTGGATGACAACTCACCTCCTAATGTGGAAGTAAAAGAAAATTTAATTTTTTTCCTCCCTTAATTTTTTTTTTTTTTGAGAAAGAAAAACAATGTAAATAAGAATGATACTGAAGAAGAAATTTAGATATTAAAGCATGTTAGATGATCAGGCTTCTGGCATTTCTCACAGCTGCTCTTGGATGTAGAATTTATGAGGAAGAAGTTTCAATGCGAAAGAAAAGTCAGCGGACTGGGAGGAGCTGGATGGAGATGGCTGCAGGAAGCTGGAGCTACACCTGGGTGGTACCTGCAAGGTCCCTGGGGAGCACAGGGAGCCTGCTCTGCCCACGCCCGCCGTGTCCCCGCCGTGTCCCCACCGTGTCCCCACCGTGTCCCCACCGCGGGCAGCGCCAGGACACGATGGCCAACGGGGCTGGACGGGGGCCAACACCACAGCCTGCCCCAAACCCCACCTGGGCACCCAACCCAACCCATCACCTCCATCTCCACCCTTCCGGGCTGCCCCAAGGCTGCTTCAGCCTTTTCCTCTGGCTGCAACCTCCTGGACTGTCATTAAACACCAGAACGGGTTAGGAAGCCTGGTGGCCTGCAGTGACCTCTGCCCATGGCTCAGAGCTGCATGGGCTGACCACAGGTTCTTCTGGGCCTGGAGACCAGCCTGGAGCCAGCCCCTGCTCTCACCAAAGTGCTGTGGTGGGCACGGGCTGGACCCTCCTGCATCGCCCACCCAAGGGGTCCCCAGCTCTCAAATGGTCAGGGAAGGTACAGCTGGCAGCTGGTGGCTCCGTGGTGACAGGGACCTCAGCTCTGGACAATAAATGATTCACCACAGCTCTGAACTGGTAGCAGGGGAGGGTAAGTAGGACATCTAAGCTAGCAAGTTAAAAGAAATAAGGCATGAGAGAGTAAACAGATTTTGGACTTTGCTGGCAAACAAAGAGCCTTTTTTGTTATTAAAGATTAAATGTCAAGATAACATTTGGCCTTCTCACTCGTGAAGAAAAATATCCAGCTGAGATGTTCCAAAGCCCTTTATTACTAGAAGCCAGCACTTTTCCCCCCTTTTCTTCCCTTTGGTTCAATAAAATGGATGTGAATTTTCCTGCCAAGTCACACAGAAAACCCAGTTGGCTGCTCCGAGTGACAGCGGGACACGGCACGGCCAGGGGCATCCTGTTAGTAAAATACTCCTGCAAACCCCTCAGCAGCACCAGAAACCTCCAGAACAACCAACTGAGGAACCAGAGAGACTCTCTGTGCCCCTACACCCCACAGCCCACCCCAGCCACTCTCATTTGCATCTCTTAAGACTGGAAGCAAGGCTTTAACACCTGCAGGAAGAGCTGGCAATGGGTTATTCAGGTAAGGAAAGGGTAATTTTTCATCTCCTGCAAACTGCCACGCTCACACAGACCCTACTCCCACGTTAATCCGTGTTCAACAAGAAAGGTCATTGCTGAAAGATAAACTCTCCCTCGATGAACTCTTGAGAAATTTCTAAGTCAGGATTGCTGCTGACATTTGCCTTACGCTAACGAGGACCCCAACGCCCTGGGCCTGGGCAAAGCACGACAAGCTGGGTGCTGGAATCCCACCTGGAATCCCACCCAAATAAACTCAATTCAGCCATGAACGATGGGGGGAAAGAGGAAGGGAAAAGGAGAAGAGACGTGAGGATTTTGACATTACTGTCCTAAAGGGAACTCACACATTACTGGCATGACAGTCAGGCCCTTAGGGACTAGTAAATGAGACCTGATGACAAAACACCCACTTAGCCACCACTAAAATATACTTTATTTCAAAGGAAACAAACCAGGGGCAATCCAAACAGAGGAGTGAGACAGACACTGCATGGGGATCATTGTCCCCTGCACACAGCCCACATGGAGCCTTAGTGACACCTCTCCCTCTCCTACAGCACCAAAACCCAAAGACTTAAACACCTCTGCAGGGGACTCATAACAAATATGAGTATTAAAAAAAAAAATGCAAGTGAGGAACTGTGCAGAATGTGTGTCTGCCTTCCCTGCCACAGCGCCTAGGTGAGGAAATCCTCAGGAGGGAAAGACACCACCACAATTCACTGCATTTCCTCTTTGAGCAGAGGCAGGATGTTCCTGGTCCCTGGGCAGCCATGCACGGGGGTGAGCAGCTCTGCAGGGATGGGGGAGCTTGGCAGTGTGGGGTTAAAGTAAGATTCACTGATTTTAGAAATCTTTTCCAACATAAATGATTCTATGATTCTCACCAGAAATTAGTTTTTCATCTCCTGTCAAGCATATCCTACAACCAGAGCTGGTCATCTCCAGCCTTTTCTCCTTCAAGACCCTCCTTGTTCCTGCCTTGTCCCACTGCCCTCAGGGTGGATTCTGTACAAACAGGTTTCTTCACAACTTGTTGATCCAGCGCTGTAATTTCTGGATGACTCTCTCATCTGCCATAAACAGCCACGCACAATTTGGCAGGCATTTCTACCATCAATGTTTACGATAATAACTAAACGTGCTTGAAAGCAGCAGGAAATTTTCAATATAACTATCATTAAGACAAAATGCTTTAAATCAAAGCCATTACCCACCACCAAGACTCAAAGCTCACAAGATTAGTCTGTTTTTCTATCTTTATGAAAAATTCATAGAACATGCTGCAAACATCATCTTCCAGCTCGAAGGAGTAAATGATATAATAACCTTGAATGCTGCTGACAGGGATGGGAGCAGGCAGGGCACAGGGGCACTGGGCAGGGCACTGAGCAGCCCAGCTGGGACAGGGGACTGCCCCACAGCCTGGTGGCATTTCATTTCAGAGCCAGGTTGGAGCAACCTGCTGTAGTGGAAGCTGTGTCCCTGCCCACAACATGGGCTTGGACTAGATAGTCTTTAAGGTCCCTTCCAACCCAGCCCGTTCTACGATTCTATGAATTTATGAGTTTGAGTCACTTGGGTCCATTTACTGCTGGATTTTAAGAAAAGGCTGTCACAGAAGGAGTCTCACCTGTTCCCAAGCATCCCAGCCTGCTGTGCTGCCGCCTCTGCAGCCACCCAAGCACAACTGCCGCAGAGGACACAGAGCAAAACCACAGCGAGTGGCCTGGGGACAATCCCTCCTTCCTTGGGGACCCCAGTGTCCCAGAGCACAGCACTAATGGCCACGCTGTCGCATGCATGACTAACAGAGCAGCACTCCCAGCGTGACGCTGATACTTTAAATAACCAGCACAACTTCAGCGCCGCATGCAAATCTTACATCATTAGTGCTCAGAGCCTTATAAATATAATTAGCAGCACTGCACCCATGTTACAGATCGCTTGGCCAAAGCTAATTCTTTGTGCAGTCAGGGCTGAAGTTAATGGGAGTTTGTACCTTGCTTTTCAGAGCTGCTAACAACCAGAATGTCATTTACCCAGGACTGGATGTACAAATTAATGCCAGTCTGAAATAAGACATCGGTGCTCCTGGTTCTCAGCGGCCTGTTCAGGCTGCAGGAGTGCACTAGCACAGCACTGAGAAATAAAAGCTCATATTCAGGCTGTTTTTTTCTATGCCAGTCACCTCACTGAGCTCCAAACCCCTTCGTTTGTGGTCAGGTTGAGGCACTGGAAGCATCCCTTCCTCGTGTCTGAGCTTTTACAGAGCGTGGTTTCTGTCGGAGGCAGCGTGTGGCACACCTCGAACTCGGATCAGTGCTCCAGCTCACAAACGTCTCAGAAATAATGAGCTGGAAACACACAGATATTCTGGAGAATAACAAGGTACAAACAGCTCCCAACTCGCTGGAAGCGAAAGTGGGAGACAAAGCAGGAGAACAAATAACGCCGGCGTGGCGATGAGAGCTGCCATGTTGTACATCTCTCACGGGCACCTGCATCCCTCTGCTCCTGCTCTTCCCAAGCACACTTGAAAAGCAAACTCTCTCTCTAAGAACCCCGTGGCAGACACGGCTCCTCTGCAAGTGTGAAGAGCCACAGATGACAGCTGGCTCAGTCCTGACCAAAAATCAAAGGGAGCGCTGTGCTTTGCCTGTCACCCCAACACACTCCAGAACGGGGAGCAGCCGGGCTGCCCCAGGTTATCCCTCCCCTGCGGCTACACCGGCCCTGCGGGGAAAAAGGAAAACACAACAACTGTCGGGCTCATCAGCAAAATAAGTGGTGATGAGGCTGAGACACACCGAGATCTGCCCTAACAAGGTACTATTTGTACGTTATTTTCTAGCTGCAGTCACACTTTCAAAGGTTGTTCTGCGTCTGCAGCCCCTTCGGAGAGGGCTTCACACATCAAAATATCGCAGGGTAATGACAGAAAGCAGTGGGTGGTGAGCTGGCTGCACTTGGCAATTACGGCTGGAAGTGAGTGGGAAGCAGGAGGGAGGGCTGAGCGCTGCCCACCTTCCTGAACCGGGCACAGTGGAGTGATAATGGCACCTGGGATCCTGTGGCAACTGCTCCTGCTGCAGCTGCTCCTCCAGCCAGCAGCACGACACAAACCAACTGCTCCACTACCTGAGAGGAACCAGGGGCAAGCTTCCACAAGCTTAGGCAGTTAAAAATTCACCTGGTGCATGTGCTTTACAAACCCGCTGCTGCATGTCAGCCCCTACTTCTGCCAAGTGCTGCACTTAACACATCCCAGGCATCCGCCACATCTGGAAGCTGCTGATGTGCACCAATTTGCAGAAGAAAAGACACAAAATTCAGCGCGTTCAAGCACAGCTGTTCTAATTCCCGCAGTTATGCAGCAGGACAAATAACTGCACTTTGCAGCTCAGCTGTAATTTTTTGCCTACGATCAATATTTATTGCCTAATCCCATTTTCCATAGCGCGTGTTAGTGGTGTCACTCGCGCAGGGCCGAGCGCGACACGGAGGCCACACAAAGCTTGGCTTGTAGGAGCTGCAGTCAGGGAGCCAGCTCTTGTCACAGCCTCACAAAAGGATTTCCTCTCGAGCGGCTCATCTTTAATCATTATAAAAGCACAGAAGTTTAATCCATTTTTGATGTAAGCGCTAATAGCTTTGTGTCCTTGAAGTTCAAAGTGGTCTTCGTGCATGTCGCTAATTAGCCGAGCAAGCAGCCATTCAGCTTCCTCTCATGTTTCTAATTAGATCCTTAACAACAAACAAATGTCGACCTTACAAAGGCTCTGCTACGATTCCCTCCATTAGTTAAACAGTTTGGGAGGGATGCGGTTCTGTGCATCCAGAGCCGCCCCAGCAGAGGATTCAGGGTTCTGGGCTGGGCTGTTTGCCCTTTGGAGAGGTTCTGCCTTTTCCAGGGATGCCCAGCAGCCCAGGGATGATGCAGGGAGCAGGTGAGCACTCAGCCCCTGCCCCTGTCCCAGCTCTGTGTGCTCTGCTGTCCCTCCCTGCAGGCACGGGATGTTCACCAGCTCTGTTGGAACTCACAGATAAACCAAAGGGGCAGATAAATGCTGTCCTGTTAAGTCAGTTTACTAACTGGTTCCTGCCAATTTAACTGGTTTTACAGTTAATTTAAAATATGATGTGATTAATGTTTACATACTTCCTAGAATCACGGAATCACAGAATGGTTTGGATGGGACCTTAAAGCCCTGCCATGGCAGGGTCAGCTCCCACTGTCCCAGGCTGCTCCAAGCCCCAATGTCCAGCCTGGCCTTGGGCACTGCCAGGCATCCAGGAGCAGCCACAGCTTCTCTGGGCACCTCTGCCAGGGCCTGCCCACCCTCACAGGGAAGAATTTCACCCTAATATCCAGGCTAAGGGTACTGTCATCTTTTTACTTCACATCAAATGCTTGGGACTGCTCCTCACACTCTTGTTTGTAACAAACTGTGCTGAAGTCCTTTCAGCAGCAGCACGCTTGTCCTTGCCTGTGCTCAGGTCTTTGGGCAAGTTTCTTGCTCCAGGCCTGGCATTTATCCAAGGGGGATGAATGAGGATCTGTGTGCATCAGGAGCTGCTGCTGGGTTCCTGTCGGAGCCCTCGCTGTGTCACCGGCGCCGACCCCAGCGCTGTTCCTGCTGTCTGTGCCTGCACATGAAGCTTTAACACTTATTACCACCCATCCAACTGGCAAATAAGAGCTAAAGCTCAGATGCTGGGATATCACAGACCCCTCTGTAACCATTTCCCCATTTAAAATGAAGGAGAGCTGAGCCAGGTGATGCCAGCGCCTTCACCTCACGCCGAGGAGCACGAAAGCCGCTGTTAATTTTACCATGGGCAACCACATCTGCATTAATTGTTTACCACAGCCCGGACAGGTCTTTTATTAATATTAATGAGT
The DNA here is from genome assembly GCA_013396995.1 of Dicaeum eximium. NCBI lineage: Eukaryota > Metazoa > Chordata > Aves > Passeriformes > Dicaeidae > Dicaeum > Dicaeum eximium. Next base: position 465,245 of record VWZP01007201.1, read on the forward strand.
AAGAGGGAACAAAAGGCCCCTTTATTTTTAGCCTACTCTAATTGCGTAGTAATTACTCATCTACAAAACAAATGAGCCGAACTCCATTGCCATAGCAACAGCAACTCCGGCCTCCCACTGTACCACATTAACTGGCTATCACTCCTGTAATTTGAAATTGAAGCCTTTTGTACAATAACAGACAATACAGGAGGAAAATTAAACCAAAACCGGGTCTTTGTTTTGCTGCATAATTCAAGTCATAATAGCAGGAGGGCCTTGCCTGGGGGGCACCTTCCTGCTGCTGCTGGACCCCACAGGCTGGGGGGATGCTCAGGGGCACTGGGGGGTTATCCAAGTAACAGAAGAGGCATCCAGACTGCAAACCCTCAGTCCTGTGCAGCCATGCCCTCCTGTGGGAGGCTCTGCACCAGGCAAGCTGCTGCCCAGCACACGGTGCCTGGGGGAGAGCTGGTGGCACCAGCCACGCTGTCGGCAGCTGACACCCCAATGCCTGGTCAGGGCACAGAGTTCTGGGCTCTCTTAACCATCAGGAAATGCCCACAAAGGCCCCAGCTGTGTGTTTATTATTTTTAAACCGCTCAGTTTTATATACCTGCAGATCCATTTTGCATTCTCTGGCAACTTCTAACCCACCGTGCTTCTCAAGCTCACATGGAGCCAGATGCACACCAACATCTGCTGCAAGGAAAAACTATCTGCTCCTCTGGCAGCTTTCTATTTCAGAAAGAAGAGAGGGAGAAAAAAGATCTCTGTAATTATGTATTTACTTTTAAAGCATTTGGGGAGAGAATCAGCATGAAAATACTGACAGTAGTGTGTCAGGGCAATGCGCGCTGCCTCACAGTTAGCAGTTGTTCCACTAATGGGTAACAGACTGCAACTGCTGCTGGAGAGGCAAGTTCCCCTCAGCTCTGGCAGTATTTTACCTGTTTAGGGATTAAAATGCATGAGACACCATTCTGTGCTCAAAGATCTCATGCACTGGAGAGCACCTGCTGAAATAGCACTGCAAACTCTGCAACAACTTGTCTGCATCTTGCGGGGAGCAAAGTCTGATTACAACTGCCAGCAGCTCTGTCCCCCAGCTTCCACTGGGAAAAAGGGAATAATGAAACATGGACAATTGACTCTGGCAGGGCTTTGCAGGGTACCAAAGTTGTTCCAACCCCCTGCCACGTACACACCACTGTCCAAGGCTGCTCCAAGTCCCCGGACACTTCCAGGGATGGGGCAGCCACAGCTTCTCTGGGCAGCCCGTGCCTCCCCACCCTCACAGAGAAGAATTTCCTCCTAAATAAAACAGCTCTGGATGAGCATTCTGAGGAGCATTTTCCTGTGGAAAATAATTCTCCCGATGGAAAAGACTATTAAAAGTTACCGGCTAAATTCGCTACAGATTAACTCAACTGCACTTCAGAGGTGGTCACTAATTGCACTGGAGATGATTTATCAAGCGCACAAGATTTTCTATTACAAAATTATTGATTAAAGCTGATGTATTTTAACCTCAACAGACTTCAGCCCAGCGCCCTGTCAAACACCGGCCGCTGTGGCCAAGGTCGAGCAGCAGCACCACCAAATTGTTTCATATCTACTGAATTTTCTTCCTGGCACTGCAGGAAGAAGCTCAGTCCCTCATGGATCAAAGAAGATCCAAAAGTGGCACCCTGCAGTAAAACAAGACATAGGATTTCTTCTGCCTGGAGCCAGCTCTTTAGGACCTGTGGGATTCCCATCCTGGAGCAGCACAGCCCTTCTGAGCCAAACAGAAAAGATGCCCCTTTCATTATTATTTTTTTTTTAATTTGGGGTGGTAGACAGACAGGTATCTGCAGGGCTCCCAGTGCTGCCATGACAAGGCCAAAGCCAGCCATGGGAATGTGGAGTGGCTCCCCCAGAGCGCATTCACCAGCCGGGGCTGCTCTGTGCCGGGCCTGGCTGATGGAATTCCTGTTTAAACCAGGATGATTTCCCTTGCTCCTGCCCCTCCCTGGAGCCCCCGCAGTGTGGGGTCCCTGCCTCTGCCAGGGAGATAAGCAAAGGATAAAATCCAATGCAGCCATTAATTTCCCAATGCATCACCCGCCAGGCTCTGTCACATAATTACTGGCGGTTCCACTGGAGTGAGGAATTCCAGCCCTTGCTGCTCCCAAGTGATCCACTTGTTAGGTTCTGGCTTTTGAAATTACATAGCCCAGATTAAACTTTATGTACTTTTATGGAGGAGAATAAAAAAGGGAGAGCAATTCCACCAGAGCCACCGTGCCACAAGGGAGTCCTCCCAGCGGGCTGCAGAAATCCCAAATTGGTTCATGGCTGGATCTTTGAAACGCTCCTCCTGACACCTCCATGAGCCCATGGCAGCTCCTCTCCCCCACACACAGAGACCAGCCACGGTCCCCAGTGGTTTTATGGCCATAATTTGCTAAACTATGAGTAGATTAGATTTTGGAGCACCTTCCTTAAGTGTCAGGCAAGCCTTCCTCGACCCCGTGCAATTTATCGCCCTGCTGACTTTCAGGCACACTCCTCACTCCATCATGTGCCAGGGTGCATTGAACGGTGGGTTCCCTGGTTCCCTGGAAGATTGAGATCCAAAGGGAACCTTATCCCTGCCTTGGCACACCAGTGTTCAGCTCCCTGGCAGCACCAGAGGCAGCTCAGCTCACCTTGCACTGTGTCAGCCCCAGTGCTTGTTTGCTTGATTTATTCAGTGTTCTATTAGAGGTAAGGAGCAGATACAAATCCTTAATTACACTGGAAAGCCCATTCTGGATATTTTATTTCCTCTGAAAGCCCTTGGTGCCTTAAGTGCATTAATGAGTGTGTGGCTCTGCCCAGCAGAGCACAGAGATGCTCCCACCCAGCACAGCTGGCTTTGGGGATGGCCAGGCTGCAGGGAGGAGGGGAGGGGTGACCATACCAGAGAGGAGCTTTTCTGCTTCCATCAGGATGTTTTCTGACAAGCAGCAAACTAAACAAATAAACCAAAGCCTAATTTGGGATCTCAATTACCATCTGTTGGATTTACTGACTGCAGCACCGTCTCTGCATTTTCCAAGTTTAGCACAGAAACCCAGGCAGGAGAAGCAAAGCCACTGCTGGCTCGTGGCAGAGAGGATGAACTTGCCTCGAACTCCTCATGCTGGTATTTATGACATGTTAAATCTTCATTTCAAAACGTTCCCTCAAGCTGGGTGACATGGCAATGAGTACAACCCATCACTAGCTGAGAGTCTCTGTTGCATAATAAGATTTAAGGTTTATGACCTACAAACAATCGCTTGGTGGCTCAGGACAGGCTGCGGGGAGCTGCCTCACACACACAGAATTATTTGGATTCCCAAATGGAGTGATTTGCGTGTGGCACATCTGGTCTACGACCGCCAAGGAATGAGTCTATGGGCTAATATGGACGAGTAACAGGCTGATGGAGAAACCATGATTGTAAAATGATTTGAAAAATATCTTAAGTTCTTTTGGATACAAAATAAAAATAAGAGAATACAGTTGTAGTCAGCGTTTCAATTCCTAGGGGAGTTAATTTGAATAAAAAATTACGTCAGTTTTACTATCAGCATAACAGCATGTGCGGGTTCTTGTACGGAGGGTGTAGGTTGCCTACAGCCGGCTTCAATTTAAACTTCCAGATAATGGGATTTAACAAATAGGGCTCTATGGATCCAAGCCATCAGCAGCTCTCTGCTGTGTTATCCCTACGCTTTCAATCAGACCAAGGCTCTGCTTTTATCTGCCACGCTCGTTCGCGTTGATGGTGCCTATAATATCAACTCGACAATGCATGTTCTACAACTACATCTACTGCTACCAGTACGACTACTACAGTGCATGCATTTAGTTCAGTCCCACAGATACATACACTCTAAGAACAGGCAAGGGGAGATGTGAAATGTTTTACGGGACGACAGGTGTTTTGTTTTTTAAGTAAGGGAAATTAATAAAAAACATCAAAAGAAAGAAAGTGTACAAAAAAATAGAGACATTTCTCAAGAGTTGATATGAGTCGTTTCTTGAACCGTTTCGTCCGAACAAGCAAAAAACATGCAACCAGCTGCTACTAACAAGAAGCTGGACACTGAGAGAGGATTAATAGGTGTGGACAAACCTTCCCGCTGAGAGCGCTCAGAAGAGTGTTTGAGAGGAGGTGTGCACGTCCGAGTGTAAGAGAGGCCGGAAAGTTTGCCTCAGAGACACCCTCTCTCACAGCAGCCCCAACCAAGCAAGAGAGAAAACAACAAAACATAACTGCTCACACTCACCATCAAGGTCAGTAGCTCACGTTACGAGATTTGTTATAGCTGGCAAGTATAAAGTCCAGTAAGGGGTTGTTGGGGCGCAGGGCTCAAAGGCAGCGCTGGCAAGCCGGGACTGGGGCCCAAAATGCAGAGGTGCCAGGGGTTGGGGTGGGGAGCAGCCCCTGCTGCCGTGGCACTGCGCTGTCCCACCGCGCCCAGTGCCGCCGGCCGGCTCGGCGGGCAAAGCCTGCCCGAGGGAGCTGCGACAGGCCTGGATTAGCGTGGCCTTAGGGGCTGTGTCTCCAGTCCTCAGGGAGGAACAGTTGGTAGCAACAGGTCGGGAACTAGAAAAATCTCAGGCTTGTCAATGAACCAAAGAGGAAGGAACGAAAACCCTCTCCTGCCAAATTTTCCTCGTCTCGCTCTCCTGCCAGATGAACCCCTCCCATGTCAAATGCAAGAGAAAAATGTGCCCCCCCCATGACTGTATTTTAAAAAAAGCATTTACACGACAAAAATGTTTTACACGTAAAATATGTCAGGTGGATTCAAAAGAAACGTGACACTGATAGTGAAGTTGTCTAGGAGGAGTTTGCAGCATTCAGACTTTTAGCTTTGCTCGTTTTCTGTGGCTCAGGTCCCAATTCATTAAAAAAATACAAGAATGGGTGAGGTTGTCAAAACCAGTGGAGGGATTGGGCAGCACAGCCCCACCCGGAGCGAATGGATGTGGCCAGACCTCTGCCTGCTGGAGGGACCTCAGCTATCACCTCATCACTGGGATGTCGACTGGGGACGTGATTTATGACGAGCAGCAGCCGCGCTCACCCTGCCGGCACGCGAGCAGCGACGCGGGACGTGAATTTATGGTGGCACTGAGCACGGGGACAGGGACACGGCCCTTTCTGCTGGTTGTAGGACAGACCTGCTGTGACACAGAAGAACCTGTTTATCTAGCAAGGTCGGCTGGTGACACGCTGCCATAGAAAAAGAAGGGGTGAGGGCAGGGAGGAGGCCCCGAGCAGGTACCTGCCCCCAGCAGGCTCCCTGCTGACTCAGCAAACATGCAGGCGTCCCAAGAGGAGGAATGTCACCCCAGGGACAAACCAAGGTGTGGTCAGTGCCCAGGGGCTTGGAGTGAGAGGGCTGCAGCTTCCTGGGGAGACCAAGACACGCACCTGAAGGTGGATGCTCTCTGCGGGTGCTCAGTCTCTGTGCTGGCACCGATGCCAGGAAGGTGGGGAAGAGCCGGCAGGTCGGGGCCGGAGAGCTGCTGAAGAGGCAGCAGTGATGGGGACATTGATGACATGGATTACCATCAATGCTTTCCAGGAACCTCCTGGACAATGCTTGCTCTGTGCTGGGGCCGCTCCAGCAGCCCCGGGCAGAGCTCTCCCAGTGAGCTGGGGGTGGTGGGACGCGCCTGCCCGGGTGTGTCCCAGCTCTTTCCCATTTCCTGGCAGAAAGGGGCCAGTTAGGGCCAGCCGTGCTGTGCTCTGTGCTTTGGACCAGGCACACGTGAAGGAGGGCTGTGCGAATTTGTGAAGCAAAAACAAAAACCCCGACCGAAAAGGAAAGAAGGGAAAAACCCCAGCCATTTTTTCTTGTAATGAATCGGGCCCGTACACTGCAGCGCAAGATCGATCGGACTCCACTGCTCCTGGATACAATTCACTACCATTGCTGATGGAGTGGCAAACCCAGGATGTCCCTTCCAAAACCAGCTCTGGATGGAGATGACTCTACAGAAACCCCCCATTCCCAGACCACGGCTTGGTGTGGATGTGAGCGGGGCCAGTGACAAACCCACCTTCCTCCTTGAGACCTCAGGGCTGGGGGTGGGACGGGGGCTCTTTGGATTCAGTTTTGGGGTTTTTGCCAGTTTTGTGCACGCAGGCAATTTTGAGGCTTGAAAAGACATTTCCAAACACCATACTGCTCTTTAAACTTGCCAGAAAGGGTGTTGTTAATTTAGGGTTAGATTTAGTTTCGTATTGCAAGTTCAAATCAAAAAACAAAAAAAACCGAAAAAACCAAATCAGAAAACCCAACAAAAGAGAAACCAAAAAACACTCAAATTAAAGACAAATGATTTTCAGGCACAGAATTGATCAATGCTCAGTTCAGTTGTAATGGGCACCAAAAGCACTCCGATTAAAAAAAAAAAAAAAAAAAAAATCAGGGAAGCAACGTTAATCCAGCCAAACCCTCTGTGCCTTGCTAAGGGGCAACTCACCAGGTCTGTTTGCACGTAAAACAAAACCTGAAGGGCAAAACATGAGGAAGAGGCAGAAACAATGAGGTCTGTTTTCCTGGAAGTATATGCAAAAGCAATCTCGGGTTTTGTTTGGGTTTGGGTTTTTTTTTCCCTCTTTGGGTTTGTTTTTCCCCCTCTGTGGCGGGGCAGTAGGAGAAGCTGGGAGTTGGGGGGATCCCCACAACCAGGCTGGCAAGTCACCCCTTAGGCGCTCTCTACATGCCACAGGATGAACTGGTACAGAGAGTCCTTTGTAGCCTGCAAGCAGTGCCAGTTTGCATGGAACGGAGTTCTCCTGGTGTCTTTCTTGGCCTCCGTGGCACCAGGCTCTCGCTCGGGACGCGCCTGGGCCTGCGCCCACCTCCTGCTCCCTCGCGCCGCCGGCGCTTTTCGGGAAGGGCCTCGTTAACCCACGGGCACTGCCCCAAAAGCCACCGAGAGCCCCCAGCTGAGCCGTGAGTGAGCTGGGAGGGGCTGCCAGCCCCGTGTCCCCCGAGGACAGCTGGCACAGAGGACACGGGGCTGGCAGCGGCTCCGTCCCGGCCTGCTGCGGGAGCCCGCGGCTCACTGAGGGCTGCTCTGAACTCTGCCGCCTGAGCAAAGTGCTGATTCACATCTTCAGCAAAATTTAAACCTAAGGCACTAACGGCAATTGGCAACGATTTATTTCTTTATTTCCCTTAAGGGGAAAAAAGGACAGAAGAAAAGCTTTGTCGTTGCTCAGGGAAGCAGTGGGGTTGGAGCAGGCAGGGATGGTGAGCTGGCAGCCGTGTGCTGGTGCTGATGGCACGAGCGATGCCACCCCAAGGGACACGGCCCCTCACCATGGGGGTGCCCCGTGCTGGCCATGGTGGAGGAGGTGACAGCAGCTCCAGGCACAATGGGAGCACCCAGAGCTGCTGCCACTGCCTCAGCCCAACCCCAGCTTCCTGTGAGAAACCAAAACTTTTTTTCTGAAAACACAAATTAATCTTTTTTTGGTGGCTTTTAAAGCCTCGAATTTAAACCAAACAAATAAAGAAACCAACGCAATAAAGGAAAAAAGGAAGAAACAAATTGGAATATCTACCCTGGTTTTGGCAGTTCTCATGCCAATCTCCTGCAGGTGCTCCAGCCCCCATGGCCTCTGCTTGTAGTTTGGATTTGGGTTGGGATTGATTACTTATTTTTTCTCTAATTTTTTTTTTTTTTGGATGGTTTGTTTTCAGTTCCCCAGGATAAGTGTGAGGAAAATCAGAGAAATGATGGAGAGCTGCAGCCACACAGAATACCGACAGAGCTTTTACCTGACCCTGCACTCTGAGGGTTTGCTCTTCCACGGGCCCCCCTACCTGATCCTCTTGCTGCCGCCACGGCCGCCGCTGCTACTGGTCCATAAGCCGCTGCTGGAAAACCTGGCCGTGGAGAAAAGGAGAAGGGTAAAGACAGAAGCCAGCAGGTACCACGAGTCCCTGCAGGGCACACACATCCACAGCTCTCCGTGCCACCAGCGGCCACCGTGCCTGGGAACGGCCCAGCCCTGGCCAGGTGCCCGCTGCCGGTGGTCACTGCTGGCACAAATGCCCTTGGCACAGAGGAATGGGGCTCCTGGCCATGGCATGCAGTGGGGCCAAGGAGGACAGGCTGGAGGCAGAGCCTGCAGCACTTGCAGTCTCCATGGTCCCACAGGAATGGGGTCAGCCCACTCTGCCAACAACCTGGGAATTCTCTTCCGGGCTTATTTGCAAGTGATAATAACGTGCTGGTCTACAGACAAAGCAGTAATGGAAAATATGAGGAGGTCCTCATGTCAAGATCACAAATTTGCTGGGATCAAGCAGAAAAAATTCAATGGAATGTGGTTTAAGAAAGAAAGAAAGAAAGAAAGAGAGAGAAAGAAAGGAAAAAGCTCTTGAAAGCAAACCAGCCGCAGATCAAGGAGCTCTATGACATCCCCCCTGATCCAGGGAACCGAGCCCTCGCAGAGGAATGGAATGCTGCCAGCAAGATTGCAGATTTACTTAATTAATATTCAAAAGATCTGCCAGAGAGTCTGACTTTCAATATTTTAAGAGGGCAATGGCAAAGTCCAGGCAATCAGCAAGAACCCCAAACCCCAAACCCAAGAGCTCCAGGGAGGTTCCTGGTCTCTAGGAGCTCCAACTGCTCCTGCCACCCAACAGGACAAGGCTGGAGTGGCCACCACAATGGAACCTGGTCCTTGAGTGGGCACCAGGACCACGATCACAGCTGCTTTGCAAGGCTGAGGAACCACAGGAGAACAACTGAGGCACTGAGAAAGAGAAGAGTGAGCCCAAGAGCGAGAGAGCGAGCCCAGCACACTACAGCCCACTACCTTCAGCACTATGGCTCAGCTACCAGGGCAAGGAGCAGAGAACTAGGCTAGAATAACTTGAAGCTACTTAAAACATCAATCAAAAAAAGACATACTTGCATTTAAATATGGTAATAGGGCTGTTGGGGGGAAAAAAATAGCACAGGTAAATGTATGCAGAGGATCCCCAGGATGATGCTCCCTGTACACAGAGACCAGCACTGCACAGCCAGCGCTGGTCTTCCTGGTGAGCCTGTCTGCTGGTAACTGCTACACATTCCATGGAGTGGGATGTGGGGGGAAGCACACCCAGACTAGGGGATGCTATAACCAGTGCTGAACCTGAGCATTAAAATTCCCTCTCGCTGCTGATGGAGCCATCAACACTGGGTGGGTCCCCCGACACATGATTAGGGCTGGAGTGACAAGACTTTGGTGTTAAGAGTAAAACAAACTTCCCAAGAGCAAGGAAAGCATCTGCAGGACAAGGGCTGGGGCTCTGGGGCTTCATTTTCATGCAGAGCCATGTCTGGGCCAAGCTCCGAGCCCTCCCACTGTGGCTGAGGCAGGAGCAGAGCTGGCACTGTCCCCTGTCCCTCCCTGCCCACCACGGCGCACAGCCCAAGAGCAGTGTCCTCAGCGTTCCCATGGCACCTCCACGAGCAGCTGCCCACCCGCAGATCTCTCATTTGGAGGCTCCAGGGGCTCCCTAAACCATCCGTATGGGATTGCAGGAGCTGTGGATTTTCCATGGAATAAAACGCCTCTGCCAAAACCAATCAAATACCCTTCAAATCACCAGGCGTCCCCTGAGAACAGCACAAAAAACAGGGCTGGAAAGTTTGTTTCTCTTGTTCAGCTGCCAGGGACGCTCAGGATCTATTTGAAATGCAGGACAAAAAGTTTTACCATGCAAAAGAAGAGTGAAATAACAAGGGTGGAGAAGGCGCTCCACAGAAAGAGCCCGAACAAAGGCTCCGTTATTGCATTCCAGTGGACAGATGTGTGAAAAATTAATCCCTCCGCCCCTGAAGAAAGCTTTTATCTCAATTCTGAGATAAAAGCATCCCTGGGACATGGCACTCCAAACAGCTCAAGTGTGATCGCTGCTCGCGCTCCGTGTGGGAACGCCGCAGGCTCCGGGAGCGGGAGATGGAAACAGGGATTGATCATCAAGATTGGCAAAATCCTCCTCGCTGATACACTCACAGGATGGCTCCATCACTGGAGGATCCCCAAATCAATCCAACCTACTGAAAGCAATTGATCCCCTGCTAAAATGCCCTTTGCCAGGCCCCACGTGCATGGGCTGGCTCAGCCCTGTCACCGCTGTCGAGCCACTGACGCTGAGTGACCTCCCTGTACCGTGCCAGCTCACTGTGGTACCTCTGTGGCTCTTTGCTCCTGACCACCTCAGCAGAGATGGGCAGCTGACACCATCCTTCTCTGGGATGGGGATCCCAGCACAGGGCACTGGGAATGCCTCTCAGAGCTGGAGCAGGGGACAAGGAGAATTTGTCACCAGCAGAGTGTGAGAATCCCCAGCAATGCCTGGAAGTGCAGGAATCTCCAGGAGACAGAAATGGCATTGGGATGCTGCTGTGGGGGGACCCCCAGGGCCTCAGAGGGCTGTGGGGTGTCAGCAGACCCCTTGCTCCCTGTCCCAGCTGCCAACCAGCCCCCCAGTTCATTTTTAACAAGCAGCTTGGAGGTAACTGGGTGCCAGGAATGGGTGCCTGGACAAGAGTGTGTTGAAGCCAAGGGGAGCACTGATGGCAGCACCTCTGGATCCCACCCTGGACTATCAGGAGCGTGGCCAGCACCAGCCCCACTCCCTCTGAGCCTTCTGAAGTCACCTGGAAAATCGAAGTGTGTAGGGAGAGGTCTGCTCATTCCTGGTGTTTGTTTAAGGCACTGATTCCTGCTCAAATGACCCCTGTGCTCTGTGTGCCCACTGCTCCCAGCTGCCCACAGGAAACAAAGCCCAGAGCCATTGCAAAGGCCAGCAGTGCCCACTTTAGGCATGGCAATTAGAAGGTATTTTACAATAAACGCTTTGCACTGGGCTCACACTCTGTCCAGGAAAGCCCTGAGGATTCACAGCAATTTCATGCTCTCTCATTGCTCAGAATGAGCCAAAAGCAGCGTTCCAAGTGCAATTTTTCACAGTTAAATTTTCCTGCTTCCTGCATCAATAGTTTCACTTTTAACAGTGAAGCAGTGAGGGAAGATGGACAGATCCCAGGAGCTGATCCCCCCTTTCCAAGTGGCATTCCCAGGAGCTGATCCCCCTTTCCAAGTGGCATTCCCAGGAGGTGATCCCCCCTTTCCAGGTGGCATTCCCAGGAGCTGATCCCCCCTTTCCACACGGTGTTCCCAGCAGCTTTGATCAGCCCGAAAAGCTGCACCAGGCTCACAGCTGTCATTTCAGATGGGTTCTCGCTTGCATTATTCTTTCCATTAGGCTCTGTTATCCTCTTTGGAGGATCTTTAGGCTTCATTTCAAAAGTATCAAAGACTCAAAACCATGAAGCAGAAGAGCCTGGTAGTTTTTTTTTTTGAAGGCAGGCAGGCGTGGGTCCAATTTACCGGGCAAAAATGTCGTCTTTAATGGTGAACACACACAAGGGAAAGCTCCATCCCAAAACAATCCCTTTATGTTTAAAACCTTCATCTTCCAGGCTCTCTGTCTCACACTCCCCCTTCCCCTTCTATAAGGAAACACAAATGAGAAAGAAAAAACCTGCTACTACTCCAAGCTTTAGATGAACAACTCAGTGCTGAATATTTAGAGAAGAACATATAACCAGAGAAATCGAATGTTCCCTAAAACTGATCAAAGATCGGGGTTCTACCACATCATTCACAACTCATTACCACGGTTTAGTAGCAATTAACTCCTTGGGATTTGATTGCAGACTCTATGAAGCTTTCCTGAAGTCCACAGGCATTGTGGGGCAGCAACAAGCCCTGCCTGGAATGTCCTGTGCTTCCCACCAGTGACCCTGGTTTGTCTGGGAAGAGCTGGGATGGTGCCATCCACACCACAGCTGGTGAGCAGGACCCAGCACAGCAGGGCAGAGCTCCAGGGAAACAGGACAGTGCTTCCCTGAGGTTTTCATCAATTCTATTAACACTTCCAGCATCTCCAAGCTTGCTCTGAGTCCTTAAGTGCTTCCCTTTGTCTTCTTCCACTGCGTTACATCAACCTTGTTAAAATCTCTCCCAGCAAATTGAGGATTTCAGCCAGAACATGCTGTGCATCATGGACCCTCACCCCAGAGCCTCTGCATCACCCAGGGCACAGCCTGCACCAGGTCTGTCCTGTGTCTGACACCTCCCAATGTCTGCTTGCAGATGGATGTTATGGTGAGCAAACATTCCCATTCTGGAATTTCAACAAAACAATAAATCCCAAATATAGTTAATTTAAAATTTGGCACTTCCTCTTTATGTACAGTAAATGACCCATTTTTCAGCTGTTGGGACTCTCAGGCCGTGGCTTTTCGGATGAGAATGGTGCATTTCTGCCCAGTAATTACTTTATGCATCAGTGAGACAAAGCCTTGTTTGTCCCCAAATTATCATTCTGTGGCATTTCAAGTGCAATAACCCTTTTGCAGTTATTTCACTATACTGAAAACTGGGAAACTTCTCAAAGGCAAACAGTTTGCTCTAAGAAAAGCTATTCATTCAAAAAAAACAGAAACCAAGAAGCAAAAGCTGCTAGCTGATTTAGATTATCAACATCCAATATCCAAGCTAACCCTGGCCTCTGGCAGTTTGAAGCCATTCCTCCTTGTCCTGTCTCCCCAGGCCCTTGTTCATAGTCTCTCTCCATCTTTCCTGTAGGCTGCCCTGAAGCCTTCTCTTCTCCAGGATGAATAATTCCAATTCTCTCAGCCTTTCCCTGCAGGAGAGGTGCTCCATCCTTTTCATATCTTGGTGGCTTCCTTTGGACTCACTACAACTCATTTTAAAGGCCAAGGCCAAACATTTATCACAGATTTTTAACCAACAAGTTAAGTACAAAGGAAACGATGGCTGCAGGGGCAGGAGCCCCCAGGAGCTCGCTGGCCCCATGCTGCCTGGCAGCACAGCAGCTCTGGATTTCTGCATTTCAGTCACCTGCTGCTGGATGAACAAGGGCAGGTTAGATGGAACCACATTAAGGCACCTATTTGGAGTTCAGCAACGTGGCACTGATTTGCTTCAAGCCTCATTTCCGCTGCTGTGATGGTAAAGAAAATGAGCTATTTGGTTAAGCTGCTTGTCTCAGTTTTTATGAATGATCTAAACTATCTGGGTAAGTATTATTTAAAGACAGGTCCTTGATGATGAACAAAGGCATAAAAAGAACTCGTGTCTGGAGGATGAAGCTGAAAAAATTCAACAAAAAAAGGCAACTTCATAAAAGAGAAGGCAGTAAATCACAGGACAAGGTTATCAGAGGGTGGGGAACTCTCCACCACTTGTGTGCAACTCACCCAGCACAGCCATCACTGGCAGACAGGGACTTCCCAGTGCCTCACTGGAGGAACTGCCACTGGGCATTCCACAATCCATATCATGAAAAGTCACAGGAGAGATTGGGATGCTGAGCCCAGAAATCTTCAAGGCATTGCTGCAGCAACTGCCACCAGTGCTCCTGGGCAAGGCAGGATGTAAAGCTCCTCAATGGCCAGCTGGAGACCCTACTGCTAAAACATTCACATTTGAATGTTTCTGTGCTATAATCTTGTCCAGTTCTTTGCAGCCCCAGCCCCAATTTTTAACAGCTTTAGTTAAAACTTGTCTCTACTGAGGCACAAGGCAGGAACCCACGGGAGCCATCGTGCTCCGGCTGGCTTGGATAGGGAGAATTCCTTAGAGCAGGATGGGCATCACCAGACCACGTCCCTCCTTCTGCAGGGTTATCCATGTTTTGCTCCACACAGGAGTGTTTGTGTTATGCCTCTTTACTCTTGTGAATAATTGCTCTCATTAACCCTCCTGGTCAGTGCAGCTGTGGCCCATTCGCAGCCAAAACCATCGCTCCGGAGCTGCAGCATCTCCCCAAAACACAAAGACCTCTGCAGACACCAGCAGGTTTGGATTCTTTTTCCTTTTCTCTCCTCTCTGCTCCTTCAGGATCACTCATTTTCAGGGCAATGAACCTCAAGTTTTAAAGCCTCTAACACCAGGCACAGATCAGTGAGCAGCCAAGAACAGGACAATCAGTGTTCGAGTTCAACGTTCAAGATGTTCTTATTTCTCAGTTATTCAAGTTTTAAGTGGAAAAAAATCTAATGAAGGACCTGGGCAGTTTTGGGCCTCAGCCAGACATGGTATTTAGGGAAAGCTCCAGAGCAGCCTTGCTCACACTGAGAGGATGGGGCAGGAAAAGGGGGACAGGCTCCATTTCCACTGGCCACGCTGTGCTGCCATTGACAGCGCTGGGAGCCAGACCCCAACACAGACCAACAGCTTCTCTCTGGAAAACCTCACTCCAAATCTAGCAATAAGATTACTTTAAGGGGCAGGGGGAAATAGAAGATGAAAAATGCCTTTCACACAATTCTCTGCAACATCAAAAAAACACAGCTTTTCTCAGAAAAACTGAGCCTTAAAGGCAAAGGTGCTTCAGCTCTGCTCAGACTCAGAGAACAGCCCTAGAGACCACTTTTTCCTGCATCAAAACACAATCATCTAAGCAGAACTTGAAGGAGAACCTTCTGGCTGGAGATTTATGGGCTCTGCTATATTAATTTCTCAGTTTGCTGTCTGCAGTTCCAGCTGCTCCTCCCTCAGGGATGTACCTGCAATGGGAACAGCCCCTCCTCAGCACGAGAACACCCAAAAGCTTAATTTTAAACCAGGTCCAGTCTAAAGTCTTTGTTTTCAGGGACAGAGGCTGAAACAGAGAGGTGGGAAGAGGTAACTCAGGTGGTTCCAAGAGATCCCAAATGCACTCTGTAAACTCTGATGCCATGCAGATGCAGTGATGTGTTTAGGTGGAAACAAGGCATGCAGTGCAGGGGAGAGCAGAGCAGATTTAAGCAGTTAAAGGGTTAGACAAAGGTGTGAGAAAAATCTCCAGCTTTGTTCCACATCTCTTGCTGTTACAAGGCTTAACTGACTGAACAATTTAAAACAGGTTTTACATTTTCTCCTCCTGTTTTGCAGCTGCCACCAGGTCCTTCCTCCTCTTCTGAGCGTTACATTTGATCAT
This sequence comes from Dicaeum eximium, assembly GCA_013396995.1. NCBI lineage: Eukaryota > Metazoa > Chordata > Aves > Passeriformes > Dicaeidae > Dicaeum > Dicaeum eximium. Next base: position 480,286 of record VWZP01007201.1, read on the forward strand.
TCCAGCATCACGACCAGACAAACTTTGCTCCCATTAGTAAATGTTCTACAAGCCTTACACTTGGGTAACGGTGCTTGAAGAGTTCCACAGAGCTGACCCCTATTAATACAGACTCCTTCCCTCCCTGTGGGTACAGAAGCCATGTGCAGGCAGCACTTTAAAGTCCCTTTACCTCACCAGAGTAGGAAGTTGGTGCTCCAGTACAGGGCAATGTGTCTTGGGGTCAGTGAAGTACCCCACACACCCCAGGCTGGGTGTTCTACACCACTGCACATGGGACAGAGGGAATGGTTGGCTTTTTGGGATGCTGCAACCACACCCTTTTCCATCCCCACTGCGCTCCCCTTCGAGGCTATAAACCAAGGGGGAACCTGTGCAACAGGACTTGCATCGGGGTGTCCTAAACCCCAGGAACCTCCTTCCCTCTCCTCCTCCTCCTCTCAGGACACTATGACAAAGAAGCTTTAAGTATAACATAATAATTCCGCTTATCTTTGGCACCAGTGCCTTCTCCTCACCTGGAAAATTCCTATTTTCTAGTTCTTACCTCCCAGGCGAGCACCAACACAACTCTACACAGGACACGTCCCTGCCCTGCCCAGCACTGCTGGGGGAACACTGGGACTGGCACCAGGAAAGAAACTGAACTGAGCTTAACAGAAAGTTGGTTTAAATGCTCTCATAGTAACAAACCCCATCAGTTTGAGACTTTGAACCATCTTGGGTTGCATTTCCACTGTCCCAGGCACTGCAGGAGCGTGACCCAAGGCTGAGCTCAGGGCCTTTGCAGCACCAGTATTAACAAGCAAATGTATTTCCCTGAGCTCTGCAAAGTTTGTGAAAATATTTGTTTTTCTCACCTCTCACCATATACAAAGGCTTTAATAAGCTTTAACAAACATACAAGCAAACAAACCCTTAATTAAAATAAATAATTTAAATTTCTAACCTGAAAGCTTCTATGAAACTTCGACAATCCCCAAGCACTCAGGTGATGATGGGAGAAAATATAACTGGGATAAAGACACTGCAGGAACATCCCACCACAGTGGGGATGCTGCAATTTCCTCTCCCCCCAGTTATGAGTGCATTTTGTCTTTTTTTTTGGGTGTGATTTTTGCTGTAAACACACCTCTCATGTGTAACTGTTCCTCTGCAGGATCTTCAAACAGCGGCACACGCTCTGAGTGTTGGTTGTTTTATTCTTTTATTCAACTGTCATTGGTACTGGTTATTTGGGGTGTCCAAACCAAAATATTAAAATTGCAAGCTAAGAGAGCAGCAACACAGCAGATCCGTTGTAAACAATTTATTATTATTTTCTACCTCAGTTACTTACAGGAAAAAAAGTCATAAAAAAGAAAAAAAAAGGAAAAAAAAAAGAAAAAAAAAGAAAAGCACAGATGGACTATTTACAAAAAATGAGAAAATTCACAATAGCTGAAATGTTTGCAAATCATGCACACTAAGACAAGTTCACAAAAGCAAAGCAATTCATAGCAAAAACCCCCAAACAAAATAATAAGAAGCCATACAGATTAAAAAAAGCTATTGCCTGCAGAAAAGTCAAAAGAAAACTACCCAAGTATTACATCAAGCATCTTTAATGAAATGAACAGCACAGCCATGGATTGTAGAGCCTTTGACACCGACATTTTAAACAAGTGGATTAACAAACATTAAAATGCATTACAGTTCTACTGTAAGCATGCAACGTACTTCTCACAAACTTATCAAATGGGTAGCAACACCTCAACAACAGCAGAATTTAGACAGAATGTGTGTTTTCTACCCAAAAGTCCAGCACCTGGTCTTGTTAAAGCCAGTGGGTGCAGGTTTGCAGCTCTCCTGTGGTCTGGGCAGAGATGAAGAGGCGCAGTGTGATGCAGCTTAAGCAGGGAAAGCTCGGCCACAATTTAGGAAATTTGCCCGTGATTTGCAAGCAAAGTTTGGAAGGAGAAGCAGCTGCAGGGAGTGTGCAAGACCATCGCTGGTCAGAGTTGGGATCAAAGAATCAGAGAAACCCAGACCGGTTTGGGTTGGAAGGGACCTTAAAGCTCATCCAGTGCCACCCTGCCCTGGGCAGGGACACCTGGCACTGTCCCAGCTGCTCCCAGCCCCGCTGGCTCTGGGAGAGGGGCAGGAACTGCTGGGGGAGGGGGCAGCAGCTGCCTGAGCCCCTCTCGTGGGGGCATCTCACCACGGCCCTGTGTGATGGTGGCAGCTCCCAAAGAGCCCCCAAAGGGGCAGAGGGCAGGGGATGGGACACGTGAGGGGCTGTGACACCACGGGGTCACACAGCTGGGCAACGCCACCGGGGGTCCCAGGGACAGGGGACGCCCGTCCCGCCCCAGCCTGGGTGGGATCTGTGCTACTGCTGGATGTCACCACGTTAAAAAGCGCCAGTCACTCTCTTTGGGGCTGTCTGTGAGACCAAATCAACCCAATCATCCTTCTCGCTTCGTGGATAAAATGGTTTCTAAGAAGTTTGTGAGAAGTCATGCCTTCGGAACGCCCCTGACCCCATCCTTGTGAGTTACATTCCAAGTGGGCATTAAAAACTCATAACAAAGCAGAGGGAAAAAAAAATTAAAAAAAAACCAAACTCAAAGCAGTGAGGATATGGAGCCTTTAAAAAAATAAAAATAAAATAAAAAGTCCAGTCAATCAAACCAGCCAGTAAGAGCAGCAATTTTTCAGTGGACACTGATATTAAACATGGACCACCCAGGCTTTCTCTGTCTCTCTCTCATTAGCACTGTAGTAAACCCCGATTAATTTGTTATGCATCTTTAAGAACTAGTTGATAAAAATTATGTCTTGTGAAATCGGCAAATAGTCTGCAAAGTGAAATAAGAACAGAAATTAATAGATTAAACTGAAAAGATAAGTCCCAGAAATTAAAAAAAAAAAAAAAAGAAGAGACACAGAAAAGGAGTGATTGCAATTAAAATAAAAAAAGAGAGGCAATGTACTGCATGAGGAAGGGCTGGGAGGAACAACGGGAAGGGAGGAGATAGAGCAGCTGCCAAAGGGTTTTGTGCCTTGCCCCTGGAGCTGTCCCATGCTATGGGAGATGTGGGAGAGGATGTGGGGGGGGACATGGGACAGCCCCTGAGGGACACAAGGGAATGGGAATGCAAACAGGTGGGTGGTGGCATTTGTACCTCATTCACTTGGGCAACAGGAAAAAACAGCAGGACAGTTCAATCAGAAGGGAACTCCCTTTTCTGGCTTTAATTGACTGAAATAGTACTGGGGTGGCAGAACCTGCGCAGGGATAGCGCCTGGGACAGCCCTTGGGGTGACCCCAGCCCAGCCACCCCAGATGGGGCAGGGCACGTGCAGGGGGACAGGGCTGTGCTGTGTCAAACACTGCACAAGAACATTTCCCGTGCATTTGTGCCGAGGCTGCACCCCTGGTGGATCTGGGGCAGGAGGCAGAGGAAGCTCTCGGGCCCGGGATGCTCCTGCAGGAACAGCCAAGTGCTGCTCCCTCCAAAGCACAGCACTGAAGTTTTACCCTGACACCTCACTCCTNCACTGTCCCAGCTGCTCCCAGCCCCGCTGGCTCTGGGAGAGGGGCAGGAACTGCTGGGGGAGGGGGCAGCAGCTGCCTGAGCCCCTCTCGTGGGGGCATCTCACCACGGCCCTGTGTGATGGTGGCAGCTCCCAAAGAGCCCCCAAAGGGGCAGAGGGCAGGGGATGGGACACGTGAGGGGCTGTGACACCACGGGGTCACACAGCTGGGCAACGCCACCGGGGGTCCCAGGGACAGGGGACGCCCGTCCCGCCCCAGCCTGGGTGGGATCTGTGCTACTGCTGGATGTCACCACGTTAAAAAGCGCCAGTCACTCTCTTTGGGGCTGTCTGTGAGACCAAATCAACCCAATCATCCTTCTCGCTTCGTGGATAAAATGGTTTCTAAGAAGTTTGTGAGAAGTCATGCCTTCGGAACGCCCCTGACCCCATCCTTGTGAGTTACATTCCAAGTGGGCATTAAAAACTCATAACAAAGCAGAGGGAAAAAAAAATTAAAAAAAAACCAAACTCAAAGCAGTGAGGATATGGAGCCTTTAAAAAAATAAAAATAAAATAAAAAGTCCAGTCAATCAAACCAGCCAGTAAGAGCAGCAATTTTTCAGTGGACACTGATATTAAACATGGACCACCCAGGCTTTCTCTGTCTCTCTCTCATTAGCACTGTAGTAAACCCCGATTAATTTGTTATGCATCTTTAAGAACTAGTTGATAAAAATTATGTCTTGTGAAATCGGCAAATAGTCTGCAAAGTGAAATAAGAACAGAAATTAATAGATTAAACTGAAAAGATAAGTCCCAGAAATTAAAAAAAAAAAAAAAAGAAGAGACACAGAAAAGGAGTGATTGCAATTAAAATAAAAAAAGAGAGGCAATGTACTGCATGAGGAAGGGCTGGGAGGAACAACGGGAAGGGAGGAGATAGAGCAGCTGCCAAAGGGTTTTGTGCCTTGCCCCTGGAGCTGTCCCATGCTATGGGAGATGTGGGAGAGGATGTGGGGGGGGACATGGGACAGCCCCTGAGGGACACAAGGGAATGGGAATGCAAACAGGTGGGTGGTGGCATTTGTACCTCATTCACTTGGGCAACAGGAAAAAACAGCAGGACAGTTCAATCAGAAGGGAACTCCCTTTTCTGGCTTTAATTGACTGAAATAGTACTGGGGTGGCAGAACCTGCGCAGGGACAGCGCCTGGGACAGCCCTTGGGGTGACCCCAGCCCAGCCACCCCAGATGGGGCAGGGCACGTGCAGGGGGACAGGGCTGTGCTGTGTCAAACACTGCACAAGAACATTTCCCGTGCATTTGTGCCGAGGCTGCACCCCTGGTGGATCTGGGGCAGGAGGCAGAGGAAGCTCTTGGGCCCGGGATGCTCCTGCAGGAACAGCCAAGTGCTGCTCCCTCCAAAGCACAGCACTGAAGTTTTACCCTGACACCTCACTCCTGCCCTGCTCCTGCCAGGCTGCCAAGCTGTGCTCTGTGGCACTGGGCTCTCTGCCCCAGCCAGCTGCTGCAGCAGTGGGGCCTGCCCAGCAGTGGGGTCAGCCCAGCAGTGGGGTCAGCCCAGCAGTGGGACCAGCCCAGCAGTGGGACCAGCCCAGCAGTGGGGTCAGCCCAGCAGTGGGACCAGCCCAGCAGTGGGGCCAGCCCAGCAGTGGGG